>JANAVB010007596.1:14394104-14522225 GCA_029216955.1 Iris pallida
CATTCGGTCCTGTGATGTTTGTCCTTGCCATCGTAATGGCCCCAGAAGAACTTGGCGAAGAGGGATTCGAGAGAGTGGAGCACCTTCAAGGAAGGGAAGCAAACGGCCAGTATGTACATCGGAATGGATGAAAGGACATGTTTGATGAGAATCATTTTGTCCCCTGGGGATAAGGTTGCGTTGTGCCATCCTGCAATGAGTTTACGGATCTTGTCAACATGTGGGTCGTATATACCTAAGTTGGCCTTACCGTACACTAGCGGGCATCCAAGGTAAAGAAAGTGGGGGTATGACGTGCTGAAGGAGGTCATGTTGGCGAGCAGCGTAGAGCGGGTTCTGTCTGCTTTGTAATGAGTGTAGATGACGCACTTGTTGCTGTTGACGCGCTGGCCGGAGCAGGTGGTGTATCTGGCGATCGTGCTCAAGACGACGTCGATCGAACCGCTGTCTCCGGAGGAGAAAATGAGGATATCGTCGGCGTAGGCCAGGTGAGTGATAAGCGGACAACCGGTGGTGGTGTGGAAGTGGTTGAAACCGGACATTCTGGGCATACTATTAAGGCTTCTGCTGAGGGCTTTGTGACGTCCCAGAACCAGAATACTGGAGAGCGGGGGCGTACATAGCCAGCTACGTATATTGAAATAGAATCCACCTCGCTATACGGTCACGGCTGTCTAGGAATATGAGAGTTTAACTACAAGCCAATAGTCTCCTATGGTCATGAACAAGCCTATTGTCTCAATGTCAAGCAAGTAATGTAGTTACAAGATGTTAGACCACCAAATACACAATAAAAGGCATCCCAAATATTACATATTGGCTGATCATGAAGCTAGTCATACAAAATACGAGGACTAGCAAGAGTTAAGTCATACATGATCAACCCTAGGATTTGTCAATCATGTTTACAGCCCGTAGGCAGACAGTAAGTAAAATACATCGAGCTAACAGGTGCTCGTCGGCTAAACGCCTCAAAAGAATAATTTTACAATGTAGTAAGTGAAACAAATGGAAAACCCACTCGTAGCCTGGGTTTCTTCTAGTCGCCACCATCGGACTGGAGGTTCGGTAGATCCTCAGGTGCTGCTCCGAAATTTGGCCACACAAAACCAGCTGGGTCAAACCCCAGAAAGTGCAAGTGCCACAAAGGAGGCCACGAAATAAGAACAAAAGCCAGCATATCAGATCATAAGAAATAGAAAAAAAGTACAAGTAATAAAGAGTACAACAGGACAATAAACGACTAGGGACGTGGAACCATTCTGGAAGCCAAGTTACAACCCGTAACCAAACAAGGACCGGGGTCGTAACCCTTCACCTGAATAGCACCTTGTCTCTACCCATTTATTGTTAGAGATAAGTAAAACAATCATATTCAGGAGTACCAGGTACTGGGACTAGACGAGACTTAGACAATACTGGACACCATCCATTCACAAGCGGTCAAGCAAATACTACGGCTTACTACTTAACTAACTAGGGTTATCACAAGCCTAGTTACTAACAAGATGCAAACGAGAAATTCCCAGTCCCAAGCCCTGCAGACTATCCAGTTATCCTTCCGCGGGTTGAGAGTATGGTTGGGTACATCGCCCTGCAGACGATATACCCTTAGGTGACTTAGAGAGTACAACACATGACAGTGTGCTGAAAATGTGCCCTACTCGTCGGCAGGCTACAAGTCCATTTAAAGCGCCCAGATAACGAGATCGCCTGTGACTGGAATTCTCCATGAACTATAGATAGATCTAGTCATTAGCCTAATCCATATTCAGTGTGAATCCCTGACCGTGGTAACCAGGGAGTCACGTCCTAGACATGATGCAAGACAAGACAAGTTGATTGCACAAGGCAGCAAGAATGAACACCCACGACGTCAGAGTTGATTATACGAGTCAAGTTAGCCATCGCAACGACATCAAGTCAAGTTACAAGTTACAGGTTTACAAGTTACAAGTCAGGAGTGTGCCGCCACGGGCCATTATCAAGTAATCCAGTATCAAGATTAATCATGAATTACAGGTTAAAAGTTAAGGGCGCACCCCATCGGGTCACTATCAAGAAGATCAGAAGTACTAGAATCATACTTCACAGAAATCACGGAAAACCGTACCAGTGATAAGCAAAACACCAAAAACCGTGCCAGGTCGTGTTGGGTCGAGAAAGTCGTGTTGTTTGGAACAAGATACTAAAACTCCAACCCACAAAAGAGAAGCTAAGTCCAAGAAATAAAATCCAAACCATCATGGGCAAATAGGTTACGCTGGGGTTAGATTTTGCTAGGGTCGAGCTGCGCTAGGGTGAGCTGCGCAGGAGATGAGCTGCACAGGAGATGAACTGCGTAGGAGATGAACTGCGCCGGAGATGAACTGCGCACAGTTGAACTGCACACAGATGAACTGCGCAGGAGATGAACTGCGCACGAGATGAACTGCGCCCGAGATGAACTGCGCAGGAGATGAACTGCGCACGAGTTGAACTGCGCACAGTTGAACTGTGGATGGCCTTACGCTAAAGAGCGCTGGCCGAGGGTCATCTTCTCCATCAGGCCGAGGGAAAAACCCCAAGAACTCCAAATTTCCAATCTTCATAACTTAGCCAAACAAAACCAAATTTGGATTTTCAAAGTTCTAACTTGTGTAAAATTGAATTCTCTTCCACATGGAAACCTCAAAACAAGGAAAAATCTAAGTTTAATAGATCAAAACCAAGAAAATTAGAAAATTGTTAAAACTTAGATCTAGAAAAATGGAAGCTCCAAATCACAAAATGCCAAGTTCTAATGTTGTTCACCATGGCCTAATCTAGCTAATGGACAAATAAAATGGGGTGCTTATTTGGTGGCAAGGTGCACTTGCCTATGGTGTTGGTGGAGGAAGGAAGAAGAAGATGAAGAAAATTAATGGAAGTTATGAGGAGAGAGAAAGTTAGGTGGGGTTTTAATGAGGGAGGGTGTGTTGTGTTGAGGGTGGAGGTTAGCTAAGGTAGTCCAATACACACCAAACCAAACCAAACCAATTCCTTCTCCATAAAATAAAACCACGCCGGGTCCAAAAACCTATTTTACGAGAAAACCAGAATCCGTAAGTTAAACCAAAACACAATTACAGGCCAGAATCTGAGAAAATAAAATACAGGTCCGAAATACATATAAGCCTAATCAAAATACGTATTCCGAAATACAGGCATTACAACTCTACCCACCTTAAAAGAATTCCCTCCTCGGAATTTAAATCAAGATGCTTAGAGATGTAAGAGCCAGCTATACTATCCACAATTAAGTTACACTAAGAAAACAATCAAATAATCATACATGCAAGCAAGGGATGGAAAGCATAAGGCATAAGGAAGACATTATACCTTATGAGTCAAACAAGTCGGTATATCGTGATCGGATGTCGTCCTCACGCTCCTATGTTGACTCACCTAGAGAGTGATGACCCCAAGCAATACGGACTAAGCTAATAGTCTTGTTCTTGAGTATCTTTTCTCTCCGGTCCAATATAGACACGGGCCTCTCCTCATACGAAAGGTTGGTACCAACAACCAGTTCCGAATGGTCTAGGATATGGCTCGGGTCCGGGATGTACTGTCGTAATTGGGACACATGGAATACATCATGCACCTCACTTAGCGACGGCGGAAGAGCGAGACAATAGGATATATCTCCTACTCGCTCAAGGATATCGAACGGCCCTATATACCTAGGACTAAGCTTTTCCCGTATGCCAAAGCGAATGATGCCGTGGTTAGGCAAGATCCTAAGGAATACATGGTCGCCGATAGCAAACTCTAAGGGACGTCGAAGAGCATCGGCCCAATGCCGCTGGCGATCTTGGGCCACTCGAAGACGATCTCTGATCCTTCTGACCACTTCAACTGTCTGGGCAATCATCTCTGGACCAAGCATCTGCCTCTCTCCAACATCATCCTATGCTAGCGGGGATCTGTACTTCCTACCATACAGTGTCTCGAACGGAGCTATCTGAATACTGGCCTGGAAACTATTGTTGTACGAGAATTCTACCAGGTGCAGGTGATCCTCCTACGAACTACCGAAGTCAAGGGTACAAGATCTCAACATATCTTTAAGGGTCTGGATCGTGCGTTCCGACTGGCCATCTGTCTGCGGGTGATAAGCTGAGCTAAACTGAAGGTGAGTTCCCAAACTCTCTTGCAGGCTGCGCCAAAAGTGTGACGTAAACCTTGAATCTCGGTCCGAGGTGATACTGACGGGCACACCATGAAGCCTGACAATCTGCCTGAGGTACATCTCTGCTAGCTGAGCCGTAGACTGCCCAACTCTGAATGGAATGAAATGAGCCACCTTCGTGAGCCTGTCAACTATAACACAAATAGAATCTCGACCAGCTGGGAAGATCTAGGCAAGCTAGTCACAAAATCCATGGTCACATGCTCCCACTTCCATTCTAGAATCGGTAAGGGCTGAAGAAGTCCAGCGGGCCTCTGATGTTCAGCTTTAACCTGCTGGTAAACCAAACACCGAGAGACAAACCGGGCTATCTCCCTCTTCATGCCATTCTACCAGAAATGCTGACGAATATCACGGTACATCTTCGTGCTACCGGGATGAATAGAATACTGTGAACTGTGAGCTTCTGCCATGACCTCCTATCTGATTCTCCACTGGGTACACAAAGACGAGTACCATGTCGAAGTGTACCATCTTCATGGATATATAACTCTGTCCTTCTTCCTGCCTCACACTCTACTCTGAGTCACTGAAGCTTGGAATCTGCTGACTGCGCTCTCCGGATCCTCTCAACAATGCTGGACTGAACCTGCATACTAGCTATTAACGCCACGTTGGTAGGAAGAACCACTTCGACTCCCATCTTCTGAAGATCTGCCAATAACTCTGGTTGCGCTGTTATGAAATAAACTCCGGCTCTTTTGCTCAATACATCTGCTACAACGTTGGCCTTCCCTGGTGATACTGCAAGTCCACATCGTAGTCCACCAGTAGCTCGAGCCATCTTCTCTGCCGCATATTAAGGTCCTTTTGGGTGAAAATATACTTCAGGCTCTTGCGATCAGTAAATATCTCTACTCTATCTCCGTACAAGTAGTGCCGCCAAAGCTTAAGTGCAAACACTACTACTGCCAGTTCCAAGTCGTGGGTCGGGTAATTCTTCTCATGATCACGAAGTTAACGTGATACATAAGATATTACCTTTCCATGCTGCATCAAGACACACCCCAATCCTCTGCCTGAAGCGTCGTAATAAACTGTGAATCCTCCGGTCCCATCTGGAAGTGCGAGAATGGGAGCCGTTACCAAACCTCGCTTCAACTTCTCAAATGATTCCTGGTACTCTGCTGTCCAAGTAAACTGTACATCCTTGCGGGTCAACTGGGTCATCGGTGCCAAAATCCTTGTAAAATCTGAAACGAATTGCCGGTAGTAGCCGACTAATCCAAGGAAGCTGCGAACCTCTGCCACTGAGCTAGGTACTGGCCATGTCTCGATAGCCACAATCTTCTGGGAATCTACTTCCACTCCTCCTCGGGTAATGATGTGACCCAAGTACGAAATACGATTGAGCCAGAACTCGCATTTACTGAACTTGGCATACAACTGGTGCTCTCTAAGCGTCTGAAGGACGATTCTGAGATGCTGCTCATTCTCTGCTTCGCTCTTGCTGTAGACTAGGATATCATCTAGGAACACGATCATGAACTGATCCAAGTAAGGCATGAAAATGCGATTCATGAGGTCCATGAATACGGCCGACGTATTGGTCGCTCCAAAGGGCATAACAAGGAACTCCCAATGCCCATACCTCGATCTAAACGCTGTCTTTGGAATGTCCTGCTCTCTGACTCTGATCTGGTGGTATCCTGACCGCAAGTCTATCTTCGAAAATACTGAAGCCCTCTTGAGTTGATCAAACAAGTCATCTATCCTCGGGAGAGGGTATCTGTTCTTGATTGTCATCGAGTTTAAGGTACGATAATCTACACATAACCTGGACGTACCATCCTTCTTTTTCACAAGAAGCATCGGGGCTCCCCAAGGCGATCCACTTGCATGAATAAATCCCTTGGTCATGAGTTCTTCAATCATCTTGTACAAAATCTCCAACTCTGAAGGCGCCATCCTGTAGACTCGTTCTGATACTGGTGCCATCCCGGGGATCAAGTCTATAGTGAACTCAATCTCCCGCTCTGGCGGCATCCCTGGAAGTTCCTCTGGAAAGACATCTAGAAACTCTTCAACTATCCGGGGTAACTGTACTGCTGCTACTGCCATCCGTAATACTGGAGAAGATGGCTCCACTGCACCTCTGAAAAATGAAAACTCTGGCTCTCCTGGAATACTAAAGACAACCCTGCCAATGTGGCAGTCTATCCTAGCATACTGGTTCCTCAACCAATCCATGCCTAAGACTACATCATTGTCTGGCATAGGAAACTCTATAAATCTAGCGGAGAACTCTCTACCGCTAACTACGATCCGACACGAGGAAAACACTCGATCTACTCCCACAAGACCACTACCAGTAAGTATATTGAGCCTCACTGATAATGACTCGGGCTCCAATCCTATCCGTGTCGTGAATCGTACAGACATGAATGAATGCGATGCACCAGAATCAAATAATATCGATGCTGGAGAGGAGTTGACGAGAATAGTACCTGCCACTACCTCACCTGGTGAAACTTCTTCTTCCATAGCCATCATCATTGCCTGACCTTGTCCTCTGGCTGTGGGTCCCCTCTGCTGGAAACCTCTCTGCCTGCTCTGCACTTGGGCTTGGGTATACTGCTGCTGGTTCTGCTGATGAAACGCCTGGGCCTGAGGCAACAATGGCCTCGGGTACTGCTGCTGCTGCATAGGTGCTGGTCCCCTAACCGATGGACTGGTTAGGTTCGAAGAGGACGAACTACCCCTATTCGAGCAGGGTTCTATCTTGTGATCTACCGCTCCACAAGCTAGGCACAATCCCTGCGTCCTGCGACAATCTGCCACTACGTGCCCTGGCTTCCCGCAATGAGAACACCCCATCGCGGAAGTCTGCTTCTGCTTCTGATGCTGCGGCTACGTCGGGGTTGAATGTTGAACCGACGTCACTGAGGTCGTCTGCCTCGGAGTTCCAATGGTCAAACTTCTAGCTGCCGGAGCTGGAGCTGATGATTGGTGCATCTGATTGTGGGATCGCTTTCTACCTCCGGTCCTATCCACGATCCTCTGGGAGGTGTACTCATGCCTCCTAGCTTCTCTCAATACTGCATCGAACGTCTTGTGCTCGAACTGCTCAACTGCCAACAAGATCTCCAAATACAGTCCCTGCTGGAACCGCTGGGCCCTATCAAACTCGGTCGCCACCAAGGTAGGGGCAAACCTACTGAGTCTAGAAAACTCAGATGCATAACCGTCGACCGTTCTGTCTCCTTGCTTCAAGTTGGTAAATCTCGTCTGTAGGTCATACCGAGCTACAGCATCAAAATACTTCGTCTGGAATCTTTCTCTAAACACCGCCCAAGTGACCGACGCCGCTAATCCCACGGCCTGCGCCGCCCACCAACTGCGAGCCAAGTCTAGCAACTGTAGGCGTACCACCGCCACCTTCTCATTCTCGGGTGTCCTAGCTGCTTCCAGAACCACCTCGGTATCCTAAAGCCAAGCGTCCGCGGCAATCGTATCTTCGCTGCCGTCGAAGAATGGAGGATTCAAGCGCTTGAAGCTGTTGGCCGCACTGTTCCCCGGATGACCACCTCTGGTCAAAGAATCTGCCACTACCTGGTACAAGGCGTCTTCTCTACGATCCTGGAAAGCTATCAAGGTCCTGATGAGACCAACCAAGGTGCCATCGTCAGGCTCGGCAGGTCGAACGGGCTGAACTAGGGGCTCTCCTCCAGTAGGTACAACCCTGGAGGCTACTCCGGAATGCTGGGCTTGATCTCTAAGTTGCGGCTGGTCCACAGGAAGTGCTCCACCTTGCTGATCGACGGGGTCAGGTACAGTGCCGCTGAAGAAGACGACACAGGAAAACAATAAGGAAGGACCAGGACAGATCAACGATACAAGCACATGATCAGGGTAAGAATCCAGAGATTCAGAGGATATGAACGGAGATCAAGGACGAGTACTGATTGAGACTTATATTTGGTAAACCCTCACATATCTTGATTTACAAGACCTGCATGGGTCATCACTTAAACATGTGACGCTCCAGAACCAGAATACTGGAGAGCGGGGGCGTACATAGCCAGCTACGTATATTGAAATGGAATCCACCTCGCTATACGGTCATGGCTGTCTAGGAATATGAGGGTTTAACTACAAGCCAACAGTCTCCTATGGTCATGAACAAGCCTATTGTCTCAATCTCAAGCAAGTAATGTAGTTACAAGATGTTAGAACACCAAATACACAATAAAAGGCGTCCCATATATTACATATTGGCTGATCATGAAGCTAGTCATACAAAATACGAGGACTAGCAAGAGTTAAGTCATACATGATCAACCCTAGGATTTGTCAATCATGTTTGCAGCCCGTAGGCAGACAGTAAGTAAAATGTATCGAGCTAACAGGTACTTGTCGGCTAAACGCCTCAAAAGAATAATTTTATAATATAGTGAGTGAAACAAAATAGAAAACCCACTCGTAGCCCGGGTTCCTTCTAGTCGCCACCATCGGACTGGAGGTTCGGTAGATCCTCGGGTGCTGCTCCGAAATCTGGCCACACAAAACCAGCTGGGTCAAACCCCAGAAAGAGCAAGTGCCACAAAGGAGGCCACGAAATAAGAACAAAAGCCAGCATATCAGATCATAAGAAATAGAAGAAAAGTACAAGTAATAAATAGTACAACAGGACAATAAATAACTAGGGACGTGGAACCATTCTGGAAGCCAAGTTACAACCCGTAACCAAACAAGGACCGGGGTCGTAACCTTTCGCCTGAATAGCACCTTGTCTCTACCCATTTATTGTTAAAGATAAGTAAAATAATCATGTTCAGGAGTACCAGGTACTGGGACTAGACGAGACTTAGACAATGCTGGACACCATCCATTCACAAGCGGCCAAGCAAATACTACGGCTTACTACTTAACTAACTAGGGTTATCACAAGCCTAGTTACTAACAAGATGCAAACGAGAAATTCCCAGTCCCAAGCCCTGCAGACTATCCAGTTATCCTTCCGCGGGTTGAGAGTATGGTTGGCTACATCGCCCTGGAGACAATATACCCTTAGGTGACTTAGAGAGTGCAACACATGACAGTGTGCTGGAAATGTGTCCTACTCGTCGGCAGGCTACAAGTCCATTTAAAGCGCCCAGATAACGAGATCGCCTGTGACTGGAATTCTCCATGAACTATAGATAGATCTAGTCATTAGCCTAATCCATATTCAGTGTGAATCCCTGATCGTGGTAACCAGGGAGTCACGTCCTAGACATGATGCAAGACAAGACAAGTGGATTGCACAAGGCAGCAAGAATGAACACCCACGGCGTCAGAGTTGATTATACGAGTCAAGTTAGCCATCGCAACAACATCAAGTCAAGTTACAAGTTACAGGTTTACAAGTTACAAGTCAGGAGTGCGCCGCCACGGGCCATTATAAAGTTATCCAGTATCAAGATTAATCATGAATTACAGGTTATAAGTTAAGGGCGCACCCCATCGGGTCACTATCAAGAAGATCAGAAGTAGTAGAATCATACTTCACAGAAATCACAAAAAACCGTACTAGTCATAAGCAAAACACCAAAAACCGTGCCAGGTCGTGTTGGGTCGAGACAGTCATGTTGTGTGGAACAAGATCCCAAAACTCCAACCCACAAAAGAGAAGCCAAGTCCAAGGAATAAAATCCAAACCATCATGGGCAAATAGGTTGCGCTGGGGTTAGATTGCGCTAGGGTCGAGCTGCGCTAGGGTGAGCTGTGCAGGAGATGAGCTGCGCGGAAGATGAACTGCGCAGGAGATGGACTGCGCACAGTTGAACCGCGTACAGTTGAACTACGCACAGATAAACTGCACAGGAGATGAACTACGCAGGAGATGAACTGTGCAGGAGATGAACTGCGCACGAGATGAACTGCGCAGGAGATGAACTGCACACGAGTTGAACTACGCACAGTTGAACTGCACACAGTTGAACTGCGCATGAGATGAACTACGCACGAGTTGAACTGCGCATAGTTGAACTGCGCATAGTTGAACTGCGCACAGTTGAACTGCGCACAGTTGAACTGCACATGGCCTTGCGCTAAAGAGCGCTGGCCGAGGGTCATCTTCTCCATCAGGCCGAAGAAAAAACCCCAAGAACTCCAAATTTCCAATCTTCATAACTTAGCCAAAACAAAACCAAATTTGGATTTTCAAAGTTCTAACTTGTATAAAATTGAATTCTCTTCCACATGGAAACCTCAAAACAAAGAAAAAATCTAAGTTTAATAGATCAAAACCAAAAAAATCCAAAAATGGTTAAAACTTAGATCTAGAAAAATGGAAGCTCCAAATCACAAAATGCCAAGTTCTAATGTTGTTCACCATGGCCTAATCTAGCTAATAGACAAATAAAATGGGGTGCTTATTTGGTGGCAAGGTGTACTTGCCTATGGTGTTGGTGGAGGAAGGAAGAAGAAGATGAAAAAATTAATGGAAGTTATGAGGAGAGAGAAAGTTAGGTGGGGTTTTAATGAGGGAGGGTGTGTTGTGTTAAGGGTGTAGGTTAGCTAAGGTCGTCCGATACAAACCAAACTAAACCAAACCAATTCCTTCTCCATAAAATAAAACCACGCCGGGTCCAAAAACCCATTTTACGAGAAAACCAGAATCCGCAAGTTAAACCAAAACACAATTACAGGCCAGAATCCGAGAAAATAAAATATAGGTCCGAAATACATATAAGCCTAATCAAAATACGTATTCCGAAATACGGGCATTATAGGCTTCGGCGGCTATGATAAAAATGGTGGAAAAGAGCGGATCCCCTTGTCTAACCCCGCGGGTAGAACGAAAGAATCCAGTAGCCTGGCCATTGATGACGGTGGAGAACCACGCGTTATTGATGGATCTGAAGACGATGTCAATCCATGTTTCTGCAAAGCCAAAGGCCCTGAAAACCCAAATCATGAATTGCCAGTCCAGACGGTCATACGCTTTTTCCATGTCAAGTTTGATGGCCACCTTCCCCCTCGACGGGAACTTCATGCACGTGATCATCTCTTGCGCAAGGAGGATGTTGTCTTTTATATGGAAACCTTTGACAAACCTACTTTGCTCTTCGGAGATGATCTTAGGAAGAAGATCAGACATCCGAGTGGCGACGATCTTGGATATGATCTTGTTGGTAAAAGTACAGAGACTGATCGGACGAAAGTCTTTAAAGTTCTCCGGATTATCTTTCTTGGGGATGAGGATGATGTTGGCGCATGAAACTGACTTGGGGTATCTGGCCCCTTGGAGGAAGGCTATAGTGGCTTCGACTAAATCGGTTTTGATGATGTTCCAGCAAGCTCTGAAGAATATACCGTTGAAACCGTCCGGCCCAAGGGCACTGTGCTTATTAATGGACCAGACCGCAGCTCTGACCTCCTCCTCCGAAGCGGTGGTAAGCAGGGTCTCGTTGTCGTTATCGCTGATGAAGAAAGGGATAACCGACAAAAGCGTCTCGTCGTGTACTACCCGCTCTTTGGTGAAAAGCTTGGAGTAGAAGTTCGTCGCCGCGGCCTGATTACCAGCCTGGTTGTCAACAAGGTTGCCGTTGTCGTCGAGGATCCGGTGTAATTTTAATTTGTTCATGCATCCTTTGACGCACGCATGGAAGAACCTGGTATTTCGGTCGCTGTCAGTGTCCCAGGTCGATCTAGCTTTTTGCCGCCAGAATTCGTTCTCCACTCTCAGCCTGGATTTAAGGAGGGCTTTGGCGAGGTTGAGGGAGGCACGGGCCTCCGGGGATCTGTTAATGGCAAATGCGGACTCTGCGCGAGTGACGTCGTCCTCCGTTTCCCTGATAGCCTGGAAAATGTCTCCGTAAGCCTGTAAGCTCCAGGACGAGAGGGCCTTACAGGTGGCTTTAAGCTTAGCCGCCATACGAGCCATCAGGTCAAGGACCGAGACGGAGTTCCAAGTAGAAGCCACGATGTTCTGGAATTGTGGGTGGTGACGCCAAAAGTCGAGGAAGCGGAAAGCTTTCTTGTAGCTGGTGTGATTATTGCTGATCCGGACGAGGAGAGGGGAGTGGTCAGATTCGGTGGAGTTCAGATGAGAGAGATTAGTGATTAAGCCTATGTCGCACTAGCCTTCGTTGATTAACGCTCAATCTAATCTGGAGTATTATCGCCGATGGCCTTCCTGCATGTTGCACCAGGTGAATACACTACCGAGGAAGGGGATGGGGGTGAGGTGTCCGAGGAAGGTGAAATTGTTGAAATCATCCATCGCTGGTTTGGGAGGAGGGCGCCCACCTGACTTCTCCTCTCTGCAAGATACCGTATTGAAGTCTCCAATGCAAAGCTACGGAAGTCCCTGGGAATGAACCCTCATCAGTTCAGCCCAAAGCAATCTGCGTTCGGGGATGTCGCAACTGCCATGGACAGCGGAGAGGACGGAGCGTGACTTGAGGGCCTGGTGTTCAACCCAGCAGGTGAGAGCCTGGGGAGAGTCGTGGATGATGCCGAATTTGAATTCTTGAGCTAGAAAGAGCCAGATGTCATTGCCACCAGCGATAGCCTATGGGAAGCCTAACTTGAGTTTAATGGTTTTTATTCTGCTTTGAGGGATTTTAGGTTCGATAATGATTAATAGATCAATGCAATGAGTCTTCTTGAGGCTGAGCAATCTGTTCATCGTCGGTTTGTTGCCGATCCTCCTCACATTCTAGGAGATGATGTTAAGCATTAGGTACGGGGCTGGGATGAAGGTGGTTGTGCTTCGATGCGGACCTAGTATTCCTAGCTGTCATCGACTTTTGATTGTTTTTGCTCTTCTTGGATGAGGTTTTTTTGTTTAGTATGCTGGTGGGCTCGTTGTTTTCGGTATCTTTGTTGGTCCGACCTTGCTCACTGCTTCCCTCGGCGTCGGTGTCGGTAATAGGTGGGTCGTTGTCTTTTTCTTCCAGGGCGCATAAGGGGTTGTCCCGGTCCAGAAATCCTGCCTCTTGGGCTTGCCAAAATCTTCCAGTTAAGGTATGAGTGTCCTTTGGGAGGGTGGAACTGCCAGTTAAGGTATGGCTGAGAGAGGTTTGAGCGTCCTTTGGGAGGGTGAAATGTTCTCGGAGGGGCTCTGTGCCTGGTCGGTGCTCTTCTAACTTCTCTGATCTTATCTTCGCAGAGTCTTCTCCAGGATGTGGAGGGATGTCGACTAGTGATTTGACGGAGAGAGAGGCCTCATGGGGGGGTAGTGTGATGATCTCGGGTTGTATGAAGGGTTGGGTGATGAGGGCGTTTGGGTGATGTGTGGGGCCTCTGGTCTTGGGGGGATCATGTTGACCAGAGGTGGTTGAAGTATGCTCGTTGTGGTCATTGTTGGCGTCAACTGAAGGGGTGTTTGACAGGAGTTCAAATGAGTTGTGGAAGAAGAGAATGGAGGGAGTGAAAGGGACGATAGCATGGCTGGCCGGGTCGGGCGAAGGAGGGTGGGGGCGAGTCTGGCCTTCTATCTGAGGGAGAGGGTCGAGATTTGATTTGTGTACGATAGTGGCGGAGTCTCTATGAGCTGTGGTCGCGCTGGGGGTGCGCGGGCTTTTCTTTTTAGTTCAGGGTGAGCTCTGAAGCAGTGCTGAATTAGGTGGCCGCTCATCTGGCAGTGTTTGCAGAAGATGATGTTGTTGTCGTAGATCAGCGGTTGGCTGTGAGTAACATTTCCGAGCTCTATCTCAATGATTTTGGGGGGGTCATTTGCGAGGTCTAACTCCACACATATCTTCGCGTAGTTGCACTTGGAGAGGTTGCGAGTTTCTTCTGCGATGGCAACCAGGGTCCCAAAGGAGCTGGCGATCCATTTTAGAGCTGCTGTGGGGAAGCAAACCAGGGGGAGGTTGGAGAGTGTGATCCAGGTTGATATGATTTTTGAATCAATTTTAGGGTTGAAATCGGAGGACCATTTGACCACTTTGGCAATCTGCGTTCCCATTCTGGTAGTGCCCTTGGCTCGGACTATCGCATAGTCCGAATCGGAAGAGAAGTGAAGGAGCATATGCTTAGGGTCGAGCGGAGCGACCTGAAACGCTGCAGAGAGGCACCACTTGGCGATAGCTTCCGCAGCTAGCGAGATCTTCGGGCAGCCGGACCCGAACTTGAGCACAAATGACTTAGAAAAAGAGGAGGATAGGGTAGAGATCTCCGACGTGGCGAAGGGGACCCGGATGGGATCGTCGACGTTAGAAGGCAAAAACTCGAAATCTTGGAGCTGGATCTCCTCAGAGGCCGCTGGCGAACGGCTCCCCCGGTCTGGCCGTAAGGTCGCGACGTAGGAGGCACGAGGAGGGGCCTCGGAGCTCGGGAGGGGGGGCAGGAGTGTGACTGCTGGAGATGGTTGTTGGAGCCGAGAAGGCAAAGGGTCACCAGGAGACGCCAGCCCAGGAGAGCTGCGTGGCTGCGGCAACGCGATGGAGGACCCGGGTAGCGCGAGAACAGGATGCGCAAAAAGGCTAGAGGGGGTGGAGCCTGAGAGGAAGGGGAGCTCTCGGAAGGGCCGAGAGGCAGGGGGACTCCCCGGATGGCGCTAAAAGACAGGGGGAAGAGTCCCCGGAACGCGCCAAAAGGCTAGAGGAAAGGACCTCGGGTTGCGCCAAGGAGCTGGAAGAAGGTGCGTCCGGAGAACGCACAATAGGGGGCTGCGCCTGAAGCGCGCAAGGTGGGTCTCCCGAGACCTGAAGCAAAGAGGCGCTAGGTTCGAACGCGCACACCCCTGAGAGTCCGCCACCCAAGAGGGGCACGTGTCCCCCCGGACAAGCAGCAATGGGAGGGAAAGCGCAGGCGCAAGGGTCGGTCACGCACACCCCTGAGGGTACGCCACCCGAGCGGGGCACGTGGCCCCCTGAAACAGTTGTAAAGGAAGGGCACGCGCAGGCTGTGCTCAACCCAGTGGGTCCGCCACCCGAGAGGGGCACGTGTCCCCCCGAACAAGAAGCAATGGGTGAGAAAGCGCTTGGACCGATTCCCTCAAAAGTCTGATCTGGGGGGTTGATTGCGCCAACACCTGGCGCGACTCCCAAGGAGGGCCCAAGGCTCGATGTAGGAACGAGCGGTCCAGCTCCCGAAGCCTGCCAAGAATTCAAAATTGGCACAGGAATCGAAGAGAGCTAGAAGGGGACAGAAGAAAAGGAGTGGTCGCGCTCCTCCGGGCGACTGACGCCGGCCACGCAACCGAGGCGGTGACCTGGGTCGCTGCTGGGCTGGGGAAAAAGGTCAGCGACCACGGCCGAGCGGCTGCGTGCCACCATCTGGAGCTGGTCAGCGGTCCACCCCGAGAGCAAAGCCGAAGGGGGGATGGACCGAGGACGGACGACAGCTGAGCGGCAAGAGGCGACGGCTGGGCGCCTAGGGGCCGGGAAGAGGGATGGCGGAGGCTCGACCTTGCGTGCCGAGGAAACCGACGTCTGTCGTGGGGAGGAGCAGCGATCTGGCAGCCTTGGGCCGCCGCGGCGGCGACCAGCCAAGTCGACGGCTGATGGGGCGGAGGATGAGGCATGAGGGAAACGGAGGAGGATAGAACGACAGACAGCGGCTATGAAGCCCTGGGAGGAAACCATACCGGCGGGGAACAAGGGGGAAACTAGAAGGAAACCATTCTGGTATATATATATATATATATATATATATATATATATATATATATATATATATATATATATATAGTCAACCATATCTCCCGATGGCCCACTACTGGCACTCCTGCATTCCCAAGAAGTGGTCCTTCCTATTTTGGAGAGTCATCAGGAAGAAGCTTCCAATAGACGACATCTTTAACACCATCGGGATTAGCTTAGCTTCTGTCTGCTCCTGCTGCTCCGACCGCCAGACGGAGTCGATCGATCACATCTTCCGCCAGGGGGCGCTGCCAGACAGGACTTGGAAAACCCTTAACCAACTTTTCAGCATGGAGCAAAGCGACGGTCGCTTCCACGATCTTCTGGCATCATGGGGCTCCGTCTCTTACGGCCACCAGATCGTCGCAGCGGCTGCTACATGGGTCATCTGGACGAATCGTAACAAAGCGAGATACGAAGGTAACCCGTATTCGACGAACCAGCTCCTCCGAGAAATTGCCCGTCAATGTCGTAAGCGGAGCGCCCTGTTCTCCCATAGTTCGAGAGCATTTTGGTCTAGGCTCCCCCTGTGAGCACCCTAAATTTCGGGTTAAAATTTTTTATTTTTATTTTGTTTTTCTGATTATTGGTTTTGATAAATATTTCATTTTATTTATCTATCTGTAAGTGTACTTTCTCGTGCCATTAATATTTGGAGTATTAGGGATGTTCAACTCTGGAAATCTTCTTCACGAGTTTTGGAGTGGACACGATTACCTTCATGACGGTATATGGTGTCCCACCCAAACTTGTTCCCTTGTGCTCTTTCTGCTTCGCTGAACTTCGGGTCGAATTAGACCGTTCGATCAGTAATTGATTTTCCCACTCTTTTCCTTGATCATTTTCAGCGCGTTACCATGACATTTAAATTGGAAGCGCCAGACCAGTCATTTCTTTGAAACCAACTCCTCATTGATGATCTACTCGAGACGCTCGTCACCCATGACCTTCGTTTCCCACTCAGACACGTTATTTCGGGCTCCATTTGATTCGCACAACTTTTCCGACACGTGACCCGATTTTATTACACGCCACGGCGTCACATTTATTTTCCAACTTGATTTGTGGGTCCCCTGTCGACCAAAACTTGTCAGCCCCAACTATGGACATGGCCCACTTTGAGCCTACTATCCGTCCGCCACTTGTGTCCCATTTATTGGAATCCCCATGTGCTACTTATTTCTCCATGATCATCGACACCTAATTTTAATTCTATTTTTGCACAATGTCCAATTTTGACCCAATCCGGCTCCACCGAGTCCAGTCCAGCTCCATGATTTTTCTATCATGACGCCCTCATATTTTTTTGTCCAAAAATATTAATTATTCCTTCTATCTATTTCTAATATTTATTGAAAATTTCTATGTATTTAATTTCCATTAGAATGATCTATTTCTAGCCAAATCGATCCTAGCCTTTTGATCCCCTCAAATAAATCCTAACCATTAATTCTCCCTCACACCCACAAATTCCCCCTCCAGCATGTGGCCGGCCCTAACCCCGAGAGAACACAACTTTTTCTCTCATTTCTTTCTCTCTCCCTCATTAATGATTCATCTCTCTCTCTCCTTTGTATTACTACAACAACAAAAACACCAACAGTAGCCACCCCAACCTCCTGGCCCGACCACCTCTTCCCCTTGGCTCCGGCCATCGCCGTCGGCCTCCCCTACGTCGACCACTCCCCACCAATCTCCTCCTTCTCCTCCTTCTTCCTCCTCATTTTCATTAGAAAACCACCACCACCATTCAACCCATTGCACCGTCAACCACCAGTTCCGCCACCACCTCCTCCAGTGGTCGTCGACCGTCGTCGAGGCTGCACGCCCCCGTGCCCTCACCGACGGGGCTAGGCCGCACAGCCCCTCCGCGTGCAGCCGTAGTCGTAGCAACAAACGGCAGCAGCAGTGCGCCACTTGCGCGCGCACGCGAACGGCGCTGCCGCGCCGCCGCCGGCCGCCCACCGGCGTGGCCGACCCCTCCGTGGGTGCCCCCCCTGGGCGCACCCTAGGCGGCCTCCCCTGGCGGCCAACATCCTCTGGGACGCGCCGTCGAGGCGATTCGTGCGTTTTGAACGACATCCCGTCGTGACGCGCGCGAGATTGAGTCCGTTTTGGTGCTCCGTCGTAGCGACTTCGCACGCATTTTCCTGGAGATCCGACCGTTGGATTGGCGATTTCTTCGCTCCGTCGCAATCTCGATATATCCACCTTCATCCCTGTCAATTTTCGTCCGTTAATTTTATCATTTGCTACAAGAAAACCGGCCACCAAGTTGACCGTTTAAATTGTATTAAATTTGGACAGTTTTGCGGGGCCAACTTCGTCAGCTTGTATCTCCTCCACCGCAGCTCCGTTTGGCGTGCTACCAGTTCCGGTGCGAAGCTGGTATAACCCTCTTTCTACTCCTTCAGTTTCGTTTCATTGTGAGCTTGTTTGATTGGTTGAATTCGACGCCAAAGTTGGTCGTCCGAATTCGTAATTTCCAACTTGTAAAATTCCATTTTTGAACACGGGACTCCAGATTTCATTTCTGACACCACCATTAGACTTGTGGCATCGTTCTGGCATGTTTTTATATAAAATTTGTTAGATTTGGAGAACGTGGGCCCGGACACGTTTTTCGGTGCAAAACGGGTCCCACTTTCTGGGTCAACGAGACTTTTTGACGCCGGCTCATCGGAATCCAATTCCGGAGATACCGTTGAGTTCGTATCGTCATTTTGAACTCGTTGACATATAATTTGCTAGGTTTTGGTGGACATTGGGTCTGGCACGCATTTCGGTGCAAGTCGGATACCAATATCCGGATCAACGGGTCATTTTGAGATCTGCTCATCGGAATCCAATTCCGGAGATACTGTTGAGTTCGTATCATCATTCTGGACTCGTTGACAGGTAGTTTGCTGAGTTTTGAGAACTTTGACTCTGGCACGCATTTCCGTGCAAACCGGAATTCCAAGTTCTGGTCAACGGGCCAAATTGAGATCGGGTCAACGGAATCCAATTCTGGAGATACCGTTGGGTTCGTATCGACATTCTGGTTTCGTGGACATATAATTTGTTATATTTTATTGACTTGTTTTCTTGCACATTTTTCGGTGCAAAACGGCTCCGACACGGACACCGTTTTGACCCGAAATTACCTTTTTGCCCTTGTGTCCAAATTGGACCGTTGGGTAGGCTATCCTAGCTAATTTGACCATTCTGGATACGTTGGCGATGTTCATTTCATCGTCCGACAATGTTTGTTGATAATTTCTCTGAGTTTGACCTTTTTATAATTAATTAATAATTAATTCATATAATGTTCGTATTTCGGGATTAGTACAACGAAACTGAGATCAGTCAATTCCAGTGATCTCACATCGCTGAAATTGACAAGTTGGATACGTGGATCACTATAATAAGATTATCAACCTTACCGATAATCTCCTTATCTCGATTTGCGTGCCGTAAGTTTCGACGTACAAATAACGAAGTACACTTTGTATTAGACTAGAATTGACCATGTTTGACCAGAGTTGACCAGTTGACCCAAAGTCAACTATAAGTCAACACTTGACCTAGTTTGACTAGATTATTGACCGGAGTTGACCTAGAGTTAATTTGACTTAGAAGAACCTAAAACAATGTAGATTGATTATAGAGATTCATTTATTACAACTTGAACACCTTGTAACCTGTGTTGCTTTAAATAGGACTCTGTGGCTTCAGTGGGACCCCCCTATACTTATCAGCTGTTCAGGTTATCGAGGCGAGTACATTCTCTGATCATTTCATATCCTGCTTAGAATTATATTCCTGCTTTAAATTACTATACTTGATGCTGTCACGACATTATCACGGATTAGTACTATATGGATCTCTTCATGCGATGTTATCCCCCTCGGGAGCATCGGGTACATTATGTCATGTGCGTTTCACTTTCATCATGTACTCCTGTGCTTTTACCATACATGTACACTCTTATGAATCATGTACTCTCATGTTCACAGAGCCTTCATGTATACTATCATGTGCACCCTTTTAAGGGCCCCATGTGATATCCTGTACAATAACATAACCTGCTTAGATCCTTGTGTACTGATTGGGGAAAACGGGGGAGTGCTAGTAGTCATGTGAACAATTCTTTAGTAGTGTAGATCATGTACAACTCTTTAGTGTAGATCATGTACCAATCTGTTCCGTTCACATGTGCTATCATGTACTCTACATCACTAGCCACTGTTAGTTCTCTACTTATAGTAGATATTTCTATTACAGTTCTCTCTTCCTGTTTACATACTGTATTTCTTCAGATCTTGTATCTTACTTTACTGCATGATTATATTTTCTAACCTGCTATGAACTGTTGAGATGTAATATGCTCGTTCCAGTCCTGACTGGACCTGTTGATAAATTTTACAGATAGCCTGGAGGTGCCTGCTAGCCTAGAGGAGACATTAGAGGTTGTTTAGGTAGTTATTTCTTTTGTCTGGAGTTGTATTTACCTTATGGATTACTGTATCTTTATTGAGTTTTGAGATGTATTTCTGGGTTCATGTATCTTAGACACTTAGACTTCTATCTCCTGTATTTATTTTGGATTTCATATTTTATCTATCCTTATCATGCTCTACCTTAGATGTGATTGAGTCTGTATCTGCTATGTCACCCCCATTCGGAGAGTATAAACTGTTTAGTCTTATACTGTTAGATGCATTGAGACCTAGGACAGCGTTCTACCGCCGACACTGCGGCGTAGGCTGGGCGTTGTTACGTTCTCGTGCCCTAACTCTAGGGTGCGGGTCGTGACACGTTTTTAGTGGTGGCCCATGCAGGTCGAGACTAAAGTGTAGTGGTATTCGAATTAGAGTACCACTACAGCCTGCAGTAGGATTAGGATATATTTTGAAGGTACTCAATCATAGTTAGGAACCCTTGAGAGATTCCTGGGACGACCTTGGAGAATCTTATTTAACTTCGATTTGAAAACTCTCTTTTTCCCTTGATTTAATTTATTTTACTTTTGTTGTTAAATTTGATTTTTATGGATTATTGTTGAATTTGAGTTTGCATTTATTTTGATGGAAGATTTTCGAATTTTGAATTTTGATGATAGCTGTTGCATTCGAGTTGTATTTTGATGGATTTTGTTCATTTTGAATTTTGATGTTCGTTAATAAATTTGATTTGATTTTGAGTATACATTGTTGATTTAATTTGATTTTTGGCAAGATGAAATTATATGGGCTAGGTCGTCTTTGTTATGGAATCTAGTCTTTTATAGTCACGTTAGCCAGCATGGTGAGGACATATAGTCTGACTCTGGATATATTTCTCGGGTGTGGGAATTTAAGGTTTTCGCAGCCAAGCATGCGGTACCGCAAAAATGTTAAATACCATAATTTTAGAAATATGTGCATAAGTCAAGGGCTCTGTGATTATCGTAGCCTTGCTTACTAGTATGACGAGGATTTAGAGTACCATGATTTTGGATAGACGCATATGATTATCAGATTGCACTTGAAATATTTTGAACATGTTTTCTCTACTTTTCTCAGTCATTCAAAAAAAAAATTTTGTTGTTTTGCCTAGTTTCTTGTCATTTAACTTAAGAGTATGTTTAGTTGTTTTCATAAACCTTTGTGTAACTTCTTGCTATGAGTTCTTCTTAATACAATAAATCGAGGAATTTGCTAGACTTTATCTTGGATTTGATAATTTAACTCTGGATTTCAGAACGGTTCCTTCTTTAAACAAATTTTATCATTATTCTTTCTTGCCATTTTTCTTGTATTAGATAATAATAAAACTATCTTGATTTTGTCAATCGCCTGCTTGCAATCTTGGTAGGAATCTAAATGTTAGTCTTAACGTAGAATTAAATTTTTATTGGGACATGAGAATATGTATATGAATATATATAGCAGACATTTTGCCTAACACGTATGCATGCTACACTTGATTTTTCCACATATCTAGATAATATTGAAATGTCATTAATGTTAAATTTTCAAAATCCCAATATTTTTGGCTTTCTGCTTTTCCAGTTTAAATTCGTAATTTAAATATAAATTTCATGTTATTATTTAGGTTTACATAACTGCACATGTATGTTATACGTAGGGTTTCAATTCAAAAGAATTTTGGTTGAAAATTTATGTTTAAAATTTGTCAATTTAAAACTGTGTACATATTAACCCTTAATACTGAATTCCAAATGTTTAGTTTAAATTACTGTTTTATTTTCTTAATATAATATTTAGAGCTGCGTACATTGATGTAAGTAGGAATATAAATTTAAGTTTCATATTCTTACATGTTAGTTTGCGATAAACATTGAGTTGGTTTTTAATGTTCAAATTTTTCCAAAATCCTGAAAACTAGTTACATGTTAACATTTTTACATTGATTTCCATGTTTAGTTAAATTTCAGATTTAATATGTAATATTGAACTATATGTGTAGATAAATGTATGGATAGTGTGTTAGGGTTTCTTCTCTATCATGTTAGGATATTGGGAGCGTCGAGATTTGTCGTGATGTTTCAAAACCCTAAAATCTGAGTCTGCATTATGTTAATATTACATTGGTTTAAATGTTAGCTTATTTTAGATTTTTTATGTAAATGCTGAACTAAAACTGGATTTAACCAAGCTATAACCCTGTACAAGGACACACACACACTCTCTAACTTAGTACACCTTGTCGTGTAACCTAATCTTTCCTCTCTATGTTATGATTATATACCTAGATAGATATATATAGAGTTTATGCATATATGTTATAACGTATATAGATACATGGCTAAGTCTCTATTTTTTTATATATATATATGGTTAGCCATGCATGTTATGATTAAATAGGTTGTGTACTGTAGGTCGTTAACCCATATGCCATGATTAGTGTAACTTGCTAGTTATTGTTGAAACCCGAATCCCCATATACAATTTCATATGTATTCACGTACACACACGCCTACTATCTAACCGTATGAACATGTCCCCATACACATGATGCTAGTTTTCCCTCTCTAACGCTCTCTCTGTATATATATTGTGATTGGATTTCAATGCAAGTGATTTTCGATTCTTTAACTTGTGATTTTGATTTTCTTGGGATAGTATTTATTTCAAATGATTGGTAGTTACCTTCCTTTATTTTTTTATGAGTACCAGTTTTCACATGGGATGGTAGACTTTCTTACAGTTTTGATGATTTGATATTTCTGCATCTTTCTCGTTTAGCACCCTGGATTTGCTTGTGTGTTTGATACCCTATGACCGATTCAGTTAGCATGACTAGTATACCTAGATGAGACTTCACTACCACCGTATGCCATGACCCTGTATGCCGTTCTTTCATTTGATGGTATGTTTTATTTAAGTTCTGGAACTCTTATTGTGGGGGTTTGACCTAGAGGGAGTAGGGACATTTTAATTTCGAGGACAAAATTTTTATAAGGTGGGTAGGATGTGAGCACCCTGAATTTCGAGTTGAAATTTTTTATTTTTATTTTGTTTTTCTGATTATTGGTTTTGATAAATATTTCATTTTATTTATCTATCTGTAAGTGTACTTTCTCGTGCCATTGATATTTGGAGTATCAGGGATGTTCAACTCTGGAAATCTTCTTCACGAGTTTTGGAGTGGACACGATTACCTTCATGACGGTATATGATGTCCCACCCAGACTTGTTCCCTTGTGCTCTTTCTGCTTCGCTGAACTTCGGGTCGAATTAGACCGTTCGATCAGTGATTGATTTTCCCACTCTTTTCTTTGATCATTTTCAGCGCGTTACCATGATATTTAAATTGGGAGCGCCAGACCAGTCATTTCCTTGAAACCAACTCCTCATTGATGATCTACTTGAGACGCTCGTCACCCATGACCTTCGTTTCCCACTCAGACACGTCATTTCGGGCTCTATTTGATTCGCACAACTTTCCCGACACGTGACCCGATTTTATTTCACGCCACGGCGTCACATTCATTTTCCAACTTGATTTGTGGGTCCCCTGTCGACCAAAACTTGTCAGCCCCAACTATGGACATGGCCCACTTTGAGCCTACTATCCGTCCGCCACTTGTGTCCCATTTATTGGAATCCCCATGTGCTACTTATTTCTCCATGATCATCGACACCTAATTTTAATTCTATTTTTGCACAATGTCCGATTTTGACCCAATCCGGCTCCACCGAGTCCAGTCCAGCTCCATGATTTTTCTATCATGACGCCCTCATATTTTTTTGTCCAAAAATATTAATTATTCCTTCTATCTATTTCTAATATTTATTGAAAATTTCTATGTATTTAATTTCCATTAGAATGATCTATTTCTAGCCAAATCGATCCTAGCCTTTTGATCCCCTCAAATAAATCCTAACCATTAATTCTCCCTCACACCCACAAATTCCCCCTCCAGCATGTGGCCGGCCCTAACCCCAAGAGAACACAACTTTTTCTCTCATTTCTCTCTCTCTCCCTCATTAATGATTCATCTCTCTCTCTCCTTTGTATTACTACAACAACAAAAACACCAACAACAGCCACCCCAACCTCCTGGCCCGACCACTTCTTCCCCTTGGCTCCGGCCATCGTCGTCGACCTCCCCTACGTCGACCACTCCCCACCAATCTCCTCCTTCTCCTTCTTCTTCCTCCTCATTTTTATTAGAAAACCACCACCACCATTCAACCCATTGCACCATCAACCACCAGTTCCGCCACCACCTCCTCCAGTGGTTGCCGACCGTCGTCGAGGCTGCACGCCCCCGTGCCCTCGCCGACGGGGCTAGGCCGTGTAGCCCCTCCGTGCGCAGCCGCAGTCGCAGCAACAAACGGCAGCAGCAGTGCGCCACTTGCGCGCGCGCGCGAACGGCGCTGCCGCGCCGCCGCCGGCCGCCCACCGGCGTGGCCGACCCCTCCGTGGGTGCCCCCCTGGGCGCACCCTAGGCTGCCTCCCCTGGCGGCCAACGTCCTCCGGGACGCGCCGTCGAGGCGATTCGTGCGTTTTGAACGACATCCCGTCGTGACGCGCACGAGATTGAGTCCGTTTTGGCGCTCCATCGTAGCGACTTCGCACGCATTTTCCCGGAGATCCGACCGTTGGATCGGCGATTTCTTCGCTCCGTCGCAATCTCGGTATATCCACCTTCATCCCTGTCAATTTTCGTCCGTTAATTTTATCATTTGATACATGAAAACCGGCCACCAAGTTGACCGTTTAAATTGTATTAAATTTGGACAGTTTTGCGGGGCCAACTTTGTCAGCTTGTATCTCCTCCACCGCAGCTCCGTTTGGCGTGCTACCAGTTCCGGTGCGAAGCTGGTATAACCCTCTTTCTACCCCTTCAGTTTCGTTTCATTGTGAGCTTGTTTGATTGGTTGAATTCGACGCCAAAGTTGGTCGTCCGAATTCGTAATTTCCAACTTGTAAAATTTTATTTTTGAACACGGGACTCCAGATTTCATTTCTGACACCACCATTAGACTTGTGGCGTCGTTCTGGCATGTTTTCATATAAAATTTGTTAGATTTGGAGAACGTGGGCCCGGGCACATTTTTCGGTGCAAAACGGGTCCCACTTTCTGGATCAACGAGACTTTTTGATGCCGGATCATCGGAATCCAATTCCGGAGATACCGTTGAGTTCGTATCGTCATTCTGGACTCGTTGACATATAATTTGCTAGGTTTTGGTGGACATTGGGTCTGGCACGCATTTCGGTGCAAGTCGGATACCAATATCCGGATCAACAGGTCATTTTGAGATCGGCTCATCGGAATCCAATTCCGGAGATACCCTTGAGTTCGTATCATCATTCTGGACTCGTTGACAGGTAGTTTGCTGAGTTTTGAGAACTTTGGCTCCGGCACGCATTTCCGTGCAAATCGGAATTCCAAGTTCTGGTCAACGGGCCAAATTGAGATCGGGTCAACGGAATCCAATTCTGGAGATACAGTTGGGTTCGTATCGACATTCTGGTTTCGTGGACATATAATTTGTTATATTTTATTAACTTATTTTTTTGCACGTTTTTCGGTGCAAAACGGCTCCGACACGGACACCGTTTTGACCCAAAATTACCTTTTTGCCCTTGTGTCCAAATTGGACCGTTGGATAGGCTATCCTAGCTAATTTGACCATTCTGGACACGTTGGCGATGTTCATTTCATCGTCCGACAATGTTTGTTGATAATTTCTCTGAGTTTAACCTTTTTATAATTAATTAATAATTAATTCATATAATGTTCGTATTTCGGGATTAGTACAACGAAACTGAGATCAGTCAATTCCAGTGATCTCACATCGCTGAAATTGACAAGTTGGATACGTGGATCACTATAATAAGATTATCAACCTTACCGATAATATC
Source organism: Iris pallida (assembly GCA_029216955.1). NCBI lineage: Eukaryota > Viridiplantae > Streptophyta > Magnoliopsida > Asparagales > Iridaceae > Iris > Iris pallida. The sequence continues at coordinate 14,420,262 of JANAVB010007596.1, forward strand.
CTTATCTCGATTTGCGTGCCGTAAGTTTCGACGTACAAATAACAAAGTACACTTTGTATTAGACTAGAATTGACCCTGTTTGACCAGAGTTGACCAGTTGACCCAAAGTCAACTATAAGTCAACACTTGACCTAGTTTGACTAGATTATTGACCGGAGTTGACCTAGAGTTAATTTGACTTAGAAGAACCTAGAATAATGTAGATTGATTATAGAGATTCATTTATTACAACTTGAACACCTTGTAACATGTGTTGCTTTAAATAGGACTCTGTGGCTTCAGTGGGACCCCCCTATACTTATCAGCTGTTCAGGTTATCGAGGCGAGTACATTCTCTGATCATTTCATATCCTGCTTAGAATTATATTCCTGCTTTAAATTACTATACTTGATGCTGTCACGACATTATCACGGATTAGTACTATACGGATCTCTTCATGCGATGTTATCCCCCTCGGGAGCATCGGGTACATTATGTCATGTGCGTTTCACTTTCATCATGTACTCCTGTGCTTTCACCATACATGTACACTCTTGTGAATCATGTACTCTCATGTTCACAGAGCCTTCATGTATACTATCATGTGCACCCTTTTAAGGGCCCCATGTGATATCCTGTACAATAACATAACCTGCTTAGATCCTTGTGTACTGATTGGGGAAAACGGGGGAGTGCTAGTAGTCATGTGAACAATTCTTTAGTAGTGTAGATCATGTACAACTCTTTAGTGTAGATCATGTACCAATCTGTTCCGTTCACATGTGCTATCCTGTACTTTACATCACTAGCCACTGTTAGTTCTCTACTTATAGTAGATATTTCTATTACAGTTCTCTCTTCCTGTTTATATACTGTATTTCTTCAGATCTTGTATCTTACTTTACTGCATGATTATATTTTCTAACCTGCTATGAACTGTTGAGATGTAATGTGCTCGTTCCAGTCCTGACTGGACCTGTTGATAAATTTTACAGATAGCCTGGAGGTGCCTGCTAGCCTAGAGGAGACATTAGAGGTTGTTTAGGTAGTTATTTCTTTTGTCTGGAGTTGTATTTACCTTGTGGATTACTGTATCTTTATTGAGTTTTGAGATGTATTTCTGGGTTCATGTATCTTAGACACTTAGACTTCTATCTCCTGTATTTATTTTGGATTTCATGTTTTATCTATCCTTATCATGCTCTACCTTAGATGTGATTGAGTCTGTATCTGCTATGTCACCCCCATTCGGGGAGTATAAACTGTTTAGTCTTATACTGTTAGATGTATTGAGACCTAGGACAGCGTTCTACCGCTGACACTGCGGCGTAGGCTGGGCGTTGTTACGTTCTCGTGCCCTAACTCTAGGGTGCGGGTCGTGACACGTCCTGTAGCCCCCTTCGTTTGTTTTGCCTCTCTCCTCCTTCCCTTTTGTGGTTTTTCCTGTATAGGCTTCGGCATTTTGTGCCTTGTAAAAAAATAAAAATTATATATATATATATATATATATATATAAAATATATATATATATACATATAGTATATAACAGTATAAATATTTATACAGTATTATATATAAAGTACATATACATATACTTATATATAAATATTCATATATATTCAAATATATAACAGCCCATAAACCCAAGCCCAAATCCAATATCTTAATGGGTTACAAAACTCTATAACAGCAATAAAAATCCAAAACCTAATAGTTAATGGGTTTGAAACCCTATAATACAATTAAAATATGAAACCCACAAACCAAACTCGTGTCCTAACAGTTAGGGACACGAGCAGTTGAACCCAACACAAAGTCTTGTGTCTGTGACGTTTACTACGGTTCTAACATGAATGAGCCATGTCCAATGCCACTGACACGCTCCTTGACTCGAGGCAACACTGCCACGTGAAAACGAGACACGAAAAGCAAGTGGAGACAAAACGACATGTACGTGTCCAATGAGGGACGGCTGTCGAGGTGGCTGCGGCGGAGGAGGCGTCGGGGTCGACGGAGAAAAATAGCACAGATTTCGCCTCGTCGTGGCGAACACTTCGGCGGTGGTCGAAGCGTCTAACAACGGCTGGATCGACGCTAGGGTAGATCTAGGGTTCCGACGGCTCGTCGGAGAAGAACCAACTATAGCGGTGGCTAGGGTTAGCAATAAGAAAATTAGGGTTAGGGTTTCAAATAGGGAGTCTCTTGTAGAACCCTAGAGGGGGGTGAATAGGGAAATAAAATAAAACTAAACACAAGTAAGCTATATCACTGAAATAAAATAAGAGAGAGTGAGAAAATCAAACACTCGATGTATTCTGGTCTCCTCCCTAGAGGCAATCCAGTCCCGGAACTCTCTCCGGCTTAAATCCACTATTGAGTAAATAGTACACACGAGTTTGGATACGAAGAACTCGTCAACTTCAACACGGGTTTGGATTCGAAAAACTCGCCAACTTCTTACACACGAGTTTTCTTCCGAAGGCTCGTCAACTTTAAAAGAAAAGGAAGAGAACTGTTGATCTTCTAACACTTGAAGATCGAAAAGTATAACTCTTGAATACTCTAGCACTTTTGGATTGGATGACAATTAAAAGCTTGGGTAGAGTAGTAATGGTGGAGCTCTTAGTTGTTGAGAAATTTATAGCTTGAATGGATGGGTTTCAATGGAAGGAAGGAACCCATTTATATAGAAAAACTAAGAGTAGGTAGCATTTAATGCTCCTGAACATAGCCCAGACGGCATGCCGTCGGTATGGACCGGCATACCGTCGGCATACCGTTCGGAATAGTAACGGTAATAATTATATCCGTTGGGGAGCATTTAATGCTAGTATTTGTCCATTCAAAAATCAAATCAGATGAAGCGGTATACCGTCGGTATACAGCGGTATGCCGTCGGTATACCGATATTCGTCATAGAACATTTTGTGGCTTACAAATCAGTATATCGTCGGTATACTATTATAGGCCGTCGGTATGCCAAAGTTCGTCATGTGGCTCACAAAACGGTATACCGTCAGTATACTGTTGTATGCCGTCGGTATGCCGAAGTTCGTCATAGAACATTTTGTGGCACAGAAAATGGTATACCGTCGGTACACCGATGTTTGTCACAGAATAGTCTTGTGGCTCAGAAATAGTATACCGTCGGTACACAGCGGTATACCGTCGGTATACCGTTCTTTTAGACATTGATTTTTGACTGAAAAATAGAAAAGCTTTATGTTTTGTCATCCAATATTAGGTGTTTATACAGAAGGACCTAGACCTTGTACAGACTCGAAATCTTGATTCTGCTGAGAGCCGTCTCTAAGGAGCGCTGGTCTTTTCCTTCAGTCTTCTTTTAGGAACGTCCATAAGGCTTTGATGACTCGGCTTGAATGGACAGAACTGATTGTAGAAGAGCTTTGAAAGATTATCTGTTAGCTGAAATACAGAAAAAATTAGACTATGAAGATGCTGTTAATGTATCAAAATAAACTGTGCCAACATCTTTATAGGGAAGAATTTGGGGTTGATTTAGGGTTTTTATATAGGAATCAGGAATTAGGGTTAGGGTTTCGTCGCGGTGGTCGGTCGGGGCTCGACCAATACAGTGCCAGAGTCGTGGGGGTGGCTAGCACAAAAGCCCCTGTAGTTCCGTAACTTACAGGATCACCCCTCTGCCTTAACTTATGCAATTCCTGATTTGCAAATCGATCCCCGTAGTATTCTGTGCAAATGTAAATTTACACAGACAATTCTATTATTGCATTTTGACTTAAAAACATTTTAATTAATCGCAAACTTAATTTAAAAATTGCAAATTAATATTTTAAGCTTTAAAAATCATTTAAAAGTTATTTAAAAATTTAAAAAATTTCTAATAATTATATTAAATTATTTTCAGGCTAAATTAGTCATTTGTGATTAAAAATCTCTAATTTAAATATATTTTAATTTCAGGGGCTTACAGGTCAGACGGAGTTAGAACATAGAAAAAGGTTCCACGGTCGGCTTAGAAGTTTGCACGACGTGCTTTCAAAATGACACTCGATCCTTTGTCCCGTGGCTTAGGAGAAGGAAAGTTGGTTTAAGTTACCATGAAGTTATTAACTTAGCCTAAGTCATAGGCGTCGCACGCATAAATGCTTGATGAAGCATGCACGGTCGCATCGTTCGATACTTGGCATAGCCAAAGGGTCCCTTAAGTCTTAGTGTATATTTCTACGATGCAAGGCTTGGCATAGCCTTTGCTCGTCCCAACGGTTAAGTTGTTGAACGATTGATTAGGCAAAAGTTATGTCGGCTTATCAAAGTCGTTCTAAGCACTGTCCCATGCTTTATGCGGTTGTTAAGTCACCTAGTCCCACGATCTCAAGGCTCGTCATATAAAGTATGACTTGGGCGGTAGTGTCGCATAGAATACAAGTCGGTTTAAGGCACGAGCCACAGTTGGTTAAATATAAAGTTAGCCACGGTCTATGGCACATGAAGAACACGTTTTGTTCAAGTTATGCTTGAAGGCTATCAATTAGCCATTCATGAGTTGAGTCAATAAGAGTGGAAATACTGAAAACATGTCGGGACTGTAGGTCAGTCACCGAAGAAAACATATCGGGACTGTAGGTCAGTCGCCGAGGAAAACATGCCGGGACTTTAGGTCAGTCGCTAAGAAAAAAATATGTCGGGACTGTAGGTTAGTCGCCAAGGCAACCCTGGTTTGGGCTCTACAAAAGAAGTATGAAAAGTAAAAGAAGTAAAGCAAAGTAAATTAAGTTGTGACGGTTAGGCCATGCATTTACGTTGAGTCTAGAAGTTCTCGTAGGTACGTAGTCATGGACAACTTGTCGACAAGATTTTATGCCCTCGATTCGATAGCATGGGGCCACAGGACCGTATCGGCCTAGGAGGGAAGCAGGTAGTTAGACAAGAACACGCCATCGGTGATTCGAAGACTTAAGTAGGGCTAGCTACCCTTAGCTGCAAGGGTCTCGTCTACACCACCTACATGTCCAGGATGGCTTGAATTGTCAGTGACCTTTCATATAGATCAGTTGGCGTGCTGAGCGATAATCCGCATGCACGGTTGGTCGAATAAAAGAAAGTGCAAGCACGGCACAAATAGGATAAAGATGATATGCACGGTTGTAATACAAGTCTTAAGAAGCCTAAGATTTGGATATAGAAAAGATGCGTGCTTCGGCACGAAATATGGCTTCGAGTATAAGTCGTTGGCATAGAGTTGCATAAGTCAGACTTGAGTCATTTCGAGTTAAGTTAAGATGGGCCGTAAGGCAAGTTTGGTTAAGTCATGCTAAGTTGCAAGGCACAGCCTCGATATTGAAGCAAAAACTAAGTTGATGACACGAATCATGTTGTTGTGTCCCAAAGTATGGGCCATAAGTCAAGCACGAGTTGGTACGTTGATGTTGCTAGCACGAAAATGGTCTAGAGGCAAAGATAAGGATGTTATCGGTGTGATAGCATGATGATAGTCTAGAGACACAAATAGGCCAGGCCTCTATGTCCTAAAATTGATCCTAAGGCAAGAATAGAAAGACAATCATAAGAGATTATGTTGCACAATGTAAATGAACGTGTCAGTTTTGTATGGATGGGTGAGGAGCTCACACCCCCAGTACAGTTGAGTACTGACACCCACACAGTATTTATGTGCAGGCTCAGGTAGAAGCTCGTTGGCACGGAGCTCGCTTGGATGCATCGAGGCACAGAGTTCCTTGGCGTTTCGAGACGTGCGACCGCATGGAGTCTGGACTTATACGGGACATAATGTATGGACATCGCCTATCTGAAGCATCTACTAGCTCGTCAATTGTATTGAGAGATGAAAGAGAGAGCTGAGTGAATTATAATCAAAGAGAAAAGTGAGCTTGAGTGATTGTAACTTGGCTTCGTGCCGCCTTTGTAATCTATGTTCATATCAATAAAGACTCTGATTTTGTTTTAATGCTTGTGTTGCCTCGTATATTTAATGTTTCAGTTTGGAACTTCTGTGCGACGACCCTATCGTAAGCTGCTGTAATCGGCCGTTATGGAACCTGTCTTGCGTGAGCGCAATATAGGCTCACGCGGTATCACGCCTTAGTGAGTATAATCGGTTATATGGGACCGGGGCGTGACAGAGCTGACTAAGCTGGCTGAACTGACTAGAATGGAGTGAAGTAAGCTGCTAATAGATACTGAGATAGTACTGGCACCTAACTCTGCGAAGGCAGAATCTGATGCCGATATACTGCCTGAACCATGGAAGAAGACGAAGCAAAAATCCTTAAAGGAACAAGATAAGAAGGTGGGGTGTCCTGAAGGATAAGAATACGTGATATCAATAAGGGACAAGAATAGTGCAAAGGCATATCAAGCATGTTCACAATTCAAGGGAAATGAGATGACGCAATAAGCAAGAGGAGATCAAAGGAAGACAAATATATGATTGAGATTCTAACAAGATAAATCCCCTACAAGTCTGAAGACAGACCTGCATGGGCCACCAAAAAACCCTGTCATGCCCTAGAACTAGAATACTCGCAAACGGGGGCGAGACAAAGCCAGCTACATATATCAGAGTATGCCAGTACCCCAATATACGATCACGGCTGTCTAGATGACAAGTGGGAGGACTCTAGCATGCCATTGACGACTCCTATGGTCGAACAAATTCTATCTCAATCCAATCAACATAAGAAGCAATAAAGAGTAAATCACATATGAGATGGGTAAGGCATCCCAAACACAAATGCATACATAATCATAAGAGCTGACATAGTGAAAAGATACATCAACTAAATATAGAAAAGGTACATAAATGTACAACTAGCCGCAGTCCAGAATATTCATCCATGTCGTCTATAGACGAAGGGAACAAAAATCTAGATACAAGGACTAACACATGCCCTTAGCTAAACACCACCAGATAAAAGTACGAAACTGGAGTGGAAGATAAAGTGAACCCACTCGCTAGTCCGTGTTGTTCCTCTAAGTGTGAACCATCCAAAAAAGAAGACAGTAGATCCTCAAGATGAACTATGGAACCTGGCCATGCAAAACCAGTAGAGTCAGACCCCAAATAGAAAGTACCACAAGGAAAGCTCGAGGAGAATGACAAAGCCTAATAACAATACAACAATATAATGACAAAAATAAAAAATACGGGTCGAGACCAGTGCGGTACCAATACACGTATCTCGAAAATAGAAATGACTGGATGAAAATACTGAACAATATAGCAATAGAGAAGAATAAGCTTATGAGCAACAAGGGACTTAGGAACTACTCGAAGTTGGAGCCACAACCCTTAAACCAAACAAGGACCGGGGTTACAGATCTTTTCCCGAGCAAAACTTAGCCTCTGGCCACTCACCGACACAAAGAACATATAAAGTATCGCACAACCAAAAGTGTATGGCCAATCAATATCTACGGCTTGCTATCATTAACTAACTAAGGTTGTCACAAACCTAATTACTAGAATGCAAGTTGAGGAACTTCACTACCACCTACGCTGGAGTAACTTGGGTGGCACAGGGGGCGACGATGGTAGAAAGAAAAAATACAATCAACCAATAATCTCTATCAATAGTAGATAAACATCTACTCAAAACAAACATATTAATAGTAGATAAACATCTACTCAAAAACATATCAATAGTAGATAAACATCTACTCAATCAGTAGAGATCAGGGGCGTACGCTAATTGGGGTTATCCCTGCCACTGTGGGGGCCCATAGCGACCCGAGTCGCGATAGCATAAAGTGTCCTCCCCTCCCAATGATCTATATAAGTTTACTAGTCAATTACCTTTAATATTCATTTTTAATTCTCAAGTCGTGGATACTCAAGAATCGTCCTATAATGACGAGTCATGGGTACGATTCATTTGCAAGATATCTCTGGCAAATGTTCTTAATACATATTACACGCGATACAATAGACAATACTCACACTCGATTGTTCATTGCCAAGTTGCAAATAGATTAGACATATAACAAGTTAATTCCAGGGTGTCAATAAAGAACATGCATTCAATCTCAATCTAGAAATCAATCAAAAAATCAGTACATGAATGTGCTACTACGAGCCACTATCTAAAATCTGGACAATAAAACAATACCTGAACATAAGCCTGTGTCATGTATATACTGTGCACAATCACTTTCTAACTATACAACAACACTAGAGCATGATGAGATATCATTTCAATCGAAGAAAATAGCAAAAACGGACAAAAACAGACAAAACGAACAAAAACAGACAAAAATAACCTATTCAGATCATCCGGTGGATTACTGCGGATTACCAACGAAAAATGTCATAACAAGTTTTTGGAGCAAATTTGGATGATCTGGCAAATTTTCGCGAATTACGGACGGATTTTTCGAACTGTCACAGAAAGTTGATTTTTGAAAACTCCAAAACTTGTTTCGGCCATAAAAACTTTGTTTTAAATAGAAATTCAGATTTTCAAAACTCAAAATTGCATATAATTGAATTTCCTACAACATAGAAGCATTAATTTTTACTAATTTTGAAAATTAAAATATAAATATCTCAAAATACTCGAAAATACTATCTAGAAACTCAGACTTACGCAATACAATCGATCAAAACCAAATGTGCTATATACTAAATATGTTAACAATTTAGAGAAGCATATTACAGAACAATAAAACTAGTTTCTATTAAAAACCAAAAATAAAGCATGGTCATATCACTTTTGAACAAGATGCACTTGCCTAGGTTTTAGCAACCAAGCCTAATCTTCTACTCCACCACCAAGAGAGTTTCGAAACCAAATTCTAGGCCTCAAGGCCAAGATTTCCTAAGCTTAAGGAAGAGGAGGAAAGTGAAGAGAAAAATGAAGAAGGAAAGAAAAGAGAGAAGAGAGAGAAACTAAATGGGTATATATAGAAGGGAAAATTAATCATGACCGTTGGATTGTGATCCATGTCACAATCTAAATCGATCTTGGCCATCCAAAGAAAACCAACTATCCATTGGATAATAGGGTACAAATACACTATTCATAAAATATCTAAATACTATTCATCAAAATATCCAAAATACTATTTACAAAAATATCTAAAATAAAAAATATCTAAAATGTAGAAAATCTGTCCAGGCGGTTTGCCATCAATATACATCGGTACACCATCGGTATGCCAGTCAAGGAGAAAATCTATAATTTAAGAAAATTTTCAAAGCATTCTAAAACCAATCAAGTACGAAATACACTACAAAATACGTATCTGTATATAAATATCGATGCTGTGAGACGAGTCTCACACTATCTAAATTCGAATTTACCCTAGGTAGGGGTGCATAGATGGAGGTGTGGAGGAAGATAGAAAAGGTTTTAGGAAATTGTTTGTGAAGAAAAGTTGTTTGGAAGAGGGTTAGTGTAACTAGCACTTTTCTAAAATGAGGATAATTTTAAACTTTTGTAAAATTGATCATGTTAGTTATTAAATAATATATTTAAATCATGTTAATGATTAATTGGTGAATTTTTTGATTATTTTAATATTATTTAAATTGATGTATTGTGATTGTGTCCCTTGCTAGTGAAACCTTAGAACTACTTAGCCTAGAGACTAACCATGACCATGAAGACCTAGCTAATGTGATTAGATTAGTCTATTACCACTTTTTAGGCTAAGGATATTTTGTTATTTTTTAAATTATTATTATTTTTGAATTTTATTTAATTAATAATATGCTAAGTGTTATATTAGGTCTAACCCTAGAATTATCCTAATCTAGATATTGATCATGAACCTAGAGGCTTAGTTAATAGCTTTGAACTAATTAACTAAGTTCTAGAATATCTAGATATTATGTTGAACCTAAGATATTTGTAGAAACCCTAACCAATTTGGGCCTTTACCTAAAAGGCTTGAAAATCTTGAGAGGGCCTTTAAACTATATTGGACCTAACCCTAACCCTAGAAACATCTATGGCCGGCCAAGCATGCCCACCCCAACCTATATAAGTAATCATTAGCCTCCTCTAGCCTCTTTTATTGCAAACCCTAACCCTAAGTTGTGTTCTTTCCCAAATTTGCTCCTTTTTTTCAAATCAACTCCAAATTGAACCAAATCAATTACAATACACTCCCCTAGTGTATAGGAGGTCTCTATTGGCTAGCTAGCAAGGATTGTGAGCAATTTGACCATAGGAATTGGTGTGGGATCTTTTCAAAGAGGATTTTTATTGAGATTCCAACTCTCAATAGGTAATGATATCTAAACCTATTAATTCTATTAATTTTCTGATTTCTTACCATAGATGCATTCATTTAGGGTCCACCTAGCCTTAGGCTAAGTTTGGTTAGACATCGAACCATTTGATACCCGTATCATGGGCGTATCGCTCCGTATTTGAGAGAAACTCAAGTGTTCGATGAAATGCCTCTTCGAACTTCTTATTCTTAAATTTCTAAACAAATTATATATTTGGATGTCTTGTGTCATGTAGATTACATATGTACTGCTCTAAGTTGATTTTAGTGTCGTATCCCGTGTCAAAATGGACACGTGGATGCTCGTGGACACTACATAGTTGTGCCTTGGTACTGCGTGTCCAGTGCTCACTAGACATGACACCATTTTGTGTGCTACCTATTATTCTAGATAGGGGCTACAATTGATATCGTACCTTGGGAGTTGGGCCTCATTTGGTTGTGAAAACAAACTATGGTTCTAACCACAGATTTAGGTTCTGAGTAGTCGAACACTCTGCACACTACTCTGTGTTGTTCGGCACATATTGACAACTTGCAAACACTCAATTAACACATGATGACACTATTGACACTTCATACTCTGCACTTAACTTTCAGTCACACTTGCCACCTCACTTCATTGACACACATAGACACTTGCTGTGACACATTCGATTACATGTACACACACACACACTGTAACACCTATAGGATACTGAACACTCTATGATACTTCTCTGATACTCCCCTACCATCTCTGGTTCTTGCCACTTGTGACATGTTTGTACCCTCTTGACACTTCATTTAACTTTGATACTCTATGCACTAAACACTATTGACCCTTCATGATACACATGCCACACACACTTGCACAAGTTTGATTTCTGCACACTTGCCACACCTTGTTGCATGTCCCTTAATACAATATAACACATATGCATTTGTTACAAATAGGCACACACATTGTATGACACATATCCTAACATGCTAGACATAATTGCCATTACACATTGGACTAGACACTTTAATTCTGATACTATCATTCACTTTTGACACTCACACACACCCTCTGTACATGTCTGCACACACACAGACCCCTTTGCAGTTGAGTTTTGATGTTTTTATTGAGTTTAGATTATGTGGGATTTTGGTTCTGTCCAATATGGACTACTTCAGAGTATGAGTCATCCTCTCTTGTACTCACAGCACATTGTATTACATTGCACTTGTATATCTGCATGTCCTCATCTCATGTTTGCATTCCATATTTACTGCAGACCTTGCATTTCATTCCCATATGCCTTGCATAAAGTTAATCTGCCTTTGATTCAATCACATATACTAAGTATCTGAGAGGAGTTCAGATTCAAACTTTGTTCAGACATTGGGTTACCTCCCACCTATATAAAATTTGGCTTTGTTCAAACAGGCAATGTCCAGACCATATGATATCTGCCCTGCATACCCACACTAGCATGACTTCACTCCATTTGTACTAAAATCCTTCACTGCACTGCCCAGCTGACTTTATTACTTGCATATCGCATTTTTCTTCACATTTGCATCACGTGCATTAGCCACTGCACCGCATTACCACTTGATCAATTCCTCTTCTCCTCATTGCATGTTATGTCCAGTTTGGGGGTTTCCTGATTGTAAGCTAGTGTATGGGTGGATGTTTGGGACTAGGAGTTCAGGACTAACATAGATGTGAGTTGTACTTGCATTAATGTTATGAATATGTTATTGGATATATATAGGCTATTAGGATATATGAGGTTCATGTATATGGGATTGTATGTTCAGTTGTCTATGAGTGAAATTTGATTCATATATATTCATATGGGTTTGGGGTTGTATATATATGTGTTATAGGTTATGGTTTGTGTCTATATGGGGGTTTCCTGATCAAAAGTCCCCCTTAGAAAACCTCCTAAAACCCTCCTCACTCTTTAATCTTAAATTTAATGTTAATATTAATGTTAATATTAATGTTAATATTAATATTAATATTAATGTTAATATTAATGTTAATGTTAATATTAGTTTTTATTTTTATTTTTATATTAATGTTAATGTTAATGTTAATAGTAATGTTAATGTTAATGTTAATGTTAATGTTAATGTTAATGTTAATGTTAATATTAATATTAATTTTAATCTTAAGTTTAATGTTAATTTAGTATTTAATGTTAATATTAACATTAATATTAACATTAACATTAATATTAACATAAATATTAACATTAAATTTAAGATTAAAGAGTGTAGGGATTTTTAGGAGGTTTTCTAAGGGGGCTTTTGATCTGCCTCCTATATATATATATATATATATATATATATATATATATATATATATATATATATATATATATATATATATATATAAAATATATATATAATATATATATATATATATATATATATATATATATATATATATATATATATATATATATATATATATATATATAAAATATATATATATATATATATAACTTTGACCCTACATTTATTTTCAAAGTGGGTTTAGAAATCCTAATAAATTATTAATATTATTTTTTACCTATTTTAAAAAATGTTTTTGACCTAAAATTATATTTGACAAATTAGGATATTTTGCCCTAAAATAATTTTTCTAGATTTTCAAATATTTATCAAAAATATTTTGACTAATAAAATATAGTTCCAAATATAATAAATATTTTTTAAAATAGTTATAGAAAATATTATGCAAATTTCCTTCGATCAGCATATTAACTGTGACTAATCGTTCTTTTCTTATTTCTTTGTGAATCCAGACTTCTTCATAACGACCCTGGCAATTCGAACTAAGTTGGACATTTCCAGATCGTCGCACAAACTCCATACAAAATACCTTGCTATATTTACTGCTCATTATATTTATTTTTAGCATTTATTTATTGTGTTTCATATTTGTTTAGTTTATATGTTATAAACTATGCGTCCAAGTCATACTTGGGTGCAAGCGGCTGTATTAGTCATTTTTTGTTGCTTTCTTTTATTGTATGCACGTTGACTTAGTTTTAGCGGACTACCTTATTATTCTGGGATATCCTTATGTCTCATTTGGCCATGACACTCACATGACACGATTTGAGACATTTTGTAAGGGGCACGACTTTCATATTTGACTGGCCATCAATTTGTAAGAAGTCGTGTGATGGGTAGATAACCGTAACTGCTATGATTAGGACACAAAGACTCAAGCAGTTACGCAACTAGACATGTTATGGATATGACTTAGTCAGTATAGGAATCTTGGGGGAGGACAGTTAGTAGTGTGTATGGAAAACTAAACAAGTAAACCATAGTCTCCGGATAGAACCATGATGTGATACAAATTGCAGATACCTTCAGACGTTTTGGAATGTTACGGGTGGATAAAGATGACTGGATGACAGTATATGTACACCACTAGCCTAATCTCACCCATACATATGAAAGTTATCCTTAAATTGCACGTTAGACGGTTAGGTCACCTTTGCATATTTATTTTCTAGGTAAGTCTTTTGCATATTTATTTATCTAATATGACAGTTCATATAGCATGATATTATCTTGTTACGTCTCTCTGAGGACCTAGTGACTCTATAGGTATAGACATTCGACAGTATCCCGAGTAGTACGGTTCCAGACCAAACTCTTCTCTTGCAGACAAGGAGATTTCGTCCTTTGAGTCTATCTGATTTCCTTCTAGTTGATGGACTTATTTAATTGTTATTCTTTTTTTGTTTATTTCATTCTATTCTTTTCATTCGCTTGGTAGTGGATTTGTCTCCACCCAACAAATATTTTATTTTTAATCTCAATTGCTATATTTGATTAAGTTATTTCCTTTATTGTTATCGTAGATGAGATATATATATTATCTGTGACCATATTATATTGTTATGAGTTGGATCTCTTATATTACAACTTATGTATGTATACCTGGATTCCATATACTGGAGTATTCTGCGTATACATACAACTGGCATGTATATACTCCTAGTCCTATGTATATTGGGACTAGGGCATTATAGGCTCGGCACGGCAAAGATGATGCCGGCCGGGGAGGTGTGTGGCGGATCTGGTGATTACGGTGGCGGTGGTTATCGATGTTGGTGGTAGGGGTCGCCGGAGACGATGGTGGAGATGGTTGATGGTTGTTGTGGTCGAGGTTAATGGTGGTGGTGCTGTCGATGTTGGTGGTAGTGGTGGAATATTGATGGTGGTCCGGGAGGAAAGTCGGTGGTGGTCAGTTCCAGCGAGGGTGGTTGAGTGGCCGGGTATGGATTCAACAGGGAGAAGGAGCGGCTGGTGGTGGTTTGGCTGGTGATGGAAGTTGTGGTGGACATGGATGGTGGCAGGCCGCCGGAGATGGCGATGGGGTTGATGGTGTGGTGGTGGTCAGGGAATGGAGGCTGGTCTTGATCAGCTGATGGCTGGGGAAGTTTTGGCTGGAAATTAGTTGTAATAAATTGTATACAATTTGTTTGTGAATTTTTGTGTATGGGGAATGTCCCATTATAGGTTTAGTATGCTTGGGAAGCAAGCATGTGCCATGAAAACTCTAAATGTAATTTATAAAATGGGGAGGGGAATGGAAGAAAATGTGATATTGGAGGAAGGTTCTAGGGAGATCCATGACTTAGCTAGTCATGGCTAATCAACTAATTTATAAAGTAGTCCTAACTAATTATGACAAATTAACCATGACTAATTCTAATAGATTTTCGAAAATAAAATAATTTGACATTCCAAAAATTCAAGAAATTTTTATAAATTCTAAAAATTTTGGGATTTTTTATCAACTCCACAAAATTATTGGAAGTTGATTACAAGGGGTTACACCATTTAACCAGCATTGATGTCCATCATCAAGCTTGTATTGCACAACAAATTTCTTGGGATCATATTCTTCGTAATTACTGGTACATATTTTACATTCTTTGAGGTAAGTGACTTCCCTGAAGTCAGCTTCAACAGCCCCATTCCGATCCTTGGAACGTCATCTTGTGACTTGTTCGCCATTAGAACCTTCTCAAAAGTAGGTTTGTACTTGGTGAACAACTCCTTTTTTGAGCACATGTGGCAAGATACACCCGCGTCCACCCACTAGTCAGTGTCCACTCCAGATGAGTCAACTAGCAATCATAGCAACCAAGTTAAGCTTACCTTACTTTTTTTTGTTTTGGCTTTGGTTTGGGCTTGGACCTATAATCCTTCTTGTAGTGGCCTTTCTTGCCACAATTAAGCATGTCATGTTGTTGCTAGAATTTAGCTTGAATGAGGACGACTTCACCTTCAAATGGCTAGAATCCTTCTTCTTATTGTTGTAGGAAGCCTCCCACTTGCACTTTGAGTATCCATAATGCACCATATTTGTCTTAGCAAACTATTAAAACAGAATGTCAACTTGATTTGACCTCTGGCTTTGTCTTCGATGTGGATCCAATACATAAGATCCTCTAGTTGAATCTTCTTATTTTTGCGGTATATGTCTATTTTGAACTTGATCTAACCTAGAGGAAATTTGGTGACGATAACACCCTGTCACGCCCCAGTACCGAAATACGAAGACGAACTAGGCCAGCTATCCCGTATAAGGTGCGAAGATGTCATACGACGATTGTGGCTGTCAAGAGATTAGGGGGTGCATGCTACAATCAGGTCTTCTATGGTCTCACAAAGCATCTATGTCTCAATCAATCAACCAAGAAGCAGTAATAATGATCATATAAGATAAAGCAGTAAGGCATCCCCAACGCTTCATTAAAATGATTCATGAGTCTAGCTACACAAAATATTGAGCTAGTACCGAGAGTCAATAGAACATAATAGTAATCAGCTACAGTCTGATTTAATTACAATTATGTAAAATAAAACTAATGTCCAGAACAACCGGCTAAACAGGCGTCGGTGGCTAAATGCCAAGTACAAAATGAAAGATATCAGAGCGATAAGGAAGAAACCCACTCATGGTCCCTGGCGCCTATACTCCTGGTGTACACCATTGTTCGGGTAAAAGGCTGGATCCTCTGGCGCTGCTACGATATCTGGCCAAACAAAACCAGCAGGGTCAGGCCCCGAATAGCAAGTACCACGAAGGAGCACATAATGAATAAGACAAAATCTAATGAGTAAATTAAGACCTGGTTCATGAGTTATAGGATTATAAATTATCATCGCGACCATACGGCACCCTTACAACCAAACAAGGACAAACGGTGCCAATATCTGACGTGATAAGATACCTCCTATAACCACGGTCAAGTCATGGGCTTCTGGTCGTAACCTCGGTCCGTAGCCTATCGCAGCACAATAGCCCAACCCAACAACCAAACAAGGACATGGGTTGGACCACGCACCATGATAGTCCAGTTCCTCAGTTACTAACAGAAGAAACATATCACAAGCAAGTCAGTTTACAAGTGGCCAATCAATCCTACGACTTTCTATGACTTTCCTGGGTTATCCTAGTAATACAAATACATAGGAATCCTCATATCGTACCATATCCAAGCAGGGCTAGCTAATCCATTATTTATATATATATATATATATATATATATATATATATATATATATATATATATATATATATATATATATATATATATATATTATATATATATATATATATGTATGTATATATATATATATGTATATATATATATATATATACATATATATATATGTATATATATATATATATATATATATATATGTATATATATATATGTATATATATATATATGTATATATATATATATATATATATATATATATATATATATATATAGCACATTGATTACGCACCGGTCCCCCGTAAGGCGACCGTGCTAAAACATATAACACATAGCACGTAGGAGTCGGATATAGTCATCCGCTATAGGCGGATGAAACCGTATCCGTAGAGGCCAACTCGACACGTCAGGACAGGACCTAGGGTGGCTGGTAACGTACGATCTCGAGATTTTGTTCCCTCACAATGCTTCTACGGATTTAAGTTCCATAGATTAACCCTATGTTGATCTTAGAATCACATGTCGTGGTCACATGATCATCCTCCTAAATGCCGTACCATAGTACGTGTACCCTAAGCATAATACTACATTCAGCTCAAAGAGTCCCAAATCTAGATTCATGCTTAGTGTAATGCATCAAGCAAACATTCAATATACTATGTC
The DNA here is from genome assembly GCA_029216955.1 of Iris pallida. NCBI lineage: Eukaryota > Viridiplantae > Streptophyta > Magnoliopsida > Asparagales > Iridaceae > Iris > Iris pallida. Next base: position 14,437,659 of record JANAVB010007596.1, read on the forward strand.
AATATTACTGACCAATTACCATGACTGTGCTGGAGAGGATGCATGTATTGACATATAACACGAAGGATCACTTAGCACGAAGAGTTACACCTCAGTGCACTCACTAATAGCACCATAGTGCACACTAGTATTATATCTCAATACACACTTAGAAAAGGTACCAGCACATATACATATTCAAGTCAGAAACATCGTCAAGTCAGAAAGTTACATAGACCCCTCGTGACACAGAAGTCACATAGGACACATAGTCTGGGTCTTCTCATAGGATACAAGGTTGGGACAGGAAATTAAGTCAAGTCAATAAACTTATCAAAACTAGACAAAATATTAAATCATAAAATCAGGCGCATGGGACACGACATGCGCATGGCAGAAAAATCAAAAGTGTAAAGTCCAACAAATAGACACATAGGAAAGTGTACAGGCTGTGCAGGAAAGCGCAGGCTGTGCAGACTGTGCAGGAAAGCGCAGTACAGTACAGTACAGGAAAGTGCATAGTACAATCTACACAAAAGGTGTGCAGTGTAGTGCAGTACAGGAAGGTGCACAGTACAGTGCAGGAAAGTATGTAGTGTAGTCTACGTATTATAGTACAGGAAGGTACATGTTTGCCATTGATTATCAAAGAACAGAACAGTTTTATGGGAGGACTGAACTTTAATTCACAATTACAAACTCACTCGTACAAAGAGAGCCTAGGAACAAAACCTAGGAAAAGCAATCTAAGTACAATTGTTTAATTTGGATTTTGGGGGGTGACGGTAGAGGCTCGGGAAAGTGCTGTCAACTCTGTCTTACTCCTTGGACGATCGAACGGAACCTCGGCTCTGGTGAAGAGATGCTCTGTGTGTATCTCTCTCTGTGTGTGTGCAAAAGGAATAATCCCATGCTATTTATAGGATTTTGTGATGAGTGGGGTGTACAGCCATGTGGCCACATCTTTGTAACTGTACCTTGAGAAGTGGACGGTTGGGGATTGGTTAAGATTAATCTTTATCTGTTTGTTGTAATAAATCAGGACTTTTATGTTGGTTGAAATAAATCTGAACTACTATGATCTGTTGGTTGTAATATATTCGAGTTGTTAAGACTTAGTCAACTTCTGCCACGTGTCCCAACTGCAACTATGTTGCGAGCCGTATGAAAGACTGTTCCCATGTCTGAGCCGCATGAGGGTGGCCTCATAACCGAGCCGTATGAGGGTGGCCTCATAACTGAGCCGCATGAGGGTGGCCTCATAACCGAGCCGCATAAGGGTGGCCTCATAACCGAGCCGTATGAGGGTGGCCTTATAACCGAGCCGTATGAGGGTGGCCTCATAACCGAGCCGCATAAGGGTAGCCTCATAACTAAGCCGCATGAAGGTGGCCTCATAACCGAGCCGCATGAGGGTGGCCTCATATCTGAGCCGCATGAAGACCACACAGGCGATCCGTATAGAGAACTTTCTTTGGACTTTGTGAACTGTGTCCGATATCATGAAGATTCTCTCTTCTTTTTATGAGCATGCCGCGTCTCTTCTTTATGTCAGATCCATCATGTCAGAGCTGTCACTTTGTGTCAGAGTAATAATGGCCAGCTGTACAGGCAGACTTTTGAACCGCATAAGGCCGCAGGGAGCTTTCTGAGCCGCATAAAATTTTCAGAGCCGCATGAAGCTCCCAGGATTTTTTGGCTGCATAAGGTCCCCCTGCTGTTTTTGGGCCGCATGAAGCTTTCTGAGCTGCATAAAGCTTTCTAGATTTTGAGCCGTATGAGGCTCCATGTTGATTTCGAGCGGCATAGAGAATCCCCTTCTTTCCTTGCGCTTGTGAAGGATCACATCTCGCAAGTCAAGGACATCTCGGTCAACCTTTGTACTCGTTTTGTGGGCCCGGGTATCCCGAGCACACGAGTGCGTAGGTATCATATTTGCTCCTTGATGCGGGGCTGGTAAAAGTACTTGTACAACTTTCCATCAGAGGCCCGCATAACAGTTAATGGGATGCTCTGATGGTCAGAGGTTGGGACAGCTGACTGAGCTCGACGAGTCCGCACTGTCCTAGACTTCTTTGCTCTAGCACCCGAGGGTGCGTAGTAGGAAGAGTCCAAGTTGGAAGGAGGGAAGAGAAGTTGGTGCCTTTCAAAGGAGGTAAGGGAGCTCTATTTATATAATGGAGTGAGCCCTTTCTTTTTCTCCTTTTCGATGTGGGACTAAAAGCAATATTTTTCTTGCTTCTACAACACCCCCTTCAAAGTTTCCAAATTGCAAATTTGGAATACTTTGAATAAGAAGCATAGAAAGTAGAGTTGTTTAGGTGTGGCAATCCAGGTAGCATGGACGTGATAGGTTTGGGTACTTTCGCTGGGGATTTTATGCGGACTTATCATCCTTGGCGTACCTTAGTTTTAGGTACGAATAATAAGTTGAGAGAGGGAACCATCATATTTACTCAGAGGTGATAAGGACGTGGTAAATATGGGTCTAAAGTAGAGCCTTCCGACTCAGAGGTAATGAGGACGTGGTAGGAGTGAACTCGAATGAGGATACGTAGAACAATTCAGAGATAATATGGACGTGGAAGTTCTATGTAACGGGTAATGAATGCCACGGAACAACTGGGTTCCAGAAGCATATGATTGTGAAGAAGGGGTGCATGTACTAGAGGACCTAATATAGCATTTGTGGTCAACAGAGGACATTTGTGGACCTATTATCCTTTTTGTGTACTGGCGGTGCGAGTACGGATAATAAGTGGAGAGAAAACCAACATATTTACTCAGAGGTAATGAGGACGTGGTATATATGGGTCTAAAGTAGAGCCTTCCTACTCAGAGGTAATAAGGACATGGTAGGAGTGGGCCTAATGAGGATATACAGAACAACTCAGAGGTGCTATCAACGTGGAAGTTCTATGTATCGGGTGGTTTGTTTGCGATGGACGGGAAAACAACTCAGAGGTAATATGGACGTGGTTGTTTTTCCCGTTAGGGAATTTTGTGGACCTATTACCCTTTTTGTGCACTGGTAGTGCGAGTAATAGATTCAAAAAATATTTTGTGGATCTACTACTCATTGGTACACCGGTGGTGTGAGTAATAGATTAGGATAATTTTTATGGACTTATTACCATTTTGTGTACTGGCGATGCGAGTACTGATAATAAGTGGAGAAAAAACCAACATATTTACTCAGAGGTAATGAGAACGTGATAAATATGGGTCAAAATAAAGCCTTCCTACTCATAGGTAGTGAGGACATGGTATGAGTAGGCTAAATGGGGATACACAGAACAACTCAGAGGTGTTATCAACGTGGAAGTTCTATGTATTAGGTGATTTGTTTGTGATGGACAGAAAAACAACTTAGAGGTAATATGGACATGGTTGTTTTCCCCGTTGGAAAATTTCGTAGACCTATTGCCCTTTTATGTATATGGAAATGCGAGAAAATAGATTCGAATGATATTTTGTGGACCTACTACTCTTTGGTACACCGATGGTGCGAGTAATAGATTAGGATAACTTTTATGGACCTATTACCCTTCTGCGCACTAGTGGTGCGGGTAATAGATTAGGATAAGTTTTGTGGATCTATCACCCTTTTGCGCACTGGTGGTGCGGGTAATAGATTTTGAGGCAAACTCTAGAGGAGAAAAGCATTTAATGTAGAGGTTCTTAGTTTATGACTAGGAGATGAGATGGAGCAGTCAGAGGGTAAGTTCAGTGGTACCTGAGGGTACATAACTCAACAATCTGGAAGATTGCTAGAAGATGTCGTCTAGACATAATTTTTCTTGAGGAACTTGCCGTTGCTGTTGTTGGTATTAGGGTGTTTGCCCTTATCCTCTCCATCCGAGATATGCAGCCCCAGTTGGCGTGCCTTCTTCAATTTTGCTTCTACGCTAGTGGCGTTGATGATGAAGGCCTTCCAGTCTTTAAATTGACTTTCGCCCATCCAGAGGCTGATTGTGGGAAGTAGCCTCTTTTGGCAAATTTCAATTAAGGAAGAGTCCGGGTTATCGGAGGGCAACTTCATCGCAGTTTGGCAAAATCGCTCAATGTAGTTCCTTGTCAGCTCCTTCTCTCCTTGAACAACTTCCATGAGGGTTGACATGGTCACATCTTCTCCCACCCCATAGAACCCCTCCAAGAACATATGTTTGAAGCCGGCGAAGGAATGGATGCAGTTGTCCGGCAAGTTACGATACCAGTCGAATGCGACTCCCTCCAATGCCCCAATGAACAATCGCATAAGGATGGCGTCGTCATGCGGCAGATGATCTGTTGTGACCTCAAATTAGGTCACATACCGGCTTGCAGATGTCTTTCCGTCATAAGGATTGATGTTGAATGGTTTGTATCGAGGAGGGAAGGGGACATCTCTCCATGCAGCGGGATACGGCTATCGTATCCTGAGGTCCTGAGAGTTCTATCGGGCGTCAAACATTACCCGGATCTCCTGGACTTCTTTTCTTTCCTCCCTGGCCTCTTTTGCAGCAGTGGGAGTCGACATTCCGGGTGGATTGTCGCCCGGGATTGGTGCAGTTGTGTTTGAGTCCGCATTGACGGCGGAACCCAAGCTTGTTTGGCCAGGCGTCCTTCCTTGGAGAGCCGGTAGAGCCGCCTTGATCTCGTCTACTGACTTAACCAAGGTATGAAGTATGGCCTCAAGAGTGTCGAGGCGCTGTTGATCACTGGGACCGTCCTGGTCATTCTCAGTCATAAATATTGTTCTGACACGAAGAAAAGTGGAAGGAACTGTGGAGGATGTGCTCTCCGAATCATACCCTCGAATGGAGAAGTCATCGGGATATGTAGGAATGTTCTCCTCCGGTTCGAACTCAGAGGAAGTGCCACCCGTGCATAGGAGGTTGCCTCGTCTTGGCACTTGTGGATGTCTTCAGAGACGTCAGAATCTGCTGCATCTGTTGGAGGGATTATCTCCCCAGGTTGATCTTCTTGGAACACCGGATTATTGTGGATATTTCGGGGAGTGCTACCCCCAACTTTTGCTACCCCCCAGGGATGTAGATGACGAATCTCCAAGTGTGGAAGATTTCGTCTTCGAGCGGGTGCCTTGATAAACTCCTCCTGTGGTGGATGTGGACAACCGCTTGGATGAGAGTTTCTTAGCCGTGCTAGTGGAGATCGTCGGACTGGAAACATTTACTTTCTTCCCTCCCTTGCTGGTAGGGACCTTCCAGGTAGAATTGTAGGAGGCGAAAGGAAGCGCCTCGTCTCCCGAGCTTTGTTCTAGGACCGGTCCTGGCCGCTGCAGTCGATGGAAGACGGACTACCGGCCCTCTTGTACTGCTGCCTTGTTACAACAACAATTGACAATGACTTGAGTACAGTGATGTCCATGGAAGGATTCTCTGTACACCAAGCTTTCTGTTCTTTCCTTGCGTTTGTGAAGGATCACATCACGCAAGTCAAGTGCTTCTCGAGCAACCTTTACACTCGTTTTGTGGGCCCGGGAATCCTGACCACACGAGTGTGTTGGCATCATATTTGCTCCCTGATGTGGGGCTAGTAAAAGTACTTGTCCCTAATCATTGTTGGGAGACTCTCGAGAACTACCATGTCCGTTGGCCGCCGGGGGCTGGACACAGGTAGTTTTGTACAACTTTCCATCAGAGGCCCGCGTAACAGTTAACGGGGCTCCCTGACGGTCAGAAGTTGGGATAGCTGACTGAGCTCGACGAGCCCGCGCTGTCCAATCCCAGTCGTAGTCCAAATTATGCCGCACAGAATCTGGCACACCCTCATAAGAGCTTCTGAGGTCAGGATCGCATGAGAGCCGGTCAAAGACTGAACCTGAGCCGCATATGGTAGATGGCCTGCGACTGGGATTGGATGCCGCATAAGCCATCTCCCTGCGGCTGGGCTTGGTGGCCGTATAAGCATCCTGCATGCGGCTAGAAATTGTAGGGGCCGCATGAGCCTTCTGTATGCGGCTGAAATTTGTGGCCGCATGAGGCTTCTGTATGCGGCTGGAATTTGTGGCCATATGATGCTTCTGAATGCGGCTGGAGCTTGTGGCCGCATAAGCCTTCATACGGCTGGCGCCCTTATGCGACTTTCGCACAGAGTTCCTTTTGCTCCCGCAAGTCCAACATCGTAGTACTTTCCTCTCCAGCATCGTAGTGCTTTCCTTTCGCACAGACTTGGGGACAGCAGGGTCCTCTGTGGCCTGAAGTGGGGCCGCATGTGAGTCTTCTCCGCTATCTTGGGCAGCAGAGAACACTTCTTCCAGAGCTTGGGGAGGAGCAGCAGTCTTGGACCTCCACTCCCTGCGGGCCTTCTTTGTGCCGGCTCGCTTCTGGACCGGGCCAGCACTCCCGTCAGAGAGCATCTCTTCAAACGCTTGCTGGTCGAAGCGAACAACCAGTATCTGTTGCGTGGAGCTGAGTTTGGCTGCATCCGATTGCGTCACCAACTTCTCAGCAATGGAGAAATTAGTCCCCAGCAGAGTCGTCATCGTGTTTGCCATTGATTATCAAAGAACAGAACAGTTTTATGGGAGGACTAAACTTTAATTCACAATTACAAACTCGCTCATACAAAGAGAGCCTAGGAATAAAACCTAGGAAAAGCAATCTAAGTACAATTGTTTAATTTGGATTCTGGGGGGTGACGGTAGAGGCTCGGAAAAGTGCTATCAACTCTGCCTTACTCCTTAGACGACCAAACGCAACCTCGGCTCTGGTGAAGAGATGCTCTATGTGTATCTCTCTCTGTGTGTCTCTGTGTGTGCGCAAAAGGAATAATCCTATGCTATTTATAGGGTTTTGTGATGAGTGGGGTGTACAGCCACGTGGCCACATCTTTGTAACTGTACCTTGAGAAGTGGGCGGTTGGGGATTGGTTAATATTAATCTTTATCTGTTTGTTGTAGTAAATCTGGACTATTATGTTGGTTGAAATAAATCTGAACTATTATGATCTGTTGGTTGCAATAAATTCGAGTTGTTAAGACTTAGTCAACTTCTGCCACGTGTCCCAACTGCCACTATGTTGCGAGCCGCATGAAGGACTGTCCCCATGTCTGAGCCGCATAAGGGTGGCCTCATAACCGAGCCACATGAGGGTGGCCTCATAACCGAGCCGTATAAGGATGGCCTCATAACCGAGCCGCATGAGGGTGGCCTCATAACCGAGCCGCATGAGGGTGGCCTCATGTCTGAGCCGCATGAAGGCCACACAGGCGATCCGCATAGATTACTTTCTTTGGACTTTGTGAATTGTGTCCGATATCATGAAGATTCTCTCTTCTTTTTATGAGCATGTCGCGTCTCTTCTTTATGTCAGATCCATCATGTCAGAGCTATCACTCTGTGTTAGAGTAATAATGGCCAGCTGTATGGCCAGCTGTACAGGCAGACTTTTGAACCGTATAAGGCCGCAGAGAGCTTTCTGAGCCACATGAAGCTTTCAGAGCCGCATGAAGCTCCCAGGATATTTTGGCCGCATAAGGCCCCCCTGCTGCTTTTGGGTCGCATGAAGCTTTCTGAGCCGCATGAAGCTTTCTGGATTTCGAGCCGCATGAGGCTCCATGTTGATTTCGAGCGGCATAGAGAATCCCCTTCTTTTCTTGCGCTTGTGAAGGATCACATCTCGTAAGTCAAGGACATCTCGGTCAACCTTTGTACTCATTTTGTTGGCCCGGGTATCCCTAGCACACGAGTGCGTAGGTATCATGTTTGCTCCTTGATGCGGGGCTAGTAAAAGTACTTATACAACTTTCCATCAGAGGTCCGCATAACAGTTAGCGGGATGTTCTGATGGTCAGAGGTTGGGACAGCTGACTGAGCTCGACGAGCCCGCGCTGTCCTAGACTTCTTCACTCTAGCACCCGAGGGTGCATAGTAGGAAGAGTCCAAGTTAGAAAGAGGGAAGAGAAGTTGGTGCCCTTTTCAAAGGAGGCTCTATTTATAGAATAGAGTGAGCCTTCTTTTTCTCCTTTCCGATGTGGGACTAAAAGCAATATTTTTCATGCTTCTACAGTGCACAGTGCAAAAAAGTGCACAGTACAGTACAATACAGGAAAGTGGGCAATACAGTCTGCACAGGAAGGTGCACAGTGTAATACAGTGCAGGAAAGTGTGCAGTGTAGTCTGCGCAGGAAGGTGCGCTGCGTAGGAAGGTGCGCAGTGCAGTCTGTGCCGTACAGTACAGGAAGGTGCACAGGCTGTACAGTCTGCACAGGAAGGTGCACAGGCTGTACAATCTGCGCAGAAAGGTGTGTAGGCTGCAAGCAGGTGCAGGCTGTTCATCTTTCCCAAATTAGCACCGAAGTGCATAGGGAATCCATGAACTCAAGGAATGCCATAACTTCCTCAAAATAAGTCAAAATCAAGCGATTCAAAAGCCAAAATTGAATGAAATCAAATTCTCTACAATATAGAACAACTAGTTTTCGAAAACAACCAAGTGTCATAGATTAAAACCATTGCAATCCATAAATTTTTAGTTTTAGAAACTTAGATCTACACAAAACTAGCCATTAAAATCAAAAACTTCAAGAACTAAACTTGTTGAGAATGAAGAGATGAACAATCTAGACTAATAATATCAAAGAAATAACAAGAAATGAAAATTGCAAGTAGTCTCTCATTTGTGCAAGATGTACTTGACTAGGTGGGTTGGTGGAAGGAAATGAAAATGAGAATGAATGAGGAGAGAGAAAGAGAATATATATAGTGGGATGGGTTGGTTCAACTAAACCCTAACCCTAACATGACCTAACCATATAACTAATGACATATTAAATGGTGCATGATACAACTAATTAAATTAATTAAATAAAATTCTAACCACAACATGGTCCGAAAATCTTATCATCGAAGTAGTGAGCCACGCCTATAACCAGACAAGGACAAGGGGTGTCATACTAATCCGCGACGAGATACTGTTCCATGCCATGGCCAGTTACAAATACATGATACATGCAATCAAGATACAGGTGTCAAATACTATAAACAGGAAAAAGCAAAAAAAAATTATATATTTCGGGAACGGGGAGTGACATCTCTACCCTCCTTAGAAAAATTTCATCCTCGAAATTTCGATAAGGCTAGTCGAGCGCGCATCACGAAATACACTCAAGACATATAGCAAGCACAATTATCAAGCAACATATGGCACATGAACAGATTACGAAAGAATGAACAATTAAGTAAAAGCACAAGCAATAATCTTACCCTAGAAGGAAAGTGATCGGAGACACACGAATAAAATATGTCTTCCGAGTCAATTGAGTAGGAATTCGTCCTTGCGGTCCTACGCTGACTCCCAAAGTGGACAAGGGTCAATGCTTGAGATAAGTCGGTACCAATGACTTAATCAAGAACGAGACTCTGCCCAGGACGTACCCTCGTAGTCAGGACACATGATGAATATCACGTATCACGTGATACAAGAGCAGATGAGTGAGATAAGAAAGTCGCCTTCACTCTTCGAACATAGAACTCAAGGAAAGATAATGAATAATACACAAACCTTACCCATAATCTGACCACCTTCGGCCAACCTCTGCTCAAATACTCCAAATTCTACCTGCCTTTGATCTTGTTGAACCCCCTGCTACTGCCTTCCCTGGCCCTCCTACCCTACCTGATGTTGTACTTATCGATACATCTGAGCCTACGTCGGTAATGGACGCTGGGCTAATGGCCTCACTACTAGTGCTGGCCATTGATACAGTGCTACCTCTGGAGCTGGCAACACCGAAAACTGTTGAACTGGCCCTCCAGGCCTCTGTATCTGTGGGCAAGTAGTAATACGGTGGTATGAACTCCCACACTTCAAGCATTGCCTATTTGCTGACCGACACACCTTCCGAGTGTGTCCTTCCTTACCACAGTAAGTAAATCCCATGGGTGCCTCCTGGCGTTGCTGCTGGTTCCTCGGCTGCTGCTGCCGTACTGGTGCTGTCACAACTATTGTGACTGACGCTACATCACAAATACGGATGCCAGGTGCGGGTGCTGGTGCTGACGTCTGGGGTATTGCTCGTCCTTCTCTCGTACTCTGCGCATGAGACCTCTTCTGGCCTTCCGTCCTTGCTAACAATCTTTGTTGGGTAAGCTCGTGCCTCCAAGCTGCCGTTAAAACATTATCGAAAGTCTGATAGTCGTACCCTTCTACCAGCTATAGAATCCCCAGATGAAGTTCCTGCTGGAACCTCATAGACTTTTCCAGCTCCGTAGTCACCATCGCGGGTGCAAACCTACTCAGTCTACAGAATTCTGTCGTATACCCGTCCACTGTCCTACCAACTTGCTTAAGACTGGTAAACCTCTGTTGTAGCTCATACCATGCTACCACGCCAAAGTACTTAGCCTTGAACCTGGTACTGAAGCTATCCTAAGGAACATGATGTCCCATTCCAACCTCTTTTGATGTCCACCAGTCGCGGGCGAGATCCTAAAGTAATAGTCTGACCTGGTCAACCTTCTCTTCTGTTGGAACTTTTGCTGCTACCAAAATGGCCTCAATATCATGAAGCCAAGCATCCGCTATAATCCCATCCTTCGTGCAACCAAAGTACTTCGGGTTAAGTCGGCAAAACCTCCCCGACGCTCTCAAGAGCTAACTGTAGCCCCTGATTCAGTAATACATTATGGTCCTGATGTTGGGTCTGCTATTGTTGTTGGGCTGCCACCTGACGCTGCTAGGTGGCCAGAAATCCCCTTACAACCTCCAGGAGAGCTGCAGCATCGAGCACTGCCGCTACTGCCAGAACTGCCGGGGGTGCAGGAGTTTCTGGTACCTGTTGCCCCACTAGCTCTGACAACACTTCCACTCCAGGGGAAGGTACTACTCCCTGTTATTGCCTTATCGAGCCATGCTCTGCTGGTTGTTCTTCCACATTGGCCTCGCCAACTACTGAGAAAGAAGCACCCCTATAGGGAAAGATATAGGATATCAATTGACAGGACGAGAAAGATTCGAGGATGCAATTCAAGTTATCAATCAAGGTGAGGAAGGAAAGACGGGGCAAGAGATCAAAGGGAACAAGTTTTGATTGAGACTCCTATAATAATAACATCCTACAAGTTTGAAAATCAGACCTGCATGGGCCACCAATAAAACATTATCATGCCCCAGTACCGAAATACGGAGATGGACTAGGCCAGCTATCCCGTATAAGGTACGAAGACATCATACGACAATTATGGCTGTCAAGAGACTAGGGGTGGATGCTAAAATTGGGTCTCCTTTGGTATCACAGAGCATTTATGTCTCAATCAATCAACCAAGAAGCAGTAATAATGATCATATAAGATAAAGCAGTAAGGTGTCCCCGATGCTTCATTAAAATGATTCATGAGTCTAACTACACAAAATGTTGAGCTAGTACCGAGAGTCAATAGAACATAATAGTAGTCAGCTGTAGTCTGATTCAATTACAATTATGTAAAACGAAACTAATGTCCAGAACAACTGGCTAAACAAATGTCGGTGGCTAAATGCCAAGTACAAAATTAAAGATATCAGAGCGATGAGGAAGAAACCCACTCATGGTCTATGGCACCCATATTCCTGGTGTGCACCATTGTTCGGGTAGAAGGTTGGATCCTCTGGCGCTGCTACGATATCTAGCCAAACAAAACCAGCGGGGTCAGGCCCCGAATAGCAAGTACCACAAGGGAGCACATAATGAATAAGACAAAATCTAATGAGTAAATTAAGACATGGTTCATGAGTTATAGGATTATAAATTATCATCGCGACCATACGGCACCCTTACACCAACAAGAACAAACGGTGCCGATATCGTGACGTGATAAGATACCTCCTATAACCATGGTCAAGTCATGGGCTTCCGGTCGTAACCTCGGTCCATAGCCTATCGCAGCACAATAGCCCAACCCAACAACTAAATAAGGACATGGGTTGGACCACGCACCATGATAGTCCATGTTCCTCAGTTACTAACAGAAGAAACATATCATAAGTAAGTCAGTTTACATGCGGCCAATCAATCCTACGGCTTTCTATGATTTTCCTGGGTTATCCCAGTAATACAAATATATAGGAATTCTTATATCGTATCGAATCCAAGCAGGACTAGCCAATCCATTATATATATATATATATATATATATATATATATATATATATATATATATATATATATATATATATATATATACATATATATCCTCTCAGAAACCTTAAAGAGAGCAGCCACCACCTGCTCTTCGATTTCTCCCCATCCCTCCAAACTCCTCTACAAACTTCTCCAAACCCTATAAAAAATGGCAGGAAAGGGAGAAGGACCGACGATCGGGATCGATCTCGGCACCACATACTCCTGTGTCAGAGTATGGCAGCACGATCGGGTCGAGATCATCGCGAACGACCAGGGGAACAGGACCACCCCCTCCTAGGTCGCCTTTACCGACTCCGAGCGCTTGATCGGCAATGCTGCCAAAAACCAGGTCACCATGAACCTGATCAACACAGTCTTCGATGCTAAGCGCTTGATTGGAAGGAGATTCACTGATGCTTCAGTGCAGGATGATATTAAGCACTGGCTATTCAAAGTCATTCCTGGCCCTGGTGACAAGCCCATGATTATTGTGTAGCACAAGGGTAAGGATAAGGAGTTTGCTGCTGAAGAGATCTCTTCTATGGTTTTAATCAAGATGAGGGAAATTGCTGAGGCCTACTTGGGTTCTACTATTAAGAATGTTGTCGTTAATGTTCCTGCCTACTTAAATAACTCCCAACGCCAGGCTACCAAGGATGCTGGTGTCATAGCTGGTCTTAATGTCATGCGAATTATTAACGAGCCAACTGCTGCTGCCATTGCTTATGGTCTTGACAAGAAGGCCACAAGCGTTGGCGAAAAGAATGTTCTCATCTTTGATCTTGGTGGCAGCACGTTTGATGTGTCTCTTCTCACAATTGAGGAGGGGATCTTTAAGGTGAAAGCAACTGCTGGTGATACTCACCTTGGTGGGGAGGACTTCGATAACAGAATGGTGAACCATTTCGTCCAAGAGTTTAACAGAAAGAACAAGAAGGACATCACTGGAAATCCCAGAGCTCTTAGGAGGTTGAGGACATCATGCGAGAGGGCAAAGAGGACTCTGTCTTCTACTACCCAGACTACTATCGACATTGATTCTCTGTACGAGGGTATCAATTTTTACTCCACAATCACTAGAGCCAGATTTGAAGAGCTTAACATGGATCTTTTTCGTAAGTGTATGGAGCCAGTTGAGAAGTGTTTAAGGGATGCTAAGATGGACAAGAGCATGATTCATGATGTCATTCTTGTTGGTGGGTCCACCAGAATTTTGAAGTTCAGCAACTCTTGCAGGACTTCTTCAATGGAAAGGAACTGTGCAAGAGCATCAACCCTGATGAAGCTGTTGCATATGGTGCCGCTGTTCAGGCAGCTATCTTGAGTGGTGAAGGCAATGAGAAGGTGCAGGACCTGCTTTTGTTGGATGTCACTCCTCTCTCCCTTGGTCTCGTGACTGCGGGAGGAGTCATGACTGTCTTGATCCCAAGAAATACTACCATTCCTACAAAGAAGGAGCAGGTCTTCTCTACCTACTCTGATAACCAGCCTGGAGTCTTGATCCAAGTCTACGAGGGTGAGAGGACTAGGACTAGAGACAACAATCTTCTTGGCAAGTTTGAGCTATCTGGCATCCCTCCTACTCCTAGGGGTGTTCCTCAGATCACAGTCTGCTTCGACATTGATGCTAATGGTATCTTAAATGTGACTGCGGAGGACAAGATCACTATTACCAATGACAAGGCAGGCTTAGCAAGGATGAGATCAAGAAGATGGTCCAGGATGCAGAGAAGTACAAGTCAGAGGACGAGGAGCATAATAAGAAGGTGGAGTCCAAGAATGCTTTGGAGAACTACTCCTACAACATGAGGAACACTATCAAGGATGAGAAGATTGCATCCAAGCTGCCAGCTGAGGACAAGAAGAAGATCGAGGATGCGATTGATGAAGCGATCCAATGGCTTGACAGCAACCAACTTGTCGAAGTTAATGAATTCGATGACAAGATGAAGGAGCTTGAGAGCGTCTACAATCCTATTATGGCCAAGATGTACCAGGGTGCTGGTGCTGACATGGCTGGTAGAATGGACGAGGATAGCCCTTCTGCTGGGAGCAGTGAAGCTGGTCCTAAGATCGAGGAGGTGGACTAACTAATTTCTTTTTTTTACACGCAAGACTTTTTGGTTCCAAGAACTCTTCCTGGTTACTTTTGATTTGAACTTGACTAGTGTTCTTAGGTCTTTTATGAACCTATTCATTTTGGTATGCAAGTTGAACTTTAAAAACTCTGTTTGTTGTATCTTATTTATGGCAACTGTTAGTTAATTTCATTTGAATGTCAGTTAAATTCCTGTTTCTTTTCTAATATATATATATATATATATATATATATATATATATATATACACACACACACACACACACACACACACACACACACGTAGCACATTGATTATGCACCGGTCCCCCATAAGGCTACCGTGCTAAAACATATAACACATAGCACGTAGGAGTCGGATATAGTCATCCACTATAGGCAGATGAAATCGTATCTGTGGCGGCCAACCCGACACGTCAGGACAGGACCTGGGTGGCTGGTAACGTACGATCTCGAGATTCTGTTCCCTTCCAATGCTTTTACCGATTTAAGTTGCTTAGATTAACCCTATGTTGATCTTAGAATCACATATCGTGGTCACATGATCATCCTCCTAATTGTCGTACTATAGTACGTGTACTCTAAGCATAATTCTATATTCGGCTCAAAGAGTCCCAAATCTAGATCCATGCTTAGTGTAATGCATCAAGCAAACATTCAATATACCATGTCCATATTACTGACCAATTACCATGACTGTGCTGGAGAGGATGCATGTATTGACATATAACACAAATGATCACTTAGCACGAAGAGTCACACCTCAGTGCACTCATTAATAGCACCGTAGTGCACACTAATATTGTATCTCAATACACACTTAAAAAAGGTACCAACACGTATACGTATTCAAGTCAGAAGCATCGTCAAGTCAGAAAGTCACATGGACCCCTTGTGACACAGAAGTCACATAGGACACATAGTCTGGGTCTTCTTATAGGACACATGGTCGGAACAGGAAATCAAGTCAAGTCAATAAACTTATCAAAACTAGATAAAATATTAAATCATAAAATCAGTCGCATGGGACAAGACATGCGTATGGCAGAAAAATCAAAAGTGTAAAGTCCAACAAATAGGCGCATAGGAAAGTGTGCAGGCTATGCATGTTGTGTAGGAAAGCGCATGCTGTGCAGACTGTACAGGAAAATGCAGTACAGTGCAGCGCAGGAAAGTGCGCAGTGCAGTCTGTACAGGAAGGTGCACAATGTAGTGCAGTGCAGTACAGTGCAGAAAAGTGCACAGTACAGTCTGAGCAATATAGTGCAGGAAAGTGTGCAGTACAGTCTGCGCAGGAAGGTGCACAGCGCAGTACAGTGCAAGAAAGTGCGTAGTGCAGTCTGCACAGGAAGGTGCACAGTGCAGTGCAGAAAGGTGTGCAGTACAATCTGTACAGTGCAGTGCAGGAAGGTGCGTAGGCTGTATAGTCTGCGCAGGAAGGTGTGCATGCTGCGAGCAGGTACAGGCTGTTCATCTTCCCCAAATCAGCACCGAAGTGCATAGGGAACCCATGAACTCAAGGAATGCCATAACTTTCTCAAAATAAGTCAAAATCAAGCGGTTCAAAAGCTAAAATTGAATGAAATCAAATTCTCTACAACATGAAACAACTAGTTTTCGAAAACAACCAAATTTGATAGATCAAAACCACAAAAATCCATAAAATGCTAGTTTTAGAAACTTAGATCTACACAAAACTAGCCATTAAAATCACAAACTCCAAGAACTAAACTTGTAGAAAATAAAGAGATGAACAATCTAGACTAATAATATCAAAGAAATAACAAGAAATAAAAAATGCAAGTGGTCTCTCATTTGTGCAAGATGTACTTGCCTAGATGGGTTGGTGGGATAAAGTGAAAATGAGAATGAATGAGGGGAGAGAGAGAAAGAGAATATATATAGTGGGATGGGTTGGTTCAACTAAACCCTGACCTAACCATATGACTGACATGTTAAATGGTGCATGATACAACTAATTAAATTAATTAAATAAAATTCTAACCACAATACGGTCCAGAAATCTTATCATCGAAGCAGTGAGCCATGCCTACAACTAAACAAGGATAAGGGGTGGCACACTAATTCGCGACGAGATACTGTTCCATGCCATGGCCAGTTACAAATACATGATACATGCAATCAAGATACATGTGCCAGATACCATATACAGGAAAAAGCAAAAATTTTACATATTTCGGGAACGGGGAGTGACACACCCACCATAAACTTATCTTCTTATTTTATGCCTTTATCCTCAAGTTTCTGCTACAACTTCAGTAGCTCTTTGACTTGAAGCAACATGCCTTCTCATCTTCAAATACAATGTGAAGAATTTTTTTAATCATGAGATTGATCTTGGACATCTTCTCATTTAACTTATAGTGCTTCTCTTGTAACTCCCAAATGTCTCTAGCGTTGACCTTCTTGTGTATGATTCTGCCATTAAATCATCCATGGAGTTCAGGATCAACAACTTATAAAGGTTGTCGTCTTTCTTCCACTTATATTGCTTGTCAATCGTATTAGCAATCGCAAGCACATCTTCAAATTCTGGAATCGTCGGTTCAAAATCTGTTAATACATATCTAACATTGACAAGTTGAAGATTCAGATAAATCTTCCTCTTTCAAATGTGCAGTATTCCCCGTCAAACTTCTTAAGTTTATGAAAACTTATATCGAAACGACTTGCACATTTCTCCATCTTTGTTGCTGGATCTTGCTTTGAGATTGTTATTGCCGAGGTTACAAAGACGGAATCAAGATCATGAGATATTGAATATTACAAACTGACTTGATGCTTGCAAATTAGAAGGCTATTAAAATTAAATCAGTTCTTCTCTTTGCAATAGCAGTTGCTACAATAAGATATAACTATTACAAGATCTAGTAAAAGAAGATGTAGAATAAACTCTTGTTGTGATGATGACGATCACCGTTTCCCAAAGCAAGATTCACCCTCCTAACCATCAATTTAAATTGATGAACTTCTGGAATGCTCTCTTATCACCTCTGTAATGAACTTGAACAGTTGAACGCCTTGGACAGAACTTCATGGATGAACGACGACTACAATTCCTGAAGTTAGCAGTATATCTCTTTCCCTTATGTTCTCTATTTCATTAAATGTTATTGTACTCTATCTTAATTTATGAGAGCAACATAGAGACTATTAATAGAGAGATGGTAAAATCCTAACCCTAATCCAGTCGCTACCCACAACACCCAAAGATTAATCTCAATCAAAGCAGAATCCTAAAAAGATTAGGATCAATTTAAATTGATTACCTACCATAACTGCCCATCCAGCGCAATCTGCATGCAGATCCCACAATCAGCGCACTTGCACAGATCGCACAATCGTGCATGCTCGCAGGATGTGCATTTGCTCACTTGCGCACTCGTGCACAGTACAAAGTGCACCATTAAAGTACCACTTTACGCACTTCGTCCGAATCCGAACCCAAGTTCGAATCGCTAAGCCCCTAAGGGGCTTAGCTCCTGTAAAAATTTTCCAAAGAGAGTGACAGAAGCATAAACATTTTTTTGAGGATTTAAAATTAACTCATCTAGGAAAACACCTCACCATGGCTACCACATAGGCCACCACATTCCATGTGCATATGCCAATACAAAACGTAGCTATATATTGAGATACAAACTTGGAGTTTTTTCTAATGTGTGATGGGACTATCTTTCTAGTGGCCAAGCTAAAAAAAACCCCAACAATATGTGTGTGTTGGAGGGAGGGAGGGGAATAAATATATTGTAGAGTACACAAAGAAAGAAGAGAAAATGGGGTATATGCGGGGTGGGGGGAGGAAGGAAATAAAAACAAACGTTTACATACCTCTCTCTTACAATACATGATGATGATAAAAATAAACATTTATATGCCTCTTCGTCTTACAATAAATTGAGATTCATTCCTTATGATCTTTTTATTTCACAAAAAATAAATTATAAGTTCTAAAACAAAGTACCAAATATTACAATCATATCATAGGTACACATTGGATTTGCATACATGAAATAATCTATAATTCTTCACTTACTAAGGGAGTTGTGGAAACAAATATACCAAGGGCATGTTTGGTAAACATAAAGTTGATTTGGATTTTGAAAATCTAGATTTAGATTTTGGTCCATATCCTGAATTTATAATTTCAGAATTTTGGACCAAAGCTATTTGGTAAACTTTGAGTTTGGTCCAAATTATTTATTTGGATAATAGAATGTATTTATAAGAAAATATTATGGTTAATTAATAATATAACCAATTGATATTAACAAAATATTTTAGTTAACTAAATTAACATCATAATTATATAGTTATTAATTATCTAATATTATGGTTTATGAATGATCATTATTATTATGATTAACTAATAATTATAAAATATTAATTATCTAATTATCTAATTAACAAAATAGTATGGTTAACTAGTAATCATAATTACTAAATACTATTGATTAAATGAATAAAATTATTTTAATAGTTAATTATAAATTGAAAAACTAATTAATTAATTTAAATATTAATAAATTATTTTAGTTTTAATTATTCTAATTGTTTAATAATATAATAGTACATATTAATTATTATCTTGTTAAATTTATAATTATCTATTAGTATTATATATTTAAATATTTTTTTTATCTATATTAATGGTCGATATTAATTAATTAATTATATTAATTAAATATCCTAACAACTTATTTATATTAAATCTATATTAATTAAATACAAAATTTATATTAATGTTAAGTAAATATTAATTAATTCTTAATAAAGTTTTTAGTCAACTAATAGTTAATTATTGATTAGTGTTAACTAAGTATATAATAGAACAATAAAATTATTTCAAAAAGTTAAATCCGCCTTTCTTCTTTCCAAATTCAGATTGGAGAGGAGGATATGGGATTACCTCCAAAATTTTGTTTTGGATTTGAAAAGTAACCATTAATCATTTTTGTTCCAAATTCATAAAATTCTGAAATCCAGCTCCAAATTTATGGAAAATACTTTAGAACGATCTTCTGTCTTTTGACCTACTAACCAATGACTTGGGCCATCTCCAATGAGAGTTTCTATCTTTTCTGTTTCTATGATAGAAACTTTTTTTATATAGAAAAAAAAAACTCTCACAATAGTAGTTTATATTCCAATTTGTATTCTACGTGACGGCGCTGATGTAGGAAGGAGAATTTATGTGAGGATTTCTACATGTCAAATTCATCGTAGAAATTCTCCTCTCTTATTAATATTATATCATACTTTCAAACAAAATCATTAAATTGACCAATTTATTTTCTACCAGATATGATAGAAATTGAGAATCATTATGTAGAAACTTTACAAAGGTAGGATAACAAATTTCTTGTAGTATAAAGCTAAATATGCTATAAATTTAATTTTAGAAATCCCCATTCTAAATAGGACACGCAGTTAGATCTCCAATGATGGTTTCTATCTTTCCTATTTCTATTGTAGCAATCTTCTTTAAGAAAAAACACCTCCCAATGGAGATTTCTATCATACGAGGCTGATGTAGGATGAAGAGTTTACATGCAAATTTCTACCTTCATTTCTCATACCAATTAATATTGGGTCATACATCCTTAATTGATCTTTTCATTTGTTTCCACGTATGATAGAAATGGAGAACAATTGAAAAGAGTATTTTTTGTGTATGTAATTTAATTTTTATGCAGAAACTATACCAACTAGGATATAAATTTACTTAAAGTGCAATGCCAAGAACGATAGAAACTCAATTTTAGAAATCTCCTTTGGAGATGACCTCAGCTCAAAAACACCCTCCCACTCTCATACAATAAAGTTAGGGTATCCAATTCTGTCGCTATCAAATGAAATTTTTTTTTTTGGTCTATTTGATTATATTGCAATTACAATAACATTACAGTGAAACAAAGGAGGCCTTAGTCACATACCATCCTAATGTCGTAACTCCTATATTGTGTAAATTATAATGATAACAAACCAAAAAATTTCGTTTCCAAAAACTTATCGGTAGCATTATGCAAATATTTATATAAACAAAGGCCTTTTTCAGAGTTTAACAACGCAAAGGTGCAAACGGAGACTGTTTGTTTCCTTGTTTTGATAAAATCCCTTCTTCTTCTTTAGGTCCATCCAGAAAGAACATGCTTCTGCATCCTCACTCCTCCCACCACTTCCACTCCTCCTCCAGAAACCTTACCTAGAATTCTCCTCCAGAAACCCTAACTAGAATTCTCCTCCAATGCCGTCCTTCTCCCTCCTCCTACACCACCGCCCCCTTCCCCTCCTCTCCCGCCACTTCTCCACCACCATCCTCTCCTCCTCCTCGAGGAAACCCAACTCCCCCTCCAAAAACCTCCTCAAAGCCAAGGACTCCGTCAAGAACACCCTCCCTTCCTCCCTCTCCTCCACCTTCTCCTCCGCCAACCGCCCCGACCACCTCCTCCCCACCCAGGCCACCGGCCTCGTCGCCGCCGCCCAGGCCAACTTCATGCGCGTCCTCGTCGACTCCCCCCGCAGCGCCGCCGGCACCGAGCTGCTCTGCGTCGTCAGGGCCCTCCTCAAGAAGATCAAGAAGAGGGTCCTCGTCGGAGACAGGGTCTTAGTGGGGTCCGTCGACTGGGCCGACCGGAGGGGGATGATCGAGGACGTCTTCCCCAGGGAGACGGAGGTCCTCGACCCGCCCGTGGCCAACGTGGACCACCTGGTGGTGCTCTTCGCCATGGACCAGCCACGGGTCGAGGCGTTTGCCCTCACGAGGTTCCTGGTGGAGGCCGAGAGCACCGGGATCCCCTTCACGCTCGCGCTCAACAAGTCCGAGCTCGTCGACGGAGAGGTATCCAGTACTAGTAAAGATTCATTCATGTTTCTTCATTTGTTATCCGTAATGCAATACTTTGTTAATTGGAGAAATTAGAATATGTATGTTTCACCGACACTAATACTGCATGACAGTACAGCTTAACAAGTCCGATCTCGTCAACGGATTGGTATCCAGTACTAGTAAAGATCCATTCATGTTTCTTGATTTGTTATCCGTAATGCAATACTTTGTTAATTGGAGAAATTAGAATATGTATGTTTCACCGACACGAATACTACATGACAGTACAGCTTAACAAGTCCGAGCTCGTCAATTGAGAGGTATCCAGTACTAGTAAAGATTCATTCATGTTGCTTCATTTGTTACCCGTACTGCAATACTTTGTTAATTGGAGAAATTAGAATATGTATGTTTCACCGACACGAATACTACATGACACAGTACAGGGTCCTGCTCAATAAGACTGAGCTCGTCAATTTAAAGATGTCCAGAACTAGTAACGGTTCTTACTTCTTGTTTCTTCATTTGTTATCCACAACCACAAAGCAATGTTTATGAAGAACTTAACATATGAACCAGTGGTAGCTATATCTCATCCTGGGATTTTTCAATAATAAGATGATACCTTTCTGAACAGAAAAACAAAAATCTATTAAGTTGTTACTTCTGAAACTTATTACAGAATTACCTTTCTTTCTGAATTTGCATTCTCGAATCTCAATTCATCTGGCATTTCGAGTACACTGCGTCAAACATGTAAATCGGATGATGTGATTAAATGGTCACAAACTATTTTGATGCCTCATTGAGAAACTTAATTATGAGAAGTAAATATGCACAAGTGACATAAACTGATGTGGATACCAAGATCTATTTATGTTATCCATTAGCTTCCAAAAATTAGTTTCACACATTCTGGGACAGGATCCCTCTAGAAACATGGAGAGTTTTAAATATCTTTGAGATAGCAATTCCACAATTTGTAGTAACCTGACCTCATTTAGGCAAAATTACGAAATTAGGCAATCATGGAAGTTCAATTGGAAATTTCAATTCCCAACAACTAAACATGTTTTTTGGTTGTGTAATACAGTAATTCGTGTGCCATCTGGGAAGCACAGTCACTTATGTTGTGTTGGACACATATTAGATGTGACAAAGACACTCCAAACTACACTAGGACAAACAATTCGTGTCCATCATATTTGTATCCGTGCAACATAGTGTGATTATTCTGCCCAATTTACCAAATTAAAGGGTTGTAATTTTCTGAATCAAGTTGCTACCTTAGCGCAGAAACTTTTACCAAGTACTGCTAGATGTCTACTGCTTTAATTATTTGTTTTGCCGTAAGTTAACTTTTTTTTTTCCTTCGTGCGCCACATGAGTTGATTGTGCACATTTATCATCATGCTATACCATGTAAAACATCTCCAAACTGAGATGAGAACGAGTTGTCGCTTCCTCATTCAATTTATCGAGATCAAGTGGAACCTTATGTTGCTGCTTAATCCATTGTGATAAATATCCACACTAAGACTTATAATCTTTATTGTTTTAGTAGTTTGGTTCATGAAGAAAGTCACATACAAGCATGTTCTCAGACGCTACCAGAAGAGGGTTGGTTGGCGTCTGCCCAAGAAAGCGAAGAGTGCACCCAACAAGGTGCAGGTCCAGGATGAGCTGTCTCCGCGACGATCTCCGTCCATTGTTGAGACAGAAAACAACAGTGATGAAGGAATCCTCGAAGACAGAAGGATTCGAGAATGGTCTGAAGACGAGAGGAGGTTTCGTCATTGGACTCCTCCACGTAGTGCTTCGTCGTCCACATCTACCTTCGACACTTGGGAAGGCTGGTGGGACGTTGTTTTCGAGACCCCACAAAGAGACACCTCACCAGGTGATAGTGACCCTTCACCGGTTCGTCATAATTGAAGGGTGACGTGTACCATGATTTGATATTTTAACCTCTTATGAGGTTACGTGTAGGGCTGTGTTTCCTTTCTTATCTTCAATGTTTCTTTAGATAAGAAGGATCTTTGCTTTAATAAAGTAAACTTACTTTATTAAAGTAACTTTTTTCCGGTGGCTTAACCGGCCCAACCGGTGAACCTATTCCGACCCTATAAATAAGTCAGTTGTATGTGAGTAAGGGCAACGGAAATTGTAATCTTCTCTTTTCGTTGAATGTTCTAGTGTGCTCTCAGTAGTAGTTCCGAGCGAGCTTCCGCAATTGTTTAGAATAATACCATTATCAAGTAGTAACTTAGCTACTTGCAATAAATGCTCTTTATGTTCGTCTGCGGTTTTGGAGAACACAAGAATATCGTCAATATAGACGACCACAAATTCAAGATGTCCGAATATAGAATTCATCCATTTCTGGAATATTTGCGGAGCAGTTTTTAATCCAAATGGCATAACTAACCATTCAAAATGTCCCTGAGGACAGCTGAACGCCGTAAGCTCAATGGATGTTTTATCAACAAGTTTAATTTGCCAGAAACCAGATTTGGCATCAAAATTACTATAAAATTTTGCTCCCTGTATATGCTTGATTAGATTTTCAGCAGAGGGAATAAAATAACCATCAAATTTGGTATAGCTGTTAAGCTTTCTATAATTTATAACCATTCTTGCTTTTCCCCTTTTTATCTCAGCATGATTCCTGACTAGGAATGCAGGAGATGAATGGGTACTAGAACTTTTTTGTATCAACTTCAATCGAAGTAGTTCGTTGATCTGTTTAGCAAATTCTTCCTTATCGGAAGGAGAAACCATTATGCTATTAAACCTGTCAAAAATTCTTGTAGAAGGGCACTCCCTGCGTCATCATCTGGCTTGCTGCACAGGTAGTTAGCCAGGATGACCTGGCCGCTGCAGGAAAGGGTAGCAGGACCCTCCCTGGTTGCACCATACCTCGCTTTTGCTTCATTAAAATTCCCCTTTTTGAACGGGGAGAACTGCAGTCCTGGGTCTCCTTCAAGGCGGTGAAGTTCCCAAATCTGGTAGGACGGAAAGCTCTTAATGTACCTTCGCTCTTTCCATATGCTCCAAACTCTGAAACGAAACAATGCCTGGAACCTGGTAGAATGAACGACAACCGCTTCCCAGCAGATCTCTGGGATTGTCGTCTCATAAAGTTCTTTGTCTGAAGTGCAGATGAACACTTCGTGAACAAATCCTTTTTTGATCTGCATAGTTATGTTTACAATCTCCTGGAAACAAGACACCAGGTGAATATAGCCGTGTTGTGAATAAACAATCTCCAAGCCTTCAAAGTACTTAGTGATTTCTGAGTCATCTAAGCGTTTGAAGTAGGCTAGAAGACGGGCTTCATCAATTATTTGTTGTTGGTACATTGTAATCATACTTTGTACCATACCCTCAGTCTCTATGCACTGAAGGCGCTCATTCTCAATGGACATAGCTGAGTAAAACCGCAGTATGTCTGGGATCCGAAAATTGACCAGATCATGACACTGTCGATTTGCCTCAAAATCTTCCGGAGTTCTTTATGTTCAGAATTATGCCCTTGGAAGAGACGTTTTTCTTTGGCTACCAAAGCAGGTGACCGAGAAGTAGCACTATATGCTATCATCTGGAACGCCAGCTGCCTCAGCTCATGGAGTTTTGCATTGTGTTGTGCAGCATTCGCCTTTTCGGCCAGAAACTGTTTCTCGATCTGGGATAGCCAAAAACTGGCCCCCTTCAGGTCATTTGATTGTATGGCCCTGTATCAGCCATTAAACTTATCCCAGGAGTCTTTGTCATTTTTTTCTATCTCCTGATTATACCAATTTTTAACCATGGTACTGGCAAAAGTCTTGCCCTGGAAAGGAACCAATTTCTTAGGTCCGGTTGGCCCTTTCTGGTTTGCCTGTGCGGCAGGTGCTTGTGCAGCTTTGGGGCTGTTATTCTCCTGTAGGCTATTCGCCGGAATAGTTGGGCTGTTCGCCTTGGGACTTTCCATCCCTGGAACTAGGTTGTTCACCATCGTCGTTCCCGACGAAGAGGCTGCTTGGCTCGCAGCATTCGCCTTGGCCGCCTTCTTTGGGCCAACTTGTGGAAAGGCCTCCTGCCTCTTCATATCTTCATGGATCTTCTTAATTCGGTCGTACTTCTTCTGGTCCATAGCATTATGGCCTGGTAAGAGTATCAGCAAGAAAGTTAGTATATCCTGGAATATAATTAACATCATAATTAAAAATTTCTAAATATATAGCAATTATAATCCTTCGAAGATTCTCTTCGAAATTATTAATAGTTTTCTTCTTAAGAAAACTGAGCAACAGATTTGTTGTCAGTCTCAATGATAAAATTTCTATAAAGGAGATATATCCTCAAACTTTTTATAGCTAATTTAACAGCTAATAATTCTTTATCATAAGTCGCATACTTAATCTGAATTTTTGTAAATTTTCCAGAGGTATACGCAACGATTTCTTTATTTTTTGCAATTAATACTCCTGCCCAAAAATAGTCAGAAGTATCAGTTTGCAAGACCAATTTGTCCTCATCTAGCGGGAAGTAAAGGATTTTCTGGTCTTTAACCAGATCCTTAATCTTATCAATTTCCTCTTTCTCTTTAGGTGAAAGAGAAATAGATATCTTACTGGTGTTCCACTTCCTGGGTTGTTCACCAGTCATTGTTTTATATTTAGCTTGTTCGGCGGCTAACTTGTAACTTTTCAACTCTAGCAGAAAGATGTGGAATAAACTTTCTACCATAGTTAAGAAGTCCAAGAAAACTCTGAAGTTCTTTCAAAGTTTTGAAGTCTTCAGGAAAGTCTTTTATTTTAGCATAGATATGTTGTTGTAGTTCAATCTGACCATTTTTTATTACTTTTCCCAAGAAATCAATTTATGTTTTAAACAGTTCAATCTTCTTAGGGCTTAGAATAATACCATTATCAAGTAGTAACTTAGCTACTTGCAATAAATGCTCTTTATGTTCGTCTGCGGTTTTGGAGAACACAAGAATATCGTCAATATAGATGACCACAAATTCAAGATGCCCGAATATAGAATTCATCCATTTCTGGAATATTTGCGGAGCATTTTTTAATCCAAATGGCATAACTAATCATTCAAATGTCCCTGAGGACAGCTGAATGCCGTAAGCTCAATGGATATTTTATCAGCAAGTTTAATTTGCCAGAAACCAGATTTGGCATCAAACTTACTATAAAATTTTGCTCCCTGTATCTGCTTGATTAGATTTTCAGCAGAGGGAATAAAATAACCATCAAATTTGGTATAGCTGTTAAGCTTTCTTGTTTTTTATAACCATTCTTGTTTTTTCCCTTTTTATCTCAGCATGATTCCTGACTAGGAATGCATGAGATGAACGGGTACTAGAACTTTTTTTGTTTCAACTTCAATCGAAGTAGTTCGTCGATCTGTTTAGCAAATTCCTCCTTATCGGACGGAGAAACCATTATGCTATTAACACGAACTTTCGACTCTTTGTAAATATCTAGCAGCTCGATTTTACAATATCTAGGAGCTCTATCAAACCATTTCAATGGGTTATCATAATACAAAGGTTCTAACATTCCATGGACAATCCGTTGGAAATTGTTATCCATTGGGATATTGTAAGTGCAAACTTTGTCAGTCGTAGTGATCTCACCGCGCTGGGCTGTCGGTGTATATTTGTCAACAATTGAGACTCGAAATGGAATTCTAGGAATAGAACGTCCATCAAGGGCAAAATAGTGTCGATTAAACGGAGGATAATGCTTTAAGTTATCCATTCTGATTAAGCAGTCGCTATCAAACTCCTTGGGGAGTAATATAAATGTGAATTGATAGGTCTTGACCATGTATGTCAGGAAGCTGGACCGAAATATTAGCTCTATGGTTAACTAAAACTTGTCGTCCCATGAAATCGTGTAAATTACATGGACGATCGAGCTTAACTTTAAGGTGTTCGGGTATGAACACTTCTTGTAATAAACTGACTTCTGCTCCAGTATCTAGAAGAGCGTGAATAGTCAGCTCATTATACCCAGGAATACATATTGTTAAGGGTATAAAAATATGTCCTTGTGGAACAGTCTTGAGATCAAGAGTCGCTCTTATCGTTAGACGATTTGATTAACTCGTCCCAATTAAGGACCTCGTCTGTTAACAGATTGTCTTCGCTATTATCTAGCTGAAGCCAATCAT
Organism: Iris pallida; assembly: GCA_029216955.1. Taxonomy (NCBI): domain Eukaryota; kingdom Viridiplantae; phylum Streptophyta; class Magnoliopsida; order Asparagales; family Iridaceae; genus Iris; species Iris pallida. The sequence continues at coordinate 14,464,866 of JANAVB010007596.1, forward strand.
CAATATTAAATTGATTTAGTTGACAAACCTCAAGTTCGACCTGATCCAGAGAGGTGCTTGGAATGTCCAAATCAAGCACATCATCAAATGGTAGGTCAATATGATAGTTATTATCAATGGGTAAATTATCATTGTGATCTGACGACTCAGAATCATCAAAGATCAATTACCCGAGAAAAAGTAACTCTTTTCCTTTCTTTTTGTTTTTGAACATAATCTTTATTTCGTCTATTTTTATAAAGATGGATATGTTCTCTGAGTAGTCTTTTTGTATGTTCCATATGTCTCATTACAATAGTTCTGTAATTTGACTTGGGGGTTTCTTTTTTAATAATATCCTTAAATTTGTTTGTCAAACAAAGCATTTTGTAGGCTTCACGAATCTGTAAAGCATTATAGCTTGTATTCTTTTATATTTATTGAGGCTTCTGTTTTCTTCCATTAAGATAAATCGGAGCCATGTTCCCGAATCCGGGGTAACGATGCATTGATAACTAGATTATCTCTTCTGGGTTTTTCATCCATTAAGAGTCTAGTTCTTCCCTCATGGGGAGATTCACTAATGCTAGTTCTATGAGCATACTCATCGGAAGAAGTTCTTCCCGTACTAAGATGTTCCATAGAATTAGATCGTGAAATTTTTACTGTATTAGAGGAAGAGGCCTCTGCATCATGCATTCTGGATCTCTGTCCACTTAAAACAGTAGAGATTGTATTGCCAGAAGCAATAAAGTACTCAGTAGGTACTTCAAGCTTTGGCTTTAAGGACTTAACAAATACTTGCATTTCATTGTCAAGTCTTAGATGTTCTAATTTTATTAATCGTGGTTGTATGGTTTTCCCAATACCAACCTCGAATAATTTAACTAAATGTTTGGGAGTAATGAATTTAAACGTAGGAGTATCGTTTAAAGCCATACAATGTTCCTATTGTATACCCAAAACCTTAGACCCTGGCATAAGCTTTATGCCTTGAAGGTTTATGGATAGGGTACATGTATTTTCAATATTTTCATCATTGAGACTTATAGAAAAATCCGGATGAATATTTATTTCAAATAACCTGTTTACCAGGTTGGACTTAGCACCTCCAATAATGCTATTAAGAGGGTTGTTTATTATTCGTTCGTTCATACAAACTACTAGTATGGGCGTGTCTATTCCTGTTCGGAATAAACCTGTTATTTTTAACTGTATTAACCCAATATGAAGGTATCTCATCCTTGGGTATTTCTTTTTCAATTTTTTAATTTTCTTTTTATCGAGAAGGCAGATAGAAGAAAAATCTTCTCCACCACGTAGCTCGATGTTTTCTTGCATTCTTTCGAATACATAGGTGTGTTTGTTTAAAAACCTAGACTGAAAAGAGATAGGTTTATAAACTTCTTTTTTGTCAGAGCGAGGAATAGCTTCTTTCAGCTTTTCCAGATCTTCGTCAGTGATCTCAAATTGTTCACCTTCACTTTGCATGAAGCTAGAATTTGAAGTTTCTTCTGACGTAAGCTTATTCATATATATTCTGAATTCGTAGTAATGCTCTTCAGAGTCTTTCCTGCTAGAGCCAATACTCGAACTAGAACCAGGTTGAGGAACAACCCTAGAAGGAAGAGATTCTTCCACAATAGGCAGATCCTCATATTTATGTATAACTAGTAACCCAATAGGGTCACCTCTGTGAATTGTATAATCACCTTCATAAACAGTATTTTTGACGGTGATACAAACATTGTGTCTGGACACAGGTTCGATGAATCCTTGTGTCAGAATAATCCCCTTATTGGTATGTAGAGGAACGCTATGGACAATACCATAGTATCCGATAGGTATAAATATTCGTAGTCCGAGAAATATCTCAGAACTCCTATATCTTTTAATACAAACCTCTTCTTTAGAGTGTAAAGTATATCCCGCAGAGACTCCCTCTTTGATGGGAAGGATTGCTTTATCATCTAGAAGAGTAATTCGTACCTGATTATAGGTTTTATTTATTGTATTCATATTGATTTTAAGATGTTCTATTGCATTACTGAGCTCTTCGATATCAGAAGAGTTATCTTCGTCAGAAGGCTCATCAATAGATTCAATCTCATAGATAGAAGCAGTAGAAGTATTACTGCTCACTTCGTCTATGGTACCGATATGAATACCGTAATCATCAAGGCTGTTATGACCACACTCTGTATATTTTTGGGACACTCATTAGCAAAGTGTCCCTCTTTGTTGCATTTGAAACATTTGCAACCTTTTTAAATTTTTTCTTTTTGATAAATTTTCTCTTTCGGAAATTATTTTCAGATTTAAATTTCTTTTTGAAGTTGGGTTTCCACTTTTTTCGAGTTATTTTCCACTTCTTCTTGCTAAAGGCTTTATCCTTTTTCCATGTCTTCTTCCACTTTGGTTTTTGCCAAACTGGAGGACATCCGAATTGGTAATTAACATCCTCATCATACTTGTTACAACATCTGTAACCAAGTACTGAGTTTTTAATAAATTTATTCATCTGTTATGCGGCCTTAGCCTGCTCACAAGTTTCCTCTATGGTTCTCATATATGCTTTTTTCAGCATACCAGTTGTATGAATTTCACCACGGATTTTATCGTAATTATCTTTTATAATATTATTTCATGGGTAGGGAATTTTGGTAAAAAATTCCTCCATCCAGAATTCTTCTAACATTTATAAACTTCTTTTTTGTCAGAGTGAGAAATAGCTTCTTTCAGCTTTTCCAGATCTTCGTCAGTGATCTCAAATTGTTCACCTTCACTTTGCATGAGGCTAGAATTTGAAGTTTCTTCTGACGTAAGCTTATTCATATATATTCTGAATTTGTAGTAATGCTCTTCAGGGTCTTTCCTGCTAGAGCCAATACTCGAACTAAAACCAGGTTGAGGAACAACCCAAGAAGGAAGAGATTCTTCCACAATAGGCAGATCCTCATATTTATGTATAACTAGTAACCCAATAGGGTCACCTCTGTGAATTGTATAATCACCTTCATAAACAGTGTTTTTGACGGTGATACAAACATTGTGTCTGGACACAGAAAATTTGACAAATATAACATACTACATGGTGTCTTGAGAGAATGTTAGCTAATATTCAAATTTCTAAAGCATCCAAAGGAACCTTTAGTCCTCCATCGGATAGGCGGAAAGAGGGGTAGCTGACTTGTGTATAAATAGAGGGAGAAAGGTGATGTGTAACTCACCTGATTGTAGTGTCTGTGTAGACACTTAATGGGTCTTTGGATGAAGGCCTAAGCTCAGCCCAATATTGTAAAAGTTCTAAGTTGTTCTCAATCAGCGTATAATTCGCTAGTTAAAGTATTATTAGCGAATAATTCATGAATCGTGCAAACTTCCCGATTTATTCGCGCACTAAGTCAGCTGGTTATATATTCGCAAATTATTTGATATTCTTTTGAATAATTCACGAATATCTTGACTATAAAGCCCAAGAAAGATCCATAAAAGAGTTCACTAAGTTTTTGTACCTTTATAAACAGCTGTCAACATGACGTCAACCCTCTATGTTGGTGTGCTAAACTCATAGCCAAGGTAGATATAGACAAGAGAGGGATGCCATAAAACCTAAACGGGCAGTTGGCAACCAGATTGATTTACCTTTTAGCTATGTAGTTTAAGCTCATGCAACCAAGAAGATACCTCAAAGTTGCCCTTGACTGCAATTTGCTTTAGGGAACTGCATTAATGTCTATGACACATTCCAAACCAGTAAGTGCCAATTTTTATGTTTCTTTTATTTTGGTGTTAACTATACATGTGTGATGCTTTTTTGTTTGAATTACTGCAGACTATTTCTTCGTGGGACGAAAGGCTTCGTTCTTGGGGCTATAAACCACTATTTTGTAGTGTGGGTCAGAAACATGGATTGGCTTGTCTGGAAGACATCTTGAAAGGTCAGACAACTGTCATAGTAGGTCCAAGCGGTGTTGGGAAGTCCAGTCTTATCAATTCCTTGAGAAGCAGTCAGGGCATTCTCCAAGTAGAAGAAACAAATGATTTGCTTGATCATGTGCGTATTAACTTGTTTTGTTTTCTGCTCTAGTCGCAAGATTTTAAAATCATCAAGTACTCCTGTATAATAGCATAGAAACAGTAAGAGTTTTCGGCTTAAATAGCTTTCTTTGAAGGTTCATGAGGTGAAGATAAATGTGCTAGGTTTTATGAGGTATATGCTGCTACAATTTAATATGGTTGCTAGATGTTACTCGTATTCTCATCACTTTGCTGCTTTTGAACTTCACCTTTGTCAAATTTTTGTAGTCCACTACCTGATATTTTGCTTGTCAAATCAGATTTTCTTGCCATGCAAGTGAATATTGACATGTTTTTTGACTTTGTCAGAATGGAGGAAGTAAGTGGCTTGGAGAGCAGCGAGTCGACACAGTGTCTAAGAGAAGTGGCCGAGGAAAGCATACGACACGGCATGTGTCCCTCCTTCCACTCTCTGGGGGAGGTTTTCTTTGTGACACTCCTGGATTTAACCAGCCTAGTTTAATGAAAGTCACAAAGAGAAGTCTTGCAGATACATTTCCAGAGGTTTACTTCTTTTTGCACAGTGTTTTTTCTTAAATGTTTCCATTTTCCTTTTCTGTTTTCTTGATAAAGCTTCTGCACCTCAGTGTTTATAATTCTCATGTTCAATTGTATTAACTAGTAATTCATTTTTCTCATATTGGCTGGAGCTCTAATTCCTCTATATCTTCAGATCAGGCAAAAGATTGCTGCTAGTTGGCCTATCAGATGCTCATTTAATGATTGCTTGCATCTTGGTGAACCTGGATGTGTTGTAAAGGCGGACTGGGAAAGATATCCATTCTATTTTCAGTTACATGATGAGATCAAAATCAGAGAAGAGTTCCAACTACGGACTTTAGGAACAAAGAGAGAAAGTGATGTGAGGTAAAATTTATCAATCTGGCATGTTGGAGCAGCAATGATAAGAGTTCCTACTGTGCTCAATTTTATTAGCCTTTTTCACTTGGTTATGTTCATTACCTTGATGAATTAGAATATCATACAACTGTATTGTATGTAAGGATGCATGACGACGACAAATTGCAGCACTATGCACATAGGTGACTTTGGGACCTTTCCTTCCGAAGAATCTCAAGCACCCTGCTATGCACTCTTTTTGGGCTCTACCAAACTTATTACATGGTCATCATCCAAAGATCTGATAAACTTCATTTAACCTCCTTCACAGGATGATACTGACACGAATTTGTCATCGTTCGGTCATTATATTCTTTCTATATTGAAAGATATATTTTTCATTGATTGGTTGAACTGGTTTCAAAAAATATTGTCCACTACTCCTAAAGCAAAATATTGATTATTTGGATAAATTCTTTAGGTACAAGGTAGGTGACATGGGTGTTAAGCAAGCAGAGCCGAGGCTTGAACTGAAGAAGCACAGAAGGGTGTCCCGGAAGCGGCTCAATCAGTCGATAGCCGATGAATATGACGAAGATGATTTGGAGGAAGACACATGGTTAGACCTTGAAGAGACTTCCAGGTGAGGATGGTTCAGGAATTTGATGCAAGTCAGCAAGGACTCTTCGTGAACTGTGATAGACATCATTGTATATAGTTCATCTTTCAGCTCTTGTAAATTGTCTGTTGAAGGGGTATCACACTTATAAGTAGAAACTTAAACTCTGTCTAAAGGGAAAATGTTGTAATGGAAACTAGTGTTATAACAGTACAACTTTATGTGATTAGTTAGTAAGCTTGCATGCCCCAGAATGGTTGCCAAACTTCAAATACATTTTGAAGCTCTTATTCAGTGGAACTTCTTTCAGACCCTTATCTGTACTTTAGAAAGTTCCAAAATTATAGTGTAACGAATGCCTTAGGGGCGACGATGAGAAGCCTTGTGTGGAGCGTACGGTTGGAGGCACCACAATCCCACGCATCAGAGGCCTAGGCACCACAATCCCACGCATCAGAGGCCTGATGAATGCGGCAATACTCCGAGCCTCAGGAGCCTTGTGTGGAGCGTACGGTTGGAGGCACCTAAAATCCCACGCATCAGAGGTCTGATGAATGCTGCAATACTCCGAGCCTCAGGAACAAGTCCATTGGACTCGTGCATGTTACCTCGTCTCAAGTGAGCGTTCGTGCGGATGCAACCGGTCCGTTGATGTGCCTCGACTCGGGCATGGGATCAGAGAAGTTACGTCTTGTGCGTGCGGTTGAGCGGTGTAAACGGTCCGTGAACGTCCCTTATCTCGTGCACGATCGAGGGTGCTAGTGTTGACAGGGGTGCAATGACAATGATGAAATGTCGTGAGGACGTGCGGCCGTCCCATCCACGATCAACATCAGAGGCTTAATAAATATGGCATACTCCGAGTCTGCACGGGGGTAAAAGAGAACAAAAAGAAGAAGAAAAAAAGCCTTGGAATTTTCTGTTATAGTATTTGTCATTAAGGTACATGTTAATACATTGATAAATGTGTATTTTATATGAATATTTTAACAGCATATTTATCAATGCATGTTTTATATCTATTAATATACATTTTAAGTGAAAGATGCATTGAAAAATGTGTTGTTGGGAGCATCTATGTAAATTATGCATTTATTGATCTATTAACATACGTTCTTGTGACACATGTTAACAAAATTTAGTTCGACAACTGAAAATTAAATAGAAACTCAAAATAAGAACTCGCAATATGGTTATGACATGTGGATTTATTTTCTATTTAGACCATTGATTTTTTTATGTTTAGGCTCTTAAGAAAAATCAAGGGATGATTTTTTATTGATGAGTTTTAAAAATTAGTAACTCATGAGTTACTCTAGGATTTCTGAACAAAATTATTTTCTTTTTTTGCTTAAACTTGTTAGTGTACTGTAAGTTGTCTAATGAATTTAAGTTTACACAAAGTTCAATAAAACGTAAGCTGATTTGTAAATACAACTTAAATGACAAATTTACTCTTTTTCTTATGCAACCGTTTTTCCTTTCCTTCCTTCTCCAGAAGTAAAGTTACTTTCTCACTTTTTCTCCCTCGTTTGGTTTGCGGAAAAAAAAGAAAAAAAAATCTTTGTTCTTTTTCTTTTTCATTTAGAACATTATAATTGCTATCAATTTTTTTGGTATTTGAAATGTCAAAATTTGGAAGAGTAAGGGTCCGTTTGGATATGTTTTTTGAATTTTTTTTCTGTTCTTCTGAAAACAGTTTTCTAACAAAAAGTTATAAAGTTATTTTCTAAGTATATTTATTCTGAATTTGTATTTGGTTACTTTTATCTGAAAAATAATTTTTTGAAAGAAAAAAAATGTTTGGTAAAATAATTTTAGAAAATATTTTTTAATAAAATGTTTGTAGTTGTGTGAAGTGGTTGGCTGAAGTTGAAGTGGGAGAAGAGCCGACGGATCTCACCTGCGAACAGGCCTGGACTTAATATGAGGCCCATGAGGCAGTGGCCGCAGCCCCAAAATTTTAGAAGGCACCATTTTTTAATATATATCTTACTCCAGTGTAGATGATCCTGGCCCAACTGAGTTCTCTTCGTTGGCCCGCTGCAGAGTAGAGCAACAAATAGCCCAACGAAGAGCAACAAATGGTCCAATGGATCCGCAACCTTTTCTAGGTAAGGAATATATTATTATTTTTTTAGGTTTTTTAGAGTATGTGGCCGACTGCTTGGTGACTTTCGAGTTTTTTTTTATTATTTATTTTTTTTATTCCAATATTTGAACGGTCTCACGAGTCACAAGTCTCACATAGGGTCGGCTGCTCATTTTTGAAGTAAGGAAAGGAATCATCCCTCCCTTTCCCTCCACAACGTAGGTGAATGTTTCTTTTTTTTTTATATATAATAATATAAATTGTTGTAAGTTTTATAATTTATTAATATTTTGTAAGGTAAAGTATGTTCTAGTTGTTTTTTTCCCTATAATTTATTAATATTTTCCCCCTCCAAAGATGTGTTCTATTTTTATTTTTTTTATAGGTTTTTATAGAGAAAACTCCTGTGGCCGGCTCCTGGAGTTCTTAAAAGATCTATTCCCAGTCCCTCTACATAAGGTGAGCTTTGTAATTTATTAATATATTTTTGTATAAATTGTTGTTGATTATCTTTAATTCTTTATTTGTGGTTGACTAATTTATTAAAAAAATATGTTTTAGGAATTTGATTACATAGTTATTCCTACTAAGATTGAAAGCAACTACTAGAGAAATTGAGAAAGAAAATATTTCTATATTTATTGTTGATTGTTTATCATTAATTATTATTATTTATTGAAAAATTTATGATAATGTCATTTGATTGCATAGTATTCGTATCCATATTATCAAATTGAAATGTCATGTGATAGATTGTTATAATAAGTTTCTTTTTTTTCCTATGCAATAACAACAATAAGAAGAAAATTTTTGTCTCAAAATTAATAAAAAATAAAATATGAAATTATGTCTAGATGTATTAATGACATTATTTTATTTTTAATATTATTTGGTTTTTCGAAAGCAAGAACTTGAATTTGTCAAAACCGTTGGCACCAGTACTTATTATTATAAGAAGTCTAAAACCGATTCGGCCTCTCTAATCTCTTATTCATTTATTTTCTAGAGAAGCAAACATGCCTTCAACAAAAAAATAATTTGATGAATTTTTTTATTAATATGAACATTAAGTTTTGAGGGCACCACTTTTAGAATTGGTCTCAGACATCAAAAATCAAATGTTCAGCACTGACTGTATCTAGCTCTCTCCGATCCCTTCCTCCACCGACTCCTCCATCAGTAAAGAAAGTCCTCGATGGAGCTCAAGAGACCTCCATTGGAGCAGAGCTCAGGAGACGATCCATTATTTCTTGACAAGTCTCAAAACGAAAGATCAAAAATTACATTTACCATCAGAATAAGAAACGAGAACAAGAAATGAGCCAAACATCTCTATAGGAAGAACAAGATTTTTTTTTTTAAAAGATTCCATCTTCTTTACAGACTCAAAACCAAAGATCAAATAAAAGACCCACCAATCAAATAACAAATCAAGAAAGACCAAACTTAGAACAAGAAATGTTCCCCCGCACGCCGCTCTGCCATCGGAAGTTCTTCTTCGATAGTGCATCCTCCATCTGCTCCCATAAATGGTCGGTGTGAACTGTTAGTGTCGGGACACAATTTTACGATGGAAAACTGAGAATTCGTAACAATTGTAAAAACAATCGTTATTACGTAACACTTCACAGAAGGTACGTAACAGAAATTCCACTAATGCAACACTTCACAGAAGGTGCACAGATTTCTACCAACGCAAATACTTCACCGAAGGTGTGCTAATAGAATTCTGATAAACGAAGAAGGTGACAGACGAAAGACAAAAAAAACTCCTGCTGGGGTGAATGATCACCGTTGCTCAAAGCTTTATTCGCCCCACACGAATAGCTTTCAGGAACCAGCAAGTTCGTTGGAGAACTTGGAACACTCTTGCTCTTCTGACTCCTCGGATGAACACGAACTTCCGTGCAAAACTCAACGTAGGTACAATACCTCTCTTCTCTCTCACAGCTTCTAAATACTTGTAAACTTTCTGTCTACTACATGTGTATTAGTCCCTTCCTGTGAGAGAGAAGGAGGAGACCTTATATAGGCCCCTGCAACAACTGTCCGGTTAGCACAATGTTAGGGACGTGATAATAACCACCCCGAACATGGAGCAACCGCTCAGAACATGCAAAGACATGTTCTGGCGCAAGTTGCGCCGCACGCGTAACCAGCGTGATTTGCACTTTACGCACACAGCCCCTTTACGTACCCTATGCGTAATGCTTTACGCAACTCTACGCAACCTGCCACTTTACGCACACAACCATTTTACGCAACCCACGCGTAATGCTCCACGCAGTCTACGCAACCCGCACCGCACGTAACGCGCACACTGCGTATACTACGCATTCTACGCACGCTGCGCACACTACGCACTTTACGCACACTGCGTACGCTGCGTACACTGCGCACTCTATGCACGCTGCGCACACTACGCATACTGCGCGTACTGGGCTGCGTAACTGGACCGACGAACTGGGCTCGCGTAACGAGGTCCGCGTAACTGGGCTCGCGTAACGGGCCGCGTAACTGGGCTCGCGTAACGAGCGCAACTTAAGCGCACTATGCGCCTAGCGACGATGCTGACGTGCTATGTGCAAAGTGCGCCAACAAAACGCCACATTACGCCTCATGAGCCCTTGAGCCCGAGTCCGTGTTCGTGTCCAAGTCCGAGTCGCTAAGCCCCTATGGGGCTTAGCTCCCATGGAAATAAATTTTCCAAGAGCAAAAAACTAGAAGCTTACCATGGAGCCTTATTTTTACCTCTTAGTAAAATCACCCACATGGTTCCCACCTTTGGGTCACCACCCATGTGCACATCCCAACAATACATTGAAGCCTATATATGTTGAGATAGCACATGGTACATTTCCGATGTGGGACTAAAACTTTACTAAGCATGTAGAGAACAAGTTCTCTACATGTCAAGAATACAAATGCCCCAACAATCTCCCACATATCTCAATATATATGGGTTCGAGTGTTCTCCACAGTGACTGTCCATCATGCATTAGGAGAGATGTCGCGATGACTTGAATCTTCCCGCATGGGTTAAACAACAGACTATAATACAAGAATGGACTAAGCCTTGAATTCTACACCATAGATGAAGTTGTTCCCACTCACATAATGTAGTCACATGTGCTTCTGGCTAAGCACATTAAAGTCCCTGTGCCAGCCTGGTTTCAGTGTATACTTTTGGGCGTCTACAAGTTTACCCTCAAGAGACGGCCTGATATCTCTGTCCATACACTATAGGTGAGTTCATTATAAAGAGATGGCATGGAACGCTTTACGCTCCCCTTGGGGTGCTACGCCGCTATGACATGGTCCGAAGCCAAGGCATTACCCCTCCCTGGGAATCACCCCATATCTGGAAACCTTTGTAGTGTCATACTACTGTAGCATGAGGCAACTGCCTCTTTGTAGTGCCAAACTACCCAGTATGAAGCCTTAGGCTCCTTTGCGGTGTTACGCCGCAACGACATGGCTTGCAAGGCCGAGGCTTTATCCCTAACCGGGTACCTCATCGTGGTGTCGTGCCACTGTAACATGAGGAACTCCTCCTCTTTGTAGTGCTGACTACACCCCTCTTTATTTTTAACATACAGCATTAGGCTAACTGCCTATTTGCGGTGCTACGCCGCTGTGACTTGGCCTGCAAAGCCGAGGCTTTATCCTATTCCTGGGCAGCACCCCACATATAGGAACCTCATCGTGGAGTCACCCCACTGTAGCATGGAGTTTCACTCCTTGTAGTGCTGCTCTACCGTGCTTCCTGTAAATCACACCAGGCATTCACTCTGCCTGAGAACTTATTAAGGCAATTAAGCCAACCTTCCCATAGGAACCGTTTTTCGCAGAAAACAACAGTAGACAACAGTGGTTATAGGTCCGTAACCTCTCCATGCCCAATAGAACATGTACCCACCGTTCCTGATATTCTTCCAGTTAATGGTCCTCCCTTGAACCAAAAGCTAGATGCCTAGTAGATAAATCTTTGAACTAATAGCATAAAACTTTATGGTAGGAATACAATAACTAATATCAGAATACCTTCAAGCCCATTTTACATGCTGAGTCGACCATCGACCAGCTGGCGCCTGAGACCCTTGGTGAACGGATCCGCCAGGTTTTCCTGACTCCGAACATCAATCACTGCAATTACACCTCTCTTAATAAGATCGTGTACTGCCCTGTGCTTTAACCGTACAGTCCTCTTCTTTCCGTTGAAGAGGTCATTTGATGCCACTGCCGCAGTCGCCTGGTTGTCGCAGTATATCGGTATTGCCGATATTTGTGCCCCAATCACTGGAAGATCATACATGAGCTTCCGAAGCCATTCTGCTTCCTCGGCTGCGGTGTCAAGTGCAAAGAACTCAGATTCCATGGATGACCACGAGAGCATTGTCTGCTTCTTCGACTTCCATGATATAGCAGCTCTACCCATTGTGAAAATATATCCACCTGTGGACCTCTCGTTCTCCAAATCTGAGCACCAGCTAGCATCACTGAAGCCTTCCACTTCCTGCGGATCTCCGCTGTAGTACAGTGCATATGTCTGAGTCTTCTTGAGATATCTCATAACCCGTTTCATAACCTTCCAGTGTTCAACACCAGGGTTACTCGTGAAACGACTCAGCATTCCCACGGCAAAAGCTATGTCAGGCCTTGTGGTAGTAGTAGCATACATCAAACTCCCGATTACGCTTGCATACTCCAGCTGCCTGACGCTTTCTCCTGAATTAGGCTTCAGCTTCATATCACACCTGTACGGCGTATCGATCCCTGAAAGATCCCGATACCCATAACGAGTGATCATCTTCTCAATATAATGAGACTGTGACAGCGCTAGTCCAGTGTCTGTCCGGATGACCTTGATCCCTAAGATCACATCAGCTTCCCCCAAGTCCTTCATACTGAACTTGCTCGAGATGAACCTCTTTGTCTCCGTGACACAGCTCATATCCGTACCTAGGATAAGCATGTCGTTCACATACAGACAAACGATCACACCTCTTCCATCAGCGAACTTCGTATAAACACACTTGTCCGTCTCGCTGACCATGTAGCCATTTGACCTTATAACCTTGTCAAATTTCTCATGCCACATCTTGGGAGCTTGTTTAAGACCATACAAAGATTTTACCAACTTGCAGACTTTGTCTTCAAGACCCTTGACGACAAATCCCTCTGGTTGTTGTATATAAATCTCTTCGATCAGCTCGCCATTTAGGAAAGCCGTTTTCACATCCATCTGATATATCGCTGCGAGAGCAATCAACATTCTGATGGTAGTCATCCAGACTACTGGAGCATATGTGTCAAAGTAGTCGATTCCCTGCTTCTGAGAAAATCCCTTGGCTACTAGCCTAGCCTTGAACTTGTCAATAGTTCCGTCTGCTTTCATCTTCTTCTTAAAGATCCATTTGCATCCGATGGGTTTTGCTCCTTCAGGAAGATCAACCAACACCTAAGTGTTATTGGAGGTGATGGATTCAATTACATTGTCAATCGCCTCCCTCAAGAAAATCGCGTCTCTGGTCTTCATCGCCTCATCATAGGTAAGCGGATCTGTTTCCACATGATATGTGACAAAGTCACTTCCAAAGTCCTTCGGCCTCCTCACTCGCTTCGTTGACGGCTCAGCGAGATCTGGTTCAACCGTTGTTTCAACAACAACATCTTCTTGGACCACATCTTCATTGAAGACCTACGCACCCTCATTATTCTCCGGAACATCCGCAAAAATAATATTCTTGTGCCTTGCAAATTTGTCTTTAAAATATTCTGCGTCGCGAGATTCAATGATATGATTTGACTCAATATCAAGAAATCTCCGAGCATCACTCTTCTCGGCATACCCCAAGAAGATCGTCTTAGTAGTCCTTGTCCCAAGCTTCTGAATCTTCAGATCTGGAAGCTTGACATATGCCAGACACCCCCACACTCGAATGACATTCAAGTTAGGTCTGACTTTGAACCAGAGTTCATGAGGAGTAATGTCAGAAGTTGCATGAGGCACCCTATTCAGAATAAAAGTGGCCGTCAGTGCAGCTTCTCCCCAGTAGCACTTAGGAAGACCCGCAGTCAACAGCATTGAGTTTACCATTTCTGTCAATGTCCTGTTCTTCCTCTCAGCTACTCCGTTGGATTGAGGAGAGTACGGAGCCGTAGTCTCATTGACAATTCCATGTTCTTTGCAGAATGATGCGAATTCATAAGACCTATACTCCCCACCCCGATCACTTCTTATTCTTTTGAGTTGTTGTCCAGTTTGCTGCTCAGCTTCGGCCATGAACTCCTTAAACTTCTCAAATGTTTCGTCTTTAGCCTTCAGCAAGTAGACGAACGCATACTTAGAGAAGTCATCGATAAAGGTTATGAAATACTTCATCCCGGCCTTTGTAGAGAACTGTTTGAAGTCACAAATATTCGAGTGTACTAACTCCAGAAGATCTGTACTTCGACTAACCCGAGGAAAGGGTTTCCTTGTGATCTTAGTTTGAGCACAAACTTCACATTTCTCTACCTTACCCCCACACTTGGAGATAAGCCCTAGACTAGACATTCTGTTAATTCGTTTAGAATGAACATGTCCTAGCCTATTATGCCACAACTCAAAAGTATAAGCAGAATGAGTGATTGTATTAACAATATTGAACTGATTTACAAGCTGAATTTTGAACATTCCTTCGGTATAAAAAGTTTTTTCGAAATATGTTCCCCTGATAGACATCACCATCTGGCCAGCATTGATGTCCATCTTGAGGCCTGCTTTGCAGCGTAGGCCTCTTGAGATCATGTTCTTGGCGATAGCAGGTACATGCTTCACGTCTTGAAGCGTCAGAGACTTGCCAGAAGTCAGCTTCAATACCACTGTCCCGATCCCAAGCACTTCAGCTTGTGCCTGGTTTGCCACCATAACCACATCAGAAGTAGAGGTGTAGGTGGTGAACCACTCCTTGCTAGAGCAAACATGGCATGTGGCTCCAGTATCTACCCACCAGTCAACATCAGTTCCTACCGCATCAACCTACGCAATCATAGCAACAACATCAGTGATCATAGATACCTTACTAGGCTCTCCTTGCTCCGATTACTTGGCTTTTGCTTTGCACTCATTCTTAAAGTGGCCCTTCTTGCCACACTTGAAGCAAGCCAAGTGAGACTTTGGCTTCTTCTTCTTTATTGAAGTACCCTTGACTTTCAGATTGTCAAGGTCCTTCTTCTTGCTTTGGGAAGCCGCATGCTTTCCCCTTGGTTCCCTTGAATGCACCAGATTGGCATTAGCCAATTGTTTGGACAGTGTGTCCACCTTCAGTTGAGCCCGCATCTGGTCCTCAACATAGATTTCCTGCAGGAGATCTTCAAGGGTGATCTCCAGCTTCTTCCTATGCATGTTTGCATAGAACTTGCTCCACCCAGCGGGGAGCTTTGAGATAATCCCTCCAACAACAAACTTGTCGGGGAGGGGCATCGCCTCGTCTTCCAGCTTCTGTTGCAGTTTCAGGAACTCCTTCACCTGCGGCAGCATAGACTTTTCGTCCTCAAAGAACCACTTGTGATATCTTTCAACCATAAAGATTTTACTACGGTTCTTGTCTTCTTCGTAGAGTTTTTCTAGAGACTCCCATATGTCTCTAGCGATAGTCTTCTTAGAATAGGATTCTGCAAGGGAATACTACGGTTCTTGTCTTCTTCGTAGTGTTTTTCTAGATACTCTCATATGTCTCTAGCGATAGTCTTCTTAGAATAGGATTCTGTAAGGGAATCTTCCATAGCATTCAGGATAAGCAGCCTGCAAATACTATTTTTTCTTCTCAATTTTGCTTGAAGTTTAGTAGCCGCGGTGATTGCGGCAGCAGACCCAACATCTGGAACAGAAAGTTCTTCCTCCAGAAGCACGTGATCTACGTCTTTGAGTTGAAGGGTGAGATAAACCTTACTCTTCCAGACTTGGTAATATTTTCCATCAAACTTTTCTAACTTACAAAAGTCAGAATTGAAGAGTGAAACATTAACGTTTTCCATCGTAGCTATAAAGCTTTGAGATTGTTAGTGCCGGGGCACAATTTTACGATGGAAAACTGAGAATTCGTAAAAATTGTAAAAACAATCGTTATTACGTAACACTTCACAGAAGGTACGTAACAGAAATTCCACTAATGCAACACTTCACAGAAGGTGCACATATTTCTACCAACGCAAACACTTCACAGAAGGTGCGCTAATAGAATTCTGATAAACGAAGAAGGTGACAGGCGAAAGATGGAAAAACTCCTGCTGGGGTGAATGATCACTGTTGCTCAAAGCTTTATTCGCCCCACACGAATAGCTTCCAGGAACCAGCAAGTTCGTTGGAGAACTTGGAACACTCTTGCTCTTCTGACTTCTCGGATGAACACGAACTCCCGTGCAAAACTCAACGCTGGTACAATACCTCTCTTCTCTCTCACAACTTCTAAATACTTGTAAACTTTCTGTCTACTACCTGTGTATTAGTCCCTTCCTGTGAGAGAGAAGGAGGAGACCTTATATAGGCCCCTGCAACAACTGTCCGGTTAGCACAATGTTAGGGACGTGGTAATAACCACCCCGAACATGGAGCAACCGCTCAGAACATGCAAAGACACGTTCTGCCGCAAGTTGCACCACTCGTGTAACCAGCGTGATTTGCACTTTACGCACACATCCCCTATGCGTAATGCTTTATGCAACTCTACGCAACCTGTCACTTTACGCACACAGCCATTTTACGCAAACCACGCGTAATGCTCTACGCAGTCTACGCAACCCGCACCTTGCTAAGTGCGCCAACATTACGCCACACTACGCCTCTTGAGCCCGAGCCCGAGCCCGAGCCCGTGTACATGTCCGAGTCCGAGTCCGTGTCGCTAAGCCCCTATGGGACTTAGCTCCCATGGAAATAAATTTTCCAAGAGCAAAAAGTTAGAAGCTTACCATGGAGCCTTAGTCTTACCTTTTAGTAAAATCAACCACATGGTTCCCACCTTTGGGTCACCACTCATGTGCACATCCCAACTATACATAGAAGCTTATATATATTGAGATGCCACATGGTGCATTTTCGATGTGGGACTAAAATTTTACTAAGTTTGTACATTCAAGAATACAAATGCCCCAACATGAACAAGTTGTTCCGACCTGATGGTGGTTGCACCGTCGAAGAAGAACTCCCGACAGTGGAGCGACGTGCGGGGAACATTTCTTGTTCTAAGTTTGGTCTTTCTTGATTTGTTATTTGATTGGTGGTTCTTTCCATGTTATTTTTTGATCTTTGGTTTTGAGTATGTAAAGAAGATGGAATCTTTAAAAAAATTCTTGTTCTTCCTATAGAGATGTTTGGCTCATTTCTTATTCTAAGTTTTGGCTCATTTCTTATTTTGATGGTAGATGTAATTTTGATCTTTGGTTTTGAGTCTTGCCAAGAAATAATGGATCGTCTCTTGAGCTTTGCTCCAGTGGAGGTCTCTTGAGCTCCATCGAGGACTTTCTGTACTGATGGAGGAGTCGGTGGAGGAGGAGATCGGAGACAGCTAGTCGATGGTGAGATCCGTCGGCTCTTCGCCCACTTCAACTTCAGCCGTCCATCTCACACAACTACAAACATTTTATTAAATTTTATTAAAAAAATATTTTCTAAAATTATTTTACCAAACAGAATTTTAACTCTCTGTTTTTTTCAAAAAAAATATTTTCCAGATAAAAGTAACTAAACGCAAATTCAGAATAAATATACTTAGAAAATAATTTCATAACTTTTCTTAGAAAACTGTTTTCTAAAGAAGAAAAAATTTCAAAAAATATATCCAAACGGATCCTAAATTTTTGTGGTGGAAAAGTGAATCCTTAGGCCTGTTTGGTTCGTAGAATCGTAGGGTTGAGAAAAAAAAAGTCATTACTTTTCTAAGATTCAATTCCCCACCTTTAAGTTTTCACTTTTCCTTCAAATTGTTTTGACATTTTCAAACATCGAAAAAAAATCGATGAAAATTGTAAGTTTTCCAAGGAAAGGAAAAAAAAAATCAAGGAATTGAATGGCCTTAGGGGCGTTTGGTTCAAGTTTTGGAGGCTAGAAAATGTGTTTTGAATTCCTTACCCATGTTTGATATGTCTAGGATTGGAAATGAGAGGGGAATAAGAGGAGCTTCATATTTTCATTGATGCGGAAAAGCTATTCCCAAGTCTCCCCTTAGAAATAGTTTTGCTTTCCTAGAAATGTTGTTTGTGTATTTTATTTGGACGGTAATATCCACTATTAACTTTCAAAATTTTCAACTTCTATCGCAAACAAATTAAGATTCTTATCCATGTGTAAACCAAATATGGAAATGGATAAGTTAAATTTTTTGTACTACTTATTCCCAACTTTATCAAACATGGGTATGATAATGTTGAATTTCTTTGCCATGTGAAAGGAATAGAAAATTGATTCCGAGGAATACAAAAACTTGATCCAAACAAGCCCTAGGGTGAATAGAGGAAACCTTTTTTTTTTTTCCTATTTTCTTTGAGAATCATTTTCCTTTCCTCCTTTTTAGTTTGGTATCCAAACACATAAAAGAAATGACTTTTCTTTTCCAAGATTTTGATTCCGAGAACCAAAGGTGGCCTTAACTTTTTTTAAGATGTTCGTATATTATGTGAAATAAAAATAAAACTTGTAAATATATGGTCACATATTTTAAAAACTTACATGTAAAATATGATCATATTTTATTTTATTACACGAAACACAATATAAATAACAAATTTTATATAAAGAAATTAAAAAAAAGATTACATAGAATTGGTGAGGAGAAGTTAAAATTAGAAAGACAAGTTTATTTAAAAGAAAGAAATAAATTAAAGCTTCTCTCACAAACCAGAATTAATTAATGGAATTTTTTGACTTGCTCCCACTTTTTTTATCCAAATTTAAGGTGCACCTCACAGTTTTGCAAAAATGTAAGAGTCCCTCCACTTTGGACGGTTTTCGTCCAGAACGGACGGTTAACAGCTTTGACCCAAAAATTTGGACGAAAATACCATTCTCCTTATTGTCTTCTTTCTCTCCCCCTCCCCGCTCCCCATCCCTCTCCCCCCCCCCCCCACCCCCCACCCCCCACCCCCCCCCCCCCCTCGCTGCTGCCACCCTCCCCGTTGCCCCCCCCCCTCCTCATCGTCGTTGCCCCCCTCCCCATCGTCGTTGCCCCCCCTTCTCCGCTCCGCCGCCATTGCCCCCCCCCCCCTCCTCCGCGTCGTCGCTGCCACCCCCCTCCCCGTCGTCACTGCCCCCCCCCCCCTCCAATCGTCGTCATCGTCGTTGCCCCCCTCCGCAGCGGTGTCGAAGGTCTTTGATGACGGCGGCCGGGAGGAGGACGATGAGGGGGAGGGGGGTTGGGCAGTGGCGACAGGGAGGGGGGTGGCAGCGACGACGTGGAGGGGGGCAATAGCGGCGGAGAGGGGGGGGGGGGGAGAGGGCAGCGACCTGGGAGGGGGGTAGCTGCGGGACGGGAGAAGGGGGGGAGGCGGGGAGGGGGGGGGGGGGGGACGAGGAGGGGGATGGGGGAGAGCGGAGCGGAAGAGGAAGAAGACATGTCGTTTTTTTTATAAAAATTGTGGGGTGTACCATAAATTTGGGTAAACAAAGTGGAGGACGAGTCAAAAAAATTCTTAATTAATTGACGAGCATTCTGGCACAATACATGTTGGTTGAATAGTGTTGGTTAAAGCGTTATTATTCCCTCTGACTACTTTTTTGAATGGAGAATATTGTGGAAAATGGAGAGTTATTACTACCTAATAGGGACGTATTTTAAATCTTTAAAATAAGATTAAAAGCATAACTTATATTTATATTAGGAACTATAGTTGCCAAAAAAGTTTTACAATGTCTACAAATTTTCAATGTGGTTTATCAAAATTATCTTTAATTTATAAAGGAATCTATAAATTTTAATTTTAAAACGGTAATAAATTGAGGCTAGTTTTTGTAACTTACTTTAAAAATTCGAAAACATAGTAAAAGCCTCATTAACCTTTATATCTTCTAACAAATGTTCTTACGGCACTCGTTAATGAAATCCTAATTTCATTATTTACTAAAGACTCATCTGGATATTTAGGTATTGTTTGGAAAGAGAAAAAATGGAAGAAAAAAAAATGTTTAGGAAAAAATGAGAGAAAAACTAAAAGTAGTGGTGTTTGGGAAGGTATAAACTCACCTGGATATTTAGGTAATGTTTGGAAAGAGAAAAAAATGAGGGGAAGAAAAATATTGAGGAGAAAATGAGAGGAAAAGTAAAAGGAGTGGTGTTTGGGAAAGGGGAGTAAAAATGAGAGAATTTTGGGAGAGAAATCTATATGGGTCCCATTCAAAAATTTATTCCCAAAGGTGGAAAGAAAATGGAGAGTTGAGAGGATTGTGGAGAAATTACCTAACTACCTTAAAAAAAAAGTAAATATCAATTATGATTTGAAAAAAATCAACTAAAAGTTGGGGTGAGCGTTAGTATTGTTGGGAACGAAGCGCGAAAACCGTTCCCCCAAACCAGAAAGTCCTGCGAGAGAACCGAGCAAATGCACACAAACCAAAAACGTCAGACACAATCGCAGACACAAAGATTTTTGACGTGAAAAACCCTTGCGGGAAAAACCACGGGACGATCGGAGTCCAAACCTGAAGAACCTCCACTAATGGAATAAAGAGAATCCACCCTCTACAAGCTCCTCCCGATCCAACACGGATCACCACAACTCACTTGAAAGAAGAAAATTTTTGATTGCGGACTCCGAAGAACAAGAGATGCCGAAAAATTATTCGAAGCAATCTCTACTTCACAATAGTCCTTAATCCTCTCTCTCTCTCTCTCAAAGATTGTAAAGCACTCTTTGTTTTGAGATGATTTTACAACTAGCATGCATCACCCTTTTATAAGCCCTTGGTAACCCATACATGGAAGGCCAATATATATGGAAACTTTCAATATAAATCATATCATATATTTAATGGAAATTCAATCATAATTAGCTTACCATAATTGGAAACCCAATAATATGGAAAGCTACTATATGAAGGGTCCAATCATAAATATATAATCAAAGTAAATATGAAAATTCAATCATATATTTTCTTACCATATATGTACCAAAATAAAATCCATGCACTCCCCAAGCTTCTCCGACACACGGATGGCGCTCGTCGCTCTCCGGGGTATTCTCCACATAGGTGGAAACCCCACCCACTCCAACAAATCTCCCCCTTCACAACTATGTGGAGGAGGTCGTCATCCCGACGATCTGCCTGCAGTACTCAAACTTTTCCCTCGGAAGAACCTTCGTGAGCATGTCCGCTCCATTGTCATCAGTATGAACCTTCTCAAGCGCCGCATCCTTCTTCTCAACCACATCCCGTATCCAATGATACTGAGTCTCGATGTGCTTGGACCGAATATGAAATGTCTGATTCTTCACACGGTGAATAACACTTTGACTGTCGCAAAGCAAAGTATACTGCTCTTGCTTCAGTCCTATTTCCTGCAGCAGCTTCTTCATCCACAGCAACTCCTTGCAAGCCTCCGTCGCCGCAATGTATTCTGCCTCTGTCGTCGACAAGGCAACACACTTCTGCAACCGCGACTGCCACGATACCGCTCCTCCAGCAAACATCATCACATAGCCCGAAATCGATCGCCTCGTGTCTACATCTCCAGTCATATCAGCGTTAGTATACCCAACCAGCTTCGGCTCGTCACCACCAAAAGAAAGTCTCCAATCGGCAGTACCCTGAAGGTATCGTAGAATCCACTTGACCGCACTCCAATGTACCATTCTAGGATTTGAAAGGTACCTGCTAACTGTGCCAACTGCATAAGCGATGTTTGGCCTCGTACACACCATGGCATACATAAGGCTTCCCACAGCTGAGGCATATGGAACCCGCTCCATATCTTTCTTTTCGTCCTCAGTAGATGGACACTGCTCCTCAGTGAGCTTAAAGTGAGCCGCAAGGGGGCAACTCACTTTCTTCGACCCGTCCATACCGAAATGCTGAAGTACCTGGTGAATGTACTTCTTTTGGGACAAATGTAGCAGCTTGGACTCTCTCTCTCGGCTGACCTCCATCCCAAGAATAGTCTTCGCTGTGCCCAAATCCTTCATAGAGAAGGCCGCGCCCAGTTGGCGCTTCAACTCCGCTATCCTAGTGGCATTCCGACCCACTAATAGCATATCATCTACATAGAGCAATAAAATAATAAAATCATCCTCGACAAAATACCTCACAAATGCACAATGGTCCGACGTCGTCCATGCATAACCATGCTCCCCCATAAACGACTCGAACTTCCTGTACCACTGCATCGGAGCCTGTTTCAGACCATACAAGCTCTTTCTCAACCGGCAGACCAAATGTGACTTGCCCTTCTCACAGAATTCCTCTGGCTGCTCCATGTACAACTCCTCCTCAAGATCACCGTGGAGGAATGCCGTCTTCACGTCCATCTGCTCGACCTCCAAGTCGAGACTGGCTGCTAATGCTAGCACCACCCGTATAGACGAATGCTTGACGACAGACGAAAAGATCTCATCATAATCCACGTCTTTTCGCTGACCGTAGCCTTTGACTACCAGCTTCGCTTTGTATCGAGGGCGAGTAGCATCATCCGTCTGCTTCACTCAAAACACCCATCGATTCTTCAAAGCCTTCTTGCCCTTTGGCAACCGCACCAGCTCATAAGTGAAATTAGTGTGCAAGGAACTCATCTCCTCCTGCATGGCCTCCATCCACTCATGTCTGTGTTCGTCTTCCATAGCCTCTGCAAAGCTTTCGGGCTCTCCCCCGTCAGTCAATAGCACATACTCATCCGGTGAGTATCTCGTAGATGGTCGACGATCTCTGTCGCTCTTTCTCAGTGGAGCCACTTGTGCTGGCTGTATACCAACAGCCTCCTCCCCTTCAGGAACTGCCTCCCCGGCATGCTCATCCTTCTAAGGGACACCCTGACCACCATCAGCAGACTGATGATCAAAGTTGGGAGCAACTCCATGTACTGGCTTCCCCATAAAGGGATCCTCTGCGATTTCCTCTAGAAACTGCTCGAAGCGAAATGACTCTAACTCAGGCAATTCCTCAGCCTCAGAAGGCGTCTCGGAATCCTGAGTGTTGGTCATGGTCTGATCCTCGATGAACATCACGTCTCTGCTTCTGTAGAGCTTTCTTCCCACCGGGTCGTAGAGTCTATAGCCAAACTCATCCCGACCGTAGCCGACAAAGACGCATTGCCTCGTCTTCGGCTCAAGTTTGGTCCTCTCGTCCTTCGGTACATGCACGAAGGCCTTACAGCCAAACACTCGCAGGTGATTGTATGACGGCTCTTTGCCGTACCATACTTTGTCAGGCACATCACCCTGCAAAGGAGCACTAGGAGACAAATTAATAACATAAGCGGCTGTGAGAAGAGCCTCACCCCAATAACTGCCCGGCAAGTTTGCTTCTGACAGCAAACACCGCACCCTCTCCATCAGTGTCCTGTTCATGCGCTCCGCTACACCATTGAGCTGAGGTGTCTTTGGCGGAGTCTTCTGGTGTCGTATCCCCTGCTCTCTGCAATAAGCATCAAAGGGACCGATGTATTTGCCGCCATTGTCGGACCAAACACACAATAACTTCTTGCCCGTCTCTCTTTCAACAGAGGCCTGAAACTCTTTGAAAGTAGGCAACACATGACCCTTGGTCTTTAAGGCATAGACCCAAACCTTCCTGGAACAGTCATCAATAAAAGTTACAAAGTAAGAAGCACCACCAATAGATTTTACCTTCATAGGACCGCAGACATCCGAATGAATCAACTCGAGCAACGCCGGCTTCCTTAAACTTGGGTGACTTTGGAAAGACACCCTATTTTGCTTCCCAGCTAAGCAGTGCGTGCACTTCTCCAACTTTGTAGACTTGAGGCCTGGAATCACCTTCATGTTCACCAAGTAGCTCATCACCTTCTCGCTGATATGGTCGAGCCGCCTGTGCCACAACTCGGTAGACGCATCACTGACTGCGTTCACCTCCTGTGCCCCCTGTGCGCTCCCCTCCATATAGTAGAAACCGGACTTCTTGCTTCCTCTGGCAATCACCATCAAACCTCTGGAAAACTTTCACTGACTATTTCCGAAGAGACTGAAGAATCCCTCATCATCCAACCTTCCAACCGACACCAGGTTGAAACGGATATCAGGAACATGACGAACATCTTTGAGAACAAGAACTGTACCCGTCTTCGTCCTCAAATGCACATCTCCAACGGCAACCGCCTTTGACACATCTCCATTGCCCATCTTCAACACTCCACAGTCGTCTGTCGTGTAAGTGGAAAATAGTGCCCTGTTGTGAGATACATGCGCTGAAGCCCCTGAGTCCACCAGCCAAGAATTGTCATCGTAGGCGAGGTTTGTGATAACCTCATCACCTATGACGATCACATCGCCTCCATGTATCGAAGCTGCCGCTGTATTGTTCTTATCTTGCTTCCCCTTGTCGCCCTTCTTCTCTCTCTTCCAAGCGAAACAGTTCCGCTTGATGTGGCCCTTCTTGCCACAATGGTAACACTTCGAGTCCTCGTACCGACCCTTGGACTTCCCCCTGCTCTTGTCTCTGCCACCACCTGGACCCCTGCTTTTGTCCCTTTCGCGGCTCTCCGAAACTAGTGCCTCTGAGTGATGGGATGTGGCTGAAGTGCCCTGAGAACGTCTCCGCATCTCTTCATTCAGTACCCCCTCTCTTGGCAAACTCCAGACTGACCACGCCTTCCGGAGCAGAAGCGATCATAGATACTCGTACGGTCTCCCACGAGTCTGGCAATGTACATAGCAACCAAAGTCCTTGAACCTCGTCGTCGAACTTGACTCCCATCGAGGATAGCTGGTCCACCACGCCCTGGAACTCACTCAAGTGATCCGTAATGGATGCACCATCTTTGTACCGCAGACCCATCATCGTCCGGATCAGGAACAATTTGTTTACCCCGGTCTTTTTCGCGTACAAAGATTCCAGCTTCTCCCACAACGTCTTCGCATGCTCAATATTGGCAACGTGGTTATACACGTTCTCGTCAACGAACTGCCGCATGTACCCACACACCTGTATATGCTCGAAGTTTCAGTCCTCATCGGATTTGTCACTGGGCTTCTCGGATGCAAATACTGGAAGATGCAGCTTCTTGACGAATAGCAAATCCTTCATCTTGCTCCGTCAATAATGGTAGTTGGTACCGTTCAGGTTCACCATGCGCACCGGCTTCGCATCCATCTCTGCTTCCTGGTTTGACTGTCAACTCCGGACACTTCTTTGAACCCAAAGCTCTGATACCACTCTGTTGGGAACGAAGCGCGGAAACCGTTCCCCCAAACCAGAAAATCCTGCGAGAGAACCGAGCAAATGCACACAAACCAAAAACGCCAAACACAATCGCAGACACAAAGATTTTTGACGTGGAAAATCCTTGCGGAAAAAACCACGGGACGATCGGAGTCCAACCGTGAAGAACCTCCACTAATGGAATAAAGAGAATACACCCTCTACAAGCTCCTCCCGATCCAACACGGATCACCACAACTCACTTGAAAGAAGAAATTTTTTGATTGCGGACTCTGAAGAACAAGAGATGCCAAAAATTATTCGAAGCAATCTCTCCTTCACAATAGTCCTTAATCCTCTCTCTCTCTCTCAAAGATTGTAAAGCACTATTTGTTTTGAGATAATTTTACAACTAGCATGCATCACCCTTTTATAAGCCCTTGGTAACCCATACATGGAAGGCCAATATATATGGAAACTTCCAATATAAATCAATCATATATTTAATGAAAATCCAATCATAATTAGCTTACCATAATTGGAAACCCAATAATATGGAAAGCTACTATATGAAGGGTCCAATCATAAATATATAATTAAAGTAAATATGGAAATCCAATCATATATTTCTTTACCATATATGTACCAAAATAAAATCCATGCACTCCCCAAGCTTCTCCGACACACGGATGACGCTCGTCGCTCTCCGGGGTATTCTCCACATAGGTGGGAACCCCACCCACTCCAACAAGTATAATCGGTCGTTTTTTGGTTAGATTTTTCGGTACTTTTTTAAATCGATATTTAAAAAGGGTGCTACTATTAGCACTCCTAAAATGTCATTCGACACTCCTCTTTAATTTTTTAACATTCAAATTTCAAATTTGTCCATGCATTAACATTATTGGCACTTCTAAAATGTCATTCTACACTCCCCCCTCCATGCATGCACAAATTAATGCCATATTTAATGCAGGGATAGGTTTGGAATTTGAGTGTTAAAAAAAATTAAAGATGAGTGATGAATGACATATTAGGAGTGCTAATAGCAGCATCATTTAAAAAATCAATACCAATATCGTACCATTTAGAATCGATTTTTTCGGTTTCGGATAAATCGGTATTCGGTTTGTTTTTGTTCGGTATCGATATTTTATCAATTAGCATTTGATCAATCAATACACTTTTATTTTTTTGACAGGAAAAAAAATTAATTAATATATATATATATATATATATATATATATATATATATATATATATATATATATATATATATATATATATATATATATTTTCTTTTATATATATATATATATATATATATATATATATATATATATATATATATAGAAGCATTAAATTTCAAGCCAAGGCTCTACCAACCAAACAATTAATCAAATTTATTAGAACAATATATAAAAAGTCGCAAACACCTAAAAACACTAGCTTAAAGATCATAAACCTAAAAACGAACTTAAAAGATCAAACACAGTCACTAAGATCAAACATGAGCTTAGTCTCAAGTAAAACAAAGATAAAAATAAAAATGAGTAGCATAAAATTAATCACAAACAATATTCTAAGAAAAAATATGTATACAAATTTATGATATATATATAGTCGGTTTGGTTCGATATTTTCGGTATGTATTACACTCAAACCGTTGCCACTACCATTATACCATATTTTAGTCGGCTCAGCAACTTGGTATCGATACATAATTTCGGTTTGGTTTTTCGAGATATTTTCAATCCATATTCGGTCGATTTTTCGGTAGCGGTATTTGCTCACCCCTACCAAATGGTAACTATTTTTTGGTCATCCAAACAAGAAAAAATTAACTTTATTTTTATTTTATTCTCCTCTATTTTCTTTTTTCTTAAATTTTCCTCAAAAATATTCCAAACACGCTGTTATACTTGGGGGAGAAAGAAGACTCCTTATTTTCTCACTTCCCAACGATCTTCCATTAAATTGTAAAATTCCAGAATCATGTTACAAACTATTCTGTGCAGTGATGACATGCATTGGAATATTATTTCCAACCTACCAACCTGTGTGCATACAAGTTTATTTACTTGTTAGGATTTTGTCCTTTTTGGATTGGTTTACAATCTTAGTTGCTTCAAATTGGTTATTAGTTGGAAGTGGGATTTGAAAGTCCTCCCTCTCAATGTTTGTTAAGATATTTAAAAGTAGGACTTATCACAGTCATAAAATATAAATAGTTATGAATCTTAAAAATAACTTATCCAGGATAAACTTTCAGTTTTTTACTGAACAGTTCTTGGATTAAGGCTTTCTGGAAAGTGCAATTTGTCCGATCCGGTCGGAACGATCAAACCTGGGTCTCGTATGTTTTGGGTGTTAAACCACAGGATGAATGCCCCATGTTGAACAATGCTCCCATGTTATCTTCTCGCTTTCCATTGACAATCATGAGCATCACTCCCATGATCAATGTGAACTGATTCCACAACTCTGACAGGTTACAGGTTGTTATTGCCGGGGCACAATTTTTTCGATGGAAAACTGAGAAGATAAAACAATTGTAAAAACAATATTCCAACGCAACACTTCTAGGAAGGTTGCGCAAGTATAACGAAGATCTAAAAAGATCTCGTTTTAGTATTACGAGAATCTAAAAAGATTTCGTAATCCACAGCAATCGATCGTAGTACTTCTAAAAAGAAGATACAATCAGAATTACTGGCAGCAATGAAGAAGGTGACTGACGAAAGATGGAAGAACTCCTGCTGGGGTGAATAATCACCGTTGCTCAAAGCTTTATTCGCCCTACACGAACAGCTTCCAGGAACCAGCAAGTTCGTCGGAGAACTTGGAACACTCCTGCTCTTCTGACTTCTCGGATGGACACGAACTCCCGTGCAAAAGCAATGCTGGTGCGGCGCCTTTCCTCTCTCTCGAAGGCTGCTGAAATTCGCAAGCAAATTCCGATCAGAACTGTGTTAAAGAACACTTCTGAATTCTCTGTTTACTTGTGTTAAAAAACACTTCGTAAACTTTCTGTGGTGGCTTCTATTACTTGTATGTATTTTTTCTTGTGAGAGAGAGGATGCCTTATATAGGCCCTGCAGCAACTGCTCGGTTGCCACAAAGTTAGGGTCATGGTAAAAACCACCCCGAACATGTAGCAACCGTCCAGAACGTGCAAACGCACGTTCTGCTGCAAGTTGCGCCAACTGCGCACACCCTGCGCTCCTTCACTCTGCGCGACAGAGCGCGCACCGAGCTGCGCGCACTGCACGTATTGCGCACGCGATGCAACCAGCGCGCCCGCGCAACCCAGCGCAACCCGGGCAGCGCAACTGAGCTTGCACAAGTGGCTCGCGCAATGTGGCAGGCCAAAACGCCTCATGAGCCCAAGTCCGAGTCCGAGTTGCTAAGTCCCTACGGGACTTAGCTCCCATGGAAATAAATTTCCCAAGAGCAAAAAGCATGAATGCTTTCAATTGTTGATTTAGCCTTTTTCTATTAGAAAAATAACCCCACATGGCACGTCCATGTGCACCTCCACACCACATGTGCATCTCTAAACTAGCAAAGCTAATATATAGAGATACAAGTCCTTTGGTGTAGCCGATGTGGGACTAAAATTCACTTTGAAAAAGACCAAAATCCAACACAGGTTTATGCAGGTAAACCAAAGCTGAACACTCAGCAGGCCTCTCCTTAACAGGAAATGACGCCCTTGTTAAGGAAGAGTGAATGTGAAGCACTTATTCATTTTAAGTTGGGGCAACAATTTTTCCAACAAAACAAACTCAAAAACTTAGCACCATATAATCTTCTAACAACATGAATAACTCCGAGGGGGATTACATTATATGGACTACCATTGAATCAACCAATGCTTCGTTTACAAACTGCTGCTGGATCAAATACTTCCGTGTACGAACACCAAACTTTAACTGCAGGCCGATCGTCAATAATTAACTCTTATAAGAGTTACACTAAAAGCGTACCTTTAAATAGTGCAGCTGCCTACTTCTATCAATCAAAACCACAGCTTTCGACATTCAAGTTGTGTTCACTCGTCCCATCTTTTTTTCCTTATTAGGCTCTCACAATTGACAAATTATTGAAACAAACCCTGTGCAAACTACTAATGGTGCCCTAATATTTTGCATCCATATGGAGACACCAATGTGATACGACAATGATATTGTTGACGCGGTAATTTCAAAGAACTATCAAGATATACAACAAGGATACAAAAATAATTAGATATATAAGTAACATGTTAACCTGTTCAAGTACCCGAAGTAGAAGGGGAAAAAAGGTTTAACAAAAGAAAATAACAGAAATTCATTTTCGTATCACTTAGAAATGAAAATATTTGAAGCTAAGAGCTGATTTGCCAGAGAAACGAAAAAAATGTTGACTAACAAAGATTGAAAACTATGATAGACATGCATTTGTACTTCATATCTTCAGGATACATAGTGTTTTAAAATCCGACATACTGGAAAGTGTATCTGATGCGTATCCTTCAAGCCTCGCAGTTTCTGATTATATGGTATGTATCCGTGCAACATAGTTGGTACCAAAAGTATGCCTTATTTTCCCGAACTGATGCACAATGATCCAGTAAAGACCTCACTTAAATGAAGAAGAAACAAACAAATCAACTAAACCAATTTTACACGAGAGGTGTATCACCACCAAGTGAAGGGTGTTCATTGGAACTCTGAATATTGGTCTGCAACATGTTGGAGGTGCAAAGCAAAAGAACCAACCTGTATTTTCTTTCAAATGGTATAGCTACTTTTAATTACAATTGTATGCCAACTTTCAAAACCTAAGGTTGTGTTTCGTATGCACAATACTATATAACCAGAAAGTCTTTCTAAGAAATAAAATCTCCTGGAATCAAATTCATGGAAAAATTATATTCCCATGTTTGGCAAAACATATAATACTCCAATGAATAAGTTCATAGGCACAAAAACATAAATCCTAATTTATGTTAACTTATATTTGACGGCTTTGCTTTTATATCCAAGTTATATTGTAGCCTAGCTCATTAAGATATCAACCTATGACTCTGGAGGGTTAGGTTCAAATCCCAACAATTACATCTTTTTTTATCACAATTATTTTCATATTAGTTGGTAAAACTTATCCAAACTCCACTCGACCCCGTCAGAAACTGACCCGACCTGGACCTGGATCCGACCCGAACCAGACTTGACGTGACCCAGCATGTACCACACTCGATCCAACTAAACCCACACTAAAGTCCACCCAAACATGCTTCTACAGTAACTCTTTTCCCATGGGAATTTGGAACAAGCTATTTTGGAGGGAATGTGTCTCACATTTGCGGGAAAATTGTATTCTAAAAAAATTAACTGTTCCGGATAAAAAGAAATTATAACACAAAACAAGCATGGGTAAAGGCCCTTCAACTAATCATAATATGAAACTTTTTGTGTGGGGTGGGATTATTGGTCCTTATTTGTTTAATGTCCTTGGTCTAGGTCTGCGTGATGTGTATTAGTGAATAATAAGAGTTTTAAAAACGATATTGCAAGCAACACCTTAGGCTCCTTTTGGCAACCACATGGAAACAAGAAATTGAGTACGAACTCCTCCTAGTCTTCACTTAGTGTGGTATTTGGTTCATGGGAACCAAGTTTAGAAACTTTGTGCCACATCAACAAAATGAAGAATTCATCGCCACCTAAATTATTTGAAAACCGATATGTAATTATATTGGTATACTTTCTTTTAATCTAATTTCTAGCAAACAACATTCTTAGTTTAGAAACCTACTCTCTAGTTTCTAGAAACTTCAATCAAACTTTGAAACTCTCAAATAGTTTCAGGTTGTTCAACAGGGTGAAACTAGATTACGATTTCAAAGATGAGTATAAAGTCACCTTGGGTTTCACACCTCACCATTTTCTTTAGGTTTTTAAAGCATAAACCCTTCTCTCACCAACCTTTCTAGTTATATATGATAATGTTATTGCTTTGAAAATCATCGTTTTCTGTCTTTTGATTCTCTATTTGGCTATCCATGAATTGAAATTCTCCTGATGTCAACCACTCTCATCGTGAAGTTGATTATGCAAGGAACCTGAAAGCCCTAAGTAGGTAGACCGTAGACACAAAACAACAACAACAACAAAGTCGTTATCCCAAGATTTAGGGGTCGGTTGTTTGAATCCTCTCCTTCCACTCGGCTCTGTTAACCAAATCCATGTCCTTCTTTAACACTTTAAACGACTTTTGTCTAGACCTACTTCTAATCCTAGCGGCTCTATTAGCTACTATATTATCAGTCACATGAGAATCTATTGTTCTTCATTGCACATGCCTAAACCATCTTAGTCAATTTTTTCTCATCGTGTCCTCAATTAGCGGAACCTCTAACTTCCATGGATGCACTCATTTCTTATTGTTGAGAACTAATAAGGGATTTAGACCCACATTGGAAAATGTAATATGAAGAGGAGCTAGACTCCCTATAAGTAGTGGAGTAACCAATCAATAAAAATATAGAACCATTATTCTCTACATGGTATCAGACCCATAATCACAAAAAAAAAAAAAAAAAAAAATTCTCACCCCCCCTGCCGACCCGCCCCCCTCTTGCCAACGACCCCCCCCCCCTGCCGCCCCTAACCCAAACCCCCCTCTTGCCGACCACCCCCGCCGACCCCTCCCCTGCCCCGCCCTATGCCCCCCCACCCCCTGCCGAACCCCCCTGCCCCGCCCGACGCCCCTCCACCCCCCCCCCCCCCCCCCCCCCCCCGCCGATCCCCCCTGCCGACCCCCCCACCTGCTGCTGCCCCCCCCCACCCGCCGCCGCCCCCCTCTTCCGACCCACCTGCTGCTGTTACCCCCCCTTTTTTTTCCAAAAAAATAAATTAATTAATTAAAAAATCCTACTTTGCGAGAGAGATTATGTGGGCAGTTATTCGACGACGGATGGATGTCAAATATTTTATTTGCACATTCTGTTCCTAGATTACGTCCTCCGGAATTACAAATGCTTTATTTGTTTTCCGTTCTCGATCTGCAAATTAGGTTTTCCATGCGCACGCCGGTGTTGGCCATGTTAACAGCGCATTCGTACGGTCTCTGTTAAAAACTTTACGACGACGACGACGAAGCCGACGAAGACGACGACGACGACTCACCGTTGAGGACGCCATGGATTCGATCAGTGGTAAACTGACAGCAGATGAGATGAAGGCCTTGGTTAATGATATTTTATCAAAGAGATTAACCGAGCCGACCCCACGTGTGATCCATACTGATGTGGATCCCACCCTACAAAATGGGAAAGCTGGACAAGCTGGAGACGAAGTTGGAAGGCACGTCCAATTACTTGAAATGGTCACGGCAGGCCATGCGGACGCTGAAGGGACGTGGCTTGGTTGGCTAGGTCGATGGCCAAACCAAGGCGCCAGATGATCCCTCCTCAAAGGAGTTTACTGTTTGGGAAATTGTCAACAATGTTGTGGCTAGATGGTTGACAGCCTCCTTGACCGACCAGGTGTCGGGCAATGTAGAGGCGATGGAGGCTGCTGCTGATATATGGCGGACTTTGAAGGATATGTACTCAGGCTCGGGCAATCCTATGCGGGGCTTCCAACTGCAGGATGAACTTGATAGGGTGGCCCAGGACGACCGCACCATCTCTGAGTATGCGGCACTGTTGAAGAAGTTCTGGTCTGATCTGGATCACTATGATCCTCTTGGGATGGAAGATGCCCAAGTAAAACCTACATTTGCGAAACATTTCCAAAAGTTCTTGGATTATATTTCGCGTCAACGGATGATGAAGTTCTTGAAGGGTCTTAACCCTGTGTTTGAGAATAGAAGGAATGTACTCCTGGCACAGCCCATGCTTTCCACCTTAGAAGAAGCCATTGCTGCCATGGCACAAGAAGATGCTCGCCTGAAGTTGATGCCCAACAAGGGCTCTTTCCAGAGGGAGCAAGCCACTGTTGACAAGTCTGCCCTTGCCACCTTCAATCAGCCTCCCTCTGTGGCTGGTGTTTGCCACAACTGTGGTGACTCAGGACATTACATCAGATTTTGTCCAAAATCCCTACACAGTCAGTCGAGTGATCGTGGACGGGACTGCGGTGGACGTCGTGGTGGTAGAGGCGGTTATGCTGGTAGAAGGGAAAATTATTCTGGAGGGCACAAAGCTAATCTGGCGGAGGAAGGGGGCGACAATCACCTGGCTGAGTTAACCCCTCTTGAGAAGGAGTTTCTCGCGAAGTTACGCGGCACGAAGCTGGGTTCGGACGGCAGTACTGGGGCGTCATCTACCTCGGGGGACCACATCACTTGCTTTGTCCAAACCGGCACAGGTATACCTGTGCGTGCTCTTGCAGCAGCTGTCCACCAACCAGGTTGGATTATGGACTCTGGGGCATCTCGCCATGTCACGGGATCCCGCGGTGAGTTCCAGGACTATACTCACCTACCGACGCCGGAGAGCATTCAGACTGCTGATGGTAGCTCCAGCCCTGTCATGGGTAAAGGCAGTGTCGCATGCACCCCTTCTCTCACTCTCACCAATGTCTTACATGCTCCGTCTTTTCCTGTCAATCTTTTTTCTATTAGTGCCATTATCCTTGATCTTAACTGTACTGTTTCCTTTGACATTCCTACGGTGACTTTTCAGGAGAAGGGGACAGGACGACGACTAGGGACTGGCACATGGCATAAGAGGCTGTGGTACTTGGACAGGACTGGACTGGACAAAGCTTTGACATCTCTGGTAGCAGACACACCACCGGAAGATTCATGGCGCATTGTAGAAGATGAATTGCTCCTACACCACCAGCGTGTCGGTCATTCTTCTTTTAAAATTATTAGTCGCATGTATCCGTCCTTATATCAAAGGGCTAATAAAGAGAAGTTATTTTGTCATGCTTGTGAGTTGGATAAACATACCAGAAGCACGTATGTGAGTTCAGGTAGTAGAAGTTCGGCTGCTTTTGATATGGTACATTCAGACGTATGGGACCCTTGTCCTACAACCGGTATTCACGGTTTTTGATGGTACGTCACTTTTATTGATTGTTATACTCGCGTGACATTGGTGTACCTTATGAAGAATAAAAGTGACGTCTTTGAGGCGTTTTGAGACTTTCATCGCCGGGTAGAAACTCAATATGGCACTAAAATTAAGTGCTTACGGTCTGACAATGAGACGGAGTATACAAATAGGAAGGTTGCTGAGTATTTATCCACTCATGGCATACTACACCAAACTTCCTGTGCCTATACACCGGCACAAAATGGTGTGGCCGAACGGAAGAACAGACACCTGTTGGAGGTCGCACGGACGATGATGCTGGCTATGAATGTTCCGAAACACTTATGGGGGCATGCGGTGTTAACGGCATCTTATCTCATCAACAGAATGCCATCTCAGGTATTGGACTGGAAGACACCGCTGGAGATGCTTACTGGTGCAACCACGTACACTGTTCCACCGAAAGTATTTGGGTGTGTATGTTTTGTCCAAGATAATAGGCCAGGAGTTGGCAAACTGGATCCTCGAGCGATTAAATGTGTCTTTGTCGGGTACACGGCAACTCAGAAGGGATACGCATGTTGGAGCCCAGTTGAGCGGAAGATATTTGTAAGCATAGACGTTACATTCAGAGAACTGGAACCATATTATGGTTCGGATGACGGTTCGGCGTTTGGTGACACACCTAATATAGGGGGTGTTAGATGTGAGGGGGAGAAATTAAGCCCATCTGTGGTAGTCGGATCGGTCCCATGCCGGTCGTAGAAAACTGGACGAAAGGGGGAAAAAGCAGTGACTCCGATACAGAAGGTGAAGAAGATACATATGTTAAACAGGGGGAGCAGCAGACAATGGAAAAGGAACAGGAGGAGCAGCAGACAATGGAAAAGGAGCTCCAAGTCTACAGAAGGAGACATCAGAAGTCCAGTACTGTGCCTGTACCGTACCCTGTGCCTACTGTACCAAGTCCTTCGTCTACTCCTGCTCCAACTCTTGAAGATGTTGTCCTGCCCCCGCACAGAATCAATCTGATTCTGATGCGGATCTCTCTGACTCTGATGGTATGATCTCTCCACCACCTATTGCTCCCTTAAGAAGATCTTCTCGCATCAATGCGGGTAAGGCTCCTAGTCGTTTTGATGATTATGAACATGATATTGCCAACTACCTGTCTTATTCTAACATTTCTTCGAATTATCGAGCCTTCATTGCATCATTAGACTCTACTTCGTTGCCCAAAAGTTGGCAGGAAGTAAAGAAAGATCCAAGGTGGAAAGCTGCAATGATGGAAGAACTTTGGACACTGGAGAAAAATAAGACGTGGGAGCTGGTTCCATTACCCAAAGGGAAGAAAACTGTGGGATGCAAATGGGTGTACACAGTAAAGGAGACGTCAGAAGAAAATGTGGAACGATACAAGGCGAGGTTGGTTGCAAAGGGGTACACACAATCATATGGCATCGACTATGATGAAACTTTTGCTCCAGTAGCGAAAATGAGCATTATAAGAACTCTGGTCTCCATTGCAGCAAACTATGGGTGGAAGCTATACCAATTAGATGTGAAGAATGCCTTTCTTCATGGGGACCTACAAGAAGAAGAGTACATGGAACTTCCGTCAGGGTGCTATGCTACAGAATCAGACGGAGGGACGTCGTATGGAAAAGTGTGCAAACTAAAGAAGTCGCTATATGGGCTCAAACAATCTCCTCGAGCCTGGTTTGACAGATTCAGAAAGGTTGTTACAGGCATGGGATACTATCAAGCAAATGTAGATCATACTGTCTTTCTTCAGCATGCAAGAGGCCACATCACTATACTTTCTGTATACGTGGATGATATAGTAATCACAGGTAATGATGAAGCCGAGATCGCTAAGCTGAAGTCAAAACTCGCGAAGGAGTTTGAAGTGAAGGATCTAGGAGCGATGAGGTACTTTCTAGGTATCGAGGTGTGTGAAGGCGAACAATGAATTGTTCTCTCACAAAGAAAATACACACTAGATCTGCTGAAGGAGACAGGGATGCTGGGATGCAAAGCAGCAGTCACCCCAATTGACCAGAAGTACAAGTTGGGAGCAGAAGCAGGAGAACCAGTTGATCGTGAAAGATATCAACGACTTGAAGGGAGATTGATTTATCTGGGGCACACTCGCCCTGATATCTCATTTACGGTGAGTGTAGTAAGTCGCTACATGCATGATCCAAGAACGGGTCATATGGATGCAGTGTTTCAGATCTTGAGATATCTGAAAGGGACGCCGGGGAAAGGGCTATGGTTCAAGAAGAATGGATGTATAAAAGTTGAGGGATACTGCGATGCAGATTGGGCAAGCTGCATAGACGATAGAAAGTCTACCACGGGATATTGTATCTTTGTAGGAGGAAACTTGGTCTCATGGAGAAGCAAGAAACAGTCTGTGGTAGCACGGTCTACAGCTGAAGCAGAATACAGAGCAATGGTTTTAGGAGTGTCGGAGTTGCTGTGGGTGAAAGCGTTGTTGACAGAGTTGAAGCTGGACAAGGGAGCACCGTTACGTCTTCTGAGCGATAGTCAAGCTGCAATAAGTATAGCTAACAATCCAGTGCAACACGACAGAACGAAGCACATCGAGATCGATCGATTCTTCATCAAAGAGAAGCTGGAACAAGGGATACTGAAGATTGATCATGTTCGCTTAGAAGAACAATTGGCAGACTATCTGACTATGGGTCTTAGTTCATTAAGTCTGTCTAAGCTATGTAACAAGATGGAAATGATTAATATCTATCGCCCATCTTGAGGGGGAGTGTTGAGAACTAATAAGGGATTTAGTCCCACATTGGAAAATGTAATATGAAGAGGAGCTAGACTCCCTATAAGTAGTGGAGTAGCCAATCAATAAAAATATAGAACCATTATTCTCTACACTTATCCTATCCTTTGATTTCCACTCATCCACCTTAGGATTCTCGTTCCGACTACACTAACTTTTAGGACAAGTTTCTTAGTTGTCCAATACTTTGATCCATAAAGCATTGTTGGTCTTATACTTTGATCCATAAAGCATGGTTGGTCTTTTAAGAGTCTCGTAAAAAAAAATTTCAACATTAGAGGTATCTTGCACTCACAAAGTACTCTATAAGCACTTTTCCATTTCAACGATCATATTCTAATTATATGCATAACATCCTTCTCAAGTTCCCCGTTACAGTGAATAATTTGATCATAAATATTGAAAACTATTACTCTTAGGTATCTCTTTGTCAAGCTATATGGAATCCAACTACGACAAAAAAGGTTATTAACATCCATAACTACGACAAAAAGGTCATTAACATCCATAACTAAGTCAAAAAGGTTATTAATGTTGATCCTTGACGTAATCCAATGGTAATAGTAAGCAGTTACTATCTCCTCCAATATTTCGCACTGTCATTGTAACTCTATTATTTATATCCTTAATAGTCTCAATATAACTAGGAACTTGTTTCTTTTTCTAAGCCTACCACATTATCCGGTAAAAACTCGATTGTAAACTTTCTCTATTTCAATAAAAGTCATATTTAAATCTCTCTTTTTCTCTCTAATTCTTTCATATAAGAGATCTATTTTCTTAATCTTTGTTCAATTACTCTCCACATAGTTTCGTAGTATGATTCATAAGCTTAATTCCTCAATAGTTATTACAAACTCTAGTACATACATGAACATCAAAAATACTTATGATGTCGTCGAGGTACCTTACATTTGGAATATTCCAAACATCCTCAACAAAGAAGTTATGATAAGTGGTCGAGTCGGACATGAGCTTCAATGTCCGACAATAATCTGCAAATATCACCAATCACAAGTCCTAACCTAAAAGAAAAGAGGACAACAAGAAGAAAGGAAAGGAAGGAAGGTTGGAGGTTGAGGAAAGGAAAGGAAGGGGGGAGGAAGGAGCTAACCGATTCCTCTATTGGTGTGAAAGGAGTCCTCCAATATTTCGCACTGACATTGTAATTTTATCATTTATATTTTATATCCTTAATAGTCCCAACATACTTGGAACTTGTTTCTTCTTCTATGCCTACCACATTATCTGGCTAAAAACTCGATTATAAACTTCCTCTATTTCAATAAAAGTCATATTTAAATCTCTCTTTCTCTCCAAGTATTTCTATTAATCTTCTGAGTAAGAAAATAACTTCTATAGCAGATTCCTCCGATATGAAATTCTAGTCTATTTTCTTAATCTTTGCTCAATTACTCTCCATATAGTTTCATAGTATGATTTATAAGCTTAATCCCTCAATAGTTATTACAAACTCTAATACATACATGAACATCAAAATTATTTATGATATCGTCGAGGGACCTTACATTTGGACGATCCCATAGATCCTCGACAAAGAAAGTTACGATAAGGATAAGTGGTCGAGTCGGACATGAGCTTCAATATCTGACAATAATCTACAAATATTACCAATCATAAGTCCTAACCTAAAAGAAAAGAGGGCAACAACAAGAAAAAAATAGGAAAAGTGAAGTGTGGGGACGGAGGGGTTGGAGGTTGAGGAAGGAGAGGAAGGGGGAGGGAGGAGCTAACTAGTTCCTTTATTGGTGTGGCAGGCATAAGAGAATAACCTTCATCGATCTAGTCTCATAGACAGGCATGTTTTTTCTCGAAGAAAGACCTCACTTCGATAATGGTGTTCGTATTATTAGTGCACCCATTAATCTAAAGTATAATAATTACAAATTAAGGGATCAGAAATCAGAAAATACAAATTATAACATCAATGCTTTGAAAATCATTGTTTTCTGTGATCTGATTCTCAATTTAGATACGCATTAATTGAATTTATTGACATCAATAACTCTCATCGTAAAGCTAATTAATTACGCTATAGATTCTTAAAAAAATGGGGAGACCTCGCGGAAAGGGAGATATGGCTATCGCGTAAAGACTCGTATTTAAGCAAAAAAAAGTCATCCATCTAATATGCCTTCGTGCAAATACCCCTCGCAAAAGACACTTACCAAAAGAGATCCCTTTCGTGCAAAGCCCCTCGCGGTAATATTCTCACGAACCTCGCATAAAGGCGACATTTGTTCCTGATACATTTGACAGCCGTCTCTGATACAACATTAAACGACGTTGATGTCAGCGCACCAATCGTGAAAGGAATATTTCTTTATCCGAGGTAGTCCCACGACAAGCGAGGAGTCAGAAGACCACATGGGCCAAATGCTTTGTCAGGTGGCATTTAATGCTCCAATGACGCTCGACCACATGGCAACCGCCTTTATCAATCGCCATTAATGCTCTGACAAACAACGTCCAATCAAGAAAGGTCACATGGCCTTGTCTTTACCAAGGTTCTAAATTACGGTAGACGGGTGCGCGATGGAGAGGGTCCTCCTACTGCCTAGGCACCGTTTAGACGTCGTCATGACACTTGATACATTTTGGACATTTTTTTTTTACTATTTTACATACTAATTTTTTTTTTATTAATATGCATATTTGAGGATATTTTATGCATAACTAAATTGTAGAACAAAAATTTATGAAATTTCAATCTTGTAAAAGTTAATCATAAGCTCATAATGCTTGCAAAACAATTTTGCAAAAGCATCTAGTCGGGTATTGCGCAGTCTATGCGTCCGCCTACGCCGCCTCACCTCCACCTAGGTCGCCTCACCTCCGCTAATGCCGCCTCACCTACACCTACGCCTCCTCACCTCTGCTTACGCCACCAAATCTTCACCTACGCCACCTCACCTCCGCTTACGCCGCCAAATCTCTGTTGACCACCTACTCCATCGCCAATAGCAAAAGCGGTACGAAGAGCAACCTCTTAGTGCATAGGCGCAGCCTAGACAACCATCTCGACCGCCATTTAGAATATTGGTCTTTAAGTCGGAGTAAATACACTGCCCCTTCGACTATCGCGTCGGTGAAACGCCATGTGGCACAAACCTTATGTAAGAATTGTCACACACAAAGCACGAACAATGCCTTGCGTAAACGGGTTTACGCAAAGAAGGTCTCAGACCGAGGAAAAGGCTCGCGAAAAGCATGTCTCATGCAGATAGCAGAATATAAGCCTGCGTAAGGGCTACAACATCACATAATGCAGGCTGCCCGACGACTCTGACAGACTGACACCATACGATTGGCTGATTACTGACTCCTCTGACAGAGTATTCGATTGGCCGATCCATCTGACAATCACTTGATTAGTTAAGCCTCTAACATAACAAATCACCGCATAACAATCCCTCGAGTCCCGTGCCAGTATTCAACACATGCGCTTATTGCTAATGGCAGTCAGCTAAAGCATTTGGCTACATGGGTCATGCAAGCCCTTAGGAAGGTGGAGATTCTCTTTCCTGGCCTATGAAATAGATCATAACCTCTTACATTGAGGGAAGGTTGGCAAGTTCATAATATCAAGAGCTTTGAGAATACCCTGTAAGTAAGAGTGTACCCTCTCTTCCACAACACTAAACCATAAGACGCCCTTTCTGAATCTACTATGTTCGTGCAACCACTAGAAGATATACCACCGAAGAAGCCAAAGTTCCCCAAACATAGAA
This sequence comes from Iris pallida, assembly GCA_029216955.1. Taxonomy (NCBI): domain Eukaryota; kingdom Viridiplantae; phylum Streptophyta; class Magnoliopsida; order Asparagales; family Iridaceae; genus Iris; species Iris pallida. Next base: position 14,505,418 of record JANAVB010007596.1, read on the forward strand.
TTTCTAAACCGTCATATCTATGTGGGAACCACAATGTTAGTGTTGTAGAAGCACAAGTCGACATCGGATCGTCAACGGAGAGAAGCGGTCGCGTAACGACCGAGCAAGATCACCACCATCACATTCTCCCAAGAACTCACGAGCCTTGTAGAAGCATTATTTATAAATGTATTTACATACTGAGCGATTGTAATACAAGAGAATTCTTTTACAAAGTTTTCTCAAAAGTAAACTTCATCACTTTTTTTAGGAAAACAAAATTGGTGACCAAGTCGGAGATTCCTAAACCACAGACGAGCAAGTAGTGATGCAGTTCGACATCAACTTGATGGGCATAAGTGTTAATACATTGGTTATCCAGTTCGATCAACAGAAGTTTGAAGAAGCTCTCTCAACATGCCAAATAAAGACCGTCGTTGCACGCAAGCACATAAAGATTTCTCGCAAAAATTATACGGACTGTGCCCCCAACCAAGGAGCAAATACCAACGCCTTTGCGGCTCTCACTGGCACTAAGCCGAACTCTTGCGAAAATTCTGCCGGCAGAATTTTACCTCGCACAATCCCTCCCTCGGGATATCAAATTGCTCCTACCTTTTAGATCCAAAAGGAGACTTCCGCCATAACCATAAAGGTTGTTAATGTCGCAGGAAGCAGAATAAAGGCCCTCAACGAAGGTCCAAATGTGAGAATAACTCAAGGCCATAGCAAAGCAAACCCTTCCCGTCAAAACACTCGGTACGGGAAGAAAAGTCGCGAAATTGTAACCCCACAAAATTCATGCTGTGGACATAAAACTTATAGAGTACCTACCTCGCGGAATTAACAACGCGAGAATGATTCCTCTACATGCGGAATTCTCTGTCTTGTGTGGTATCAGTAAAAAGGCTCTGTCAACATCCTCGACAGGATGTGGCTTGTCCAGTTGTTAGATTGTTAGATTATATTTGTAATGTAAATATGACCCATAACCCATAAGTCCAAATGTAGACACTATATATATTGTAACAAACCCTAGCAATGAGAGGAAGGCATTATTATTTCCAACATGGAATCAGAGCCAGGCTCTTAAAAACCCTAGCCGCCAAAACCTATCTTCCTTCTCCTCCACCTGCATCCGATCCGGCGCCCCTCCTCCTGATCCGGCGCCCGACTGCACCGGCCAACCCGATTCCCGCGTGGCGCCCGATCCGGCGCCCCTCCTCCCGACTGAACAAGCCGACGCTCGACTGCACCGGCGAACCCGATTCCGCGCGGCGTCCGACCCGGCGCCCCTCCTCCCGACTGAACAAGCCGGCGCCCGACTGCACCGGCGAACCCGATTCCGTGCGGCGCCCGACCCGACGCCCCTCCTCCCGACTGAACAAGCCGACGCCCGACTGCACCGGCGAACCCGATTCCCACGCGGCGCCCACTACCCGCGGATCCCGCAAGACCGCGCGACACTTCGCCGCCGAAGCCGTCCACACCAGATCCGACCGCGGCACTCCGCCGCCGACCCCGTCCGTGCCAGATCCGGTGCCCCGACCGCGGCCGATTCGCCGCCGACCCCGTCCATCAGCGACTTATTCGCCGCTCGTTCGGCCGATCCGTCGGAGTTGTACAAATTTTTTGTACACCCGACATCCGTCGTCCATCAGCAACTGATTCGCCGCTCGTTCGGCCGATACGTTGGAGTTGTACAAATTTTTTGTACACCCGACTTCCGCCATGGCTGATGATGCTGCGTCCAACTACTCCATCGCGACTGGCAGTGGAGGTGCACACAACCCAAATTATCCTAATCCGAAGGATCCTTATTTTCTGAGTTTTGCTGATCAACCAGGAAATATCATTACTCCTATTGTTTTTCGTGGACCGAACTATGCTGAGTGGTCTCGGTCGATACGTCTCTCCCTGATCTCTAGGCGAAAGATCACCTTTCTGGAAGGTACTGAAATCAAACCTGTTAATTATGCTAGTAAATTGCTTGATTGGAGATGTGTGCAAACACTATTGGTTCAATGGGTTCTTAATACCATTGATCCGTCTCTGAAGAAATCTTTGCCGTACTTTGAGGAGGTTTATCCATTGTGGAACTTGCTGGAGAAAAGATTTGTTGTTAGCAATGGCACTCGGAAGCAACAAATTAAGGTGGCTTTGGCCGAGTGCAAACAAACGGCGTCGATGTCTGTGGAAACCTACTTTAGAAATTTGCAGTCTTTGTGGAATGAACAAGCTGCTTATTTCCTATTGCCTACTTGTACCTGTGGTGAACTTGCTGCAAAGCTACAGGCTATGAGGGATGAAGACCACTTTCAGGACTTTATGTATGGGTTGAATGCTGAGTTGTATGGTCATACCCGATCTAATCTTCTGGCTCAGGATCCTCAGCCAAGTTTAGATCGGGCATACCAGGCAGTCCATGAGGAGGAGGATATGCGAAAAACTCAGGTCCAATCCGCTGCTGAGGAGGTGATGGCGCTGGCTATCAAGACTTCACCTCGTATTTCTACTACTTCTAATAGTAGAACCTCAGATTCCAGGGACAAATCAGGTATGATCTGTACTCATTGCAAGAAAATAGGTCATGATGTTGCAACTTGCTTTGCCAAGATTGGCTATCCAGAGTGGTGAGAGACTCGTCCTCGGCGTGAGGGCAGACGTGGTGCTTGTGGTGGCAGAGGCCCGGCACCACAGCAGAGACGTGATGGAGGACGTGGTGCTGGTGGCGCAGGGGTTGTTCATCATGTCGCCGCTGCTGGTCATGGTGTCCCTGCTAGTCTTGCTGGGAGTTCGGCGGATATGATGCATGGAGGGTATCCTTCACCACTCTCAGGTGAACAATGGCAGAAACTGATGAGCTTGCTGGGTAACGACAATCCTTCCAACCCAGATACTTCAAACTCTGATCGTCTGATGGGTAAGAATTCTTCTGTCACTTGGATATTCGATACTGGGGCTACTCTTCATGCGACAGGTTCTCGTGATTATTTAGTTGATTGCTTTGAAGGCCATGTCTGTCCTGTGACTTTGCCTGATGGGAGCACTATTGAGGCTGTTCTAAGAGGCAAAGTATTTTTGACTGCTTCATTGGTGTTGACGGATGTTCTTTACGTTCCGACATTGACTTGCAACTTGATCTATGTCTCCCAATTGATTGGTGCCAGAAACTATGATATATTATTTACTCCTGATTTGTGTTTTGTTTAGGACCGAAGTACGAGGATGGTGATTGGAGCAGGTGAACAAAGGGGTGGACTTTACTTCTTGGGGGAGGTTCCAGCTTCTTTGGCTTCGGTGATCCTGACATGCAGAGAGAGTGATACCGAGGTTTGGCATAGTAGACTGGGGCATCCTTCAGATAAAGTAATGCAAACTTTATCTTTTCTCTCTGGTAGTAGTGTGTTTTCTCATAAGGCTTGTGATATTTGTCATCAAGCTAAACAGACTCGTGATACTTTTCCTGATAGTAGTAGTCGTGCTTTGAGATGCTTTGAACTTATCCACTGTGATCTATGGGGACCATATAGTGTTCCGTCATCTAATGGGGCACGGTATTTTTTGACTTTGGTGGATGATTTTTCTAGAGCTGTTTGGGTTGTTTTGTTGAAGGATAAGTGTGCTGTCTATTCTATGTTTCTTAAATTCATTGCTATGGTGAAGCGTCAGTTTGGGGCCGATGTACGTCATGTGCGGAGTGACAATAGCACTGAATTTAATTGTTTACGAGATTATTTTTCATCTCAAGGTATATTGTTCCAAACATCCTGTGTTGGGACACCTCAACAGAATGGAAGGGTGGAAAGAAAACATCGACATATTTTAAATGTCGTCAGGGCATTGAGATTTCAGGGTTCTCTTTCTGTGGATTTTTGGGGGAAATGTGTTCTGGGTGCATGTTATCTGATAAATAGAACACCTTCTAGTATCTTGCATTTTAAGTCTCCTTATGAAGTTTTATATGGTTCGGCTCCTTCGTATGATCATCTACGTATTTTTGGTTGTCTGTGCTATGCGTATGATTTGAAATTCCGACATGATAAATTTGCTAGCAGGAGTAGAAAATGCATCTTTGTTGGGTATCCACTTGATAAAAAGGGATGGAAACTGTATGATTTGGAGACTGGTAAATTTTGTGTCCCGTGATGTAACTTTTTATGAAAAAAAATTTTCTGGGTGTGACTCTGCTAGCGAGATGTCTTCTGCGACATGCCATACATCTGTTGAGGTGCCGGGAGACGATATAGAGACTTTTGGGATGGTGCCGGCTACGGTGGCTGAGGCCGGAGTGGTTGCTGGTGGCGCGGCACCGAGTAGCGAGGATGCACAGGTAGCTGCAGACGTATTGCCATAAGAATCCGCTGGGGGTAATGCGGATACTACTGATGATACAGGGGATACAGTGTTGCCAGAGGTGCCCGACGAGGTACTATTGGGAAGAGGAATGAGAAAGAAATCACAGCCAGTGCGATTACAGGATTTTGTGACGAATGTTGTTCGAAGTAAAAGTCCTCCCCTTCACCACAGTTCATCTGTTCCCGTCACTTCCTCAGGTACTTCGTATCCTCTAACACAATTTCTAAGTTATGACATATTTACTGCTGGACACAAAGATTTTCTTGCAGCCATCACTGCAGGTATTGAGCCTACTTCATATCGCCAGGCCTCGCGAGATTCAGGCTGGCGCGCGGCTATGCAAACTGAAATACAGGCTTTGGAAGATAATGGGACATGGAGTCTTGTCGATTTGCCTCCTGGGAAGAAAGCATTGGGAAGTCGATGGGTGTATAAAATCAAGTACAAATCCGACGGAAGTATTGAGCGCTTAAAAGCACGGCTGGTTGTGTTCGGTAATCATCAGGTTGAGGGGATCGACTATTCAGAGACATTTGTCCCGGTAGCTAAGATGCCTACAGTTCGGACGTTCTTGGCTGTTGCAGCTGTAAGAGGCTGGACTTTGCACCAGATGGATGTGCACAATGCTTTTCTTTATGGAGATCTGACAGAAGAAGTATATATGAAGTTGCCGCCAGGTTTTTCGCATAGTGAACCCAATAAAGTGTGTCGCCTGCGTAAATCTCTATATGGATTGAAACATGCACCACGTTGTTGGTTTGCTAAGCTTGCTGCTTCTCTAATATCCTATAGATTTGTTCAATCTCATTCCGATTATTCCCTTTTCTCTCTTTTTAAAGGGAAGGTAGAGTTGCATGTTCTGATCTATGTGGATGATATGATTGTGTCTGGTAATGACTCAGGTGCTTTAAATGCTTTCAAAAAGTACCTTAGTTCTTGCTTTCACATGAAGGACCTTGGTGTGTTGAAGTACTTTCTTGGTATAGAGGTGGCTCGAAGTGCAGAAGGAATTTCCTTGTGTCAAAGAAAGTATGCTTTGGACATCATTTCAGAATGCGGCTTGATGGGGTCTCGACCTGCTGGTTTTTCCATGGAGCCCAATCACAAGCTGGCAGAATCGACTAGTCTAAAGATGGAGGATGCAGAGCCTTATCGGAGGCTGGTTGGGAGGTTGATTTATCTATCATTTACTCGCCCTGACTTAGCCTATGCTGTGCGTATCTTGTCTCAATTCTTACAGGAGCCTCGACAAGATCATTGGCATGCTGCTTTGAGAGTTGTCAGATATCTCAAACATGCACCGGAACAGGGTATTCTTTTGAAAGCTGATTGTGACCTCCGTCTTTCTGGTTGGTGTGATTCCGACTGGACAAGTTGTCCCTTGACTCGCCGCTCTGTTACGGGCTGGTTGGTGTTTCTGGGGAGGTCTCCTATTTCTTGGAAGACCAAGAAGCAACCAACTGTTTCCCGATCTTCCGCTGAAGCTGAATACCGATCTATTGCTGCGCTTGTTTGTGAGTTGAAATGGTTGAAGGAGTTATTGGTCTGTTTGGGCGTTCGCCAGGAGTCTGCTATGTCGGTGTATTGTGACAGTCAGTCAGCCCTGCACCTGGCTCAGAACCCGGTATTTCATGAGCGCATTAAGCATATTGAGGTGGATTTGCATTTTGTTCGCGATGCAATTAGAGATGGCACCGTAATATATAGCCTCGCATGTTCCTACTTCTACTCAACTGGCTGACATCTTCACTAAGCCCCTTGGAAAGCATGTGTTTGATTCTTTCCTTCCCAAGTTGGGCATTGTGACTTGCATGCTCCAACTTGAGGGGGGTGTTAGATTGTTAGATTATATTTGTAATGTAAATATGGCCCATAACCCATAAGCCCAAATGTAGACACTATATATATTGTAACAAACCTAGCAATGAGAGGAAGGCATTATTATTTCCTACACCAGTCCTTGAGGGACGCACAAACAACGTCAAAACAACTCACCCAAATTCTGTATTTGACCAACTTGGTCTTGTCCAAGACTCACAAAATCAGAACACGAGCATGAACCAACCCATGTCGTGGCAGCCCCAACAACAACGGGGACTTCATGCTATCGCAAAGAGGTAACCCAATATTGTTGCCACTCAAGGACCCATCGGATAGTCATCGGATCCTCGGTCTTTGACAGACTCCAACCAGAGGCCCCTCAACGAAGGTTCAAATTTAAGATAACTCAAGGCCACAGCAAAGCAAACCTCGTAAAATTGCACCCCAACGAAATGGACATAAAACTTACGAGTACCTACCTTGCAGAATTCACAACGCGAGAATGGTTCCTCCATGTGCGAAATTCTGTCTTGTGTGGGATCAGCAAAAAGGCTCTCTCGACATCCTCGACAGGATGCAACTTGTCCAATCCTTGAGGGATGCACAAACAATGTCAAGACAAGTCATCAAAATTTTGTATTTGACCAACTTGGTATTGTCCATGACTCGCAAAATCGGAACAAAAGGAAGCATGAACCAACCCATGTCGTGGCTGCCCCAACACCGAGGACTTCATACTGCCGCAAAGACATAACCCAATGTTGCCGTTCAACAACTCATCGGACAGTCATCAGATCCTTGATCTTTAATAGAATCCAGCCAGGGACATTATCAAGACCACGCACCAAGAAGCGCAAAGGTCACAAAAACATCCAAGTGGCAAAACAACCCCCCCCCCCCCCCCCCCCCCCCAAAAAACACACACACACAATTTGCTTCTATAATACGACGAGCTATGAAACAGAACCAACCTGAGCATCCGGACGACAGACCGTTAATTGCCCACTTGCCAGACAATCGGAAGCATCTGACTATGACAATGACCCCCTCGACAAGAAGGGTATTTAACCACACTCGATCCCGTACGACGAGATATTAAACTTTGGAAATGAAGTTTTCCAACGTGTCGACCCAATATCTAGTGTGTGTTCTTCTACAAGGCCCTCTATAGGTCCCTCTCATATGGCTGGCAAAGGCGATAATGAAAATAACACAGATTGTCACATGGAAGCGGTGGAGACAACAATTCACCAAATGCAAGAAGTAATAAATCAACTCCCAGGCTACCACCGAGATCGCCATCCCACCTACCAACGAAGGAAAATCAAAGGCCCGCATCTGACATGGACAAATCAACAACAACTGCTAAGCCTCCTAAGCCTAACCTATATCATATGTAAGCACAACTAAATTACTTAACCGAAACTCGTGAAGGAAATGTGGAGCAAAAGACTGGAATGGTCAGGACTTACCCACTCGAATGGGATAGGGTTTCTTGCCCAACAAAATTCAGACCCATGTCACTGCTACCCTTCGATGGTCGATCCTCGTCCAATCAACACATTTACTATTATAAAACTCAGACCATGAGTTTTATCATCTACACCTTGAGGGGTACCGTATTCGATTGATTCCGAAACCTGCCAGCAAGATCAATCAGATCCTGGACGATCTTGAGAAACCCCTCATATTCCTATTTTCCGAGAGAGGAATGAGAGTCACCATGAGCACGCTAATTTCCACCATCCAAATGAAAGGTGAACCAACACGAGAGTTTATCGAACGCTTCCAGGAGCTCTTGTTGAAATGTTGTTGAGAATCAATAAGGGACTTTTAGTCCCACATCAGAATATGTAGTATGTAGAGGAGCTAGACTCCCTATAAGTAGTGAAGTAGTCCATCAATAAAATCATCCAACCATTATTTTCTACATGGTATCAGAGCCATAACTCTCTCTCTCTCTCTCTCTCTCTCCACACAAAAAAAGGCGTATTTCGAAGACAGACGGCTGCCAAATGCTTTATTTGCACCAACTCTGATCCTCGCTTACGCCGTTTGGAACTAACAAATGCTTTATTTGTTATTCCTTCTTCACATCGGGATCTCTACAGAGACTGATCATGTCTTCTCTGGTGTCCTGACGTGTTCACTTTACATGCGCGCGCCGGTGCTGGCCACGTTAGTAGCGTATTCGTAAAGTCTGTGGCATCGAAGAAGACGACGAAGACGACGAAGACGAAGAAGACGACGAAGTGGGGGAAGTTGCCGACTCCGACGTTGAAGACGCCGAAGAAGACGACGAATAGAGTTCACAGTTGAAGAAGCCATGGATTCGATCAGTGGCAAACTGACGGCCGAAGAGATGAAGGCCTTGGTTGATGATATCTTATCAAAGAGATTAACCGAGGCAACCCCACGTGTGATCCATACTGATGTGGATCCGTCACCTTACAAAATGGGAAAATTGGAGAAGCTGGAGACGAAGTTGGAAGGAACGTCCAACTACTTGAAGTGGTCGCGGCAGGCGATGCAGACGCTGAAGGGACGTGGCTTTGTTGGCTATGTCACTGGCCAAGCCAAGGCGCCAGCCGATCACTCCGCAAAGGAGTTTGCTGTTTGGGAGATTGTCAACAACGTAGTGGCTGGGTGGTTGACTGCCTCCTTAATCGATCAGGTGTCGGGCAACGTCGAGGCAATGGAGGCTGCTGCTGATATATGGCAAACTCTAAAAGATATGTACTCCGGCTCAGGCAACCCTATGCGCGTCTTTCAACTGCAAGATGAACTCGATAGGGTGGCCCAAGACGAACGTACCATCTCTGAGTACGCAGCCATGTTGAAGAAGTACTGGTCTGATCTGGATCATTATGATCCTCTTGGGATGGAAGATGCACAAGTCGAACCAGCATTCGCGAAGTACTTTCAGACGTTCCTGGCTTATATTTCGCGGCAGCGTATGATGAAATTCCTGAAGGGACTACACCCTATATTTGAGCAGAGATGGAATATCCTCCTATCTCAACCCACGCTTCCGACCTTGGAAGAAGCTATAGCCATCATGACACAGGAAGAGGCTCGACTAAAGTTGATGTCCAACAAGGGCTCCTACCAGGGGGAGCAAGCCGCGGTTGAAAAGTCTGTCCTTACTGCCTTCAATCAACCTCCATCTGTGGGTGGTGTTTGCCACAATTGTGGTGACTCCGGACATTACATCCGATTTTGTCCAAAACCATTGCGCAATCAGTCTAATGATCGAGGACGGGGTCGTGGAGGCCGACGTGGTAGTAGAGGAGGATATGCTGGTAGAAGGGGCGGACACAAAGCAAATCTGGCGGAGGAAGGGGGAGAGAATCAACTGGCTGAAATAACCCCGCTTGAGCGGGAGTTCCTTGAGAAGTTGCGCGGCACAAAGCTGGGTTCGGCCGACAGTCCTGGGGCGTCTTCTACCTCGGAAGATCACATCACTTGCTTTGCCCAAACCAGCACCGGTAATTCTGCACGTGCTCTTGCATCTGTCCATCAGCCAGTATGGATTATGGACTCTGGGGCATCTCGCCATGTCACGGGATCCCGTGGTGCGTTTCAGGACTATACTCACCTACCATTGCCGGAGAGTATTCAGACCGCTGATGGTACATCCAGCCCTGTAATGGGTAAAGGCACTGTCGCATGCACCCCTTCCATCACTCTAACCAATGTCTTACATGCTCTGTCTTTTCCTGTCAATCTTCTATCAATTAGTGCCATTATACTTGATCTTAACTTTACTGTTTCCTTTGACATTCCTACGGTAACTTTTCAGGAGAAAGGGACAGGACGACGATTTGGGACTGGCACATGACATAAGGGCTGTGGTATTTAGACATGACTGGACTGGACAACGCATTGGCATCCTTGGTAGCAGACGCACCACCAGAAGCTTCCTGTCGCAGTGTTGAAGCAGACTTGCTACTCCACTACCAGCGTGTCGGTCATTCCTCTTTTAAAGTTATTAGTCGAATGTATCCGTCCTTATATCAAAGGGCTAATAAAGAGAAGTTATTTTGTAATGCTTATGAGTTGGGAAAACATACCAGAAGCTCGTATGTGAGCTCGAGGAATAGGAGTTCAGCTGCTTTTGACATGATACATTCGGACGTATGGGGTCCTTGTCCTACAACCGAAATTAACGGCTTTCGATGGTTCGTCACCTTTATTGACTGTTATACCCGCGTGACATGGGTATACCTTATGAAGAATAAAAGTGACGTCCTTGAGGCCTTTCGGGACTTTCATCGACGGATGGAAACACAATATGGCGCTAAAATTAATTGTTTCCGGTCTGACAATGGGACGGAGTATACTAATAAGCGGGTTGCTGAGTATTTTTCACTCATGGAATACTACATCAAACTTCATGTGCTTATACTCCGGCACAAAATGGTGTGGCTGAACGAAAGAACAGACACCTGCTGGAAGTCGCACGGACGATGATGTTGGCTATGAATGTCCCGAAACACTTATGGGGGCAGGCTATATTGACGGCATCTTATCTCATCAACAGAATGCCATCTCAAGTATTGGACTGGAAGACACCATTGGAGATGCTTACTGGAACAACTACATACACTGTTCCACCGAAAGTTTTTGGATGTGTGTGCTTTGTCCAAGATAATAGGCCAGGCGTCGGCAAATTGGATCCTAGGGCAGTTAAATGTGTCTTTGTCGGTTACACGGCGACTCAGAAGGAATATGCATGTTGGAGTCCAGTCGAGCGGAAGATGTTTGTAAGCATGGACGTTACATTCAGAGAACTCGAACCATACTATGGTTCGGATGAAGGTTCAGCATTTGGTGACACACCTAACACAGATGGTGTTAGATGTGAGGGGAAGATAATAAACCCAAATGTGGTCGTCGGATCAGTTCTGTGTCCGGTTGTAGAAAACTGGACGAAAGGGGGAGAGCACAGTGACTCAGATACAGAGAATGAAGAAGAAGGTACATATGTTACGCAGGGGGAGCAGCAGACAAGGGAAAAGGAGCTCCAAGTCTACAGAAGGAGACAACAGAAGTCCAGTACTGTGCCTATGCCGTGCCCTGTGCCTACTGTACCAAGTCCCTCGTCTACTCCTGCTCCAACTCCTGAAGATGTTGTCCTCGCACTGAATCACTCGGATTCTGATGCGGATCTCTCCGACTCGGATGGTATGATCTCTCCACCACCTATTGCTCCCTTAAGGAGATCTTCTCGCATCAATGCGAGTAAGGCTCCTGCTCGTTTTGATGATTACGAACATGACATTGCCAACTTCTTGTCTTATTCTAACATTTCTTCGAATTATCGAGCCTTCATTGCATCGTTAGACTCTACTTCGTTGCCCAAGTGTTGGCAGGAAGCAAAGAAAGATCCAAGATGGAAAGCTGCAATGATGGAAGAACTTGGGACACTGGAGAAAAATAAGACATGGGAGCTGGTTCCATTACCCAAAGGAAAGAAAGCTGTGGGATGCAAATGGGTGTACACAGTGAAAGAGACGCCAGAAGAAAAAGTAGAGCGGTACAAGGCGAGGTTGGTTGCAAAAGGATTCACACAGTCATATGGCATAGACTATGGTGAGACGTTTGCCCCAGTAGCAAAAATGAGCACCGTGAGAACTCTGGTCTCCATTGCAGCGAACTATGGGTGGAAGCTGTACCAGCTGGATGTGAAGAATGCCTTTCTTCATGGAGACCTGCAAGAAGAAGTATACATAGAGCTCCCGCCAGGGTACTACGCGACGGAATCAGACGGAGGGACGTCGCAAGGAAAGGTGTGTAAACTGAAGAAGTCGCTATACGGGCTCAAGCAATCTCTTCGAGCCTGGTTTGATAGATTCAGAAAGGCTGTTACAGACATGGGATACCGTCAAACAAATGCAGATCATACGGTCTTCCTCCAGCATGCAAGAGGCCACATCACTATACTTGCTGTATATGTGGATGATATAGTGATCACAGGTGATGATGAAGTCGAGATCACTAAGCTGAAGTCAAAACTCGCGAAGGAGTTTGAGGTGAAGGATTTAGGAGCGATGAGGTACTTTCTAGGTATCGAAGTGTGTGAAGGCGAACAGGAAATTGTTCTATCACAAAGAAAATACGCACTAGATCTGCTGAAGGAGACAGGGATGCTGGGATGCAAAGCAGCCGTTACTCCAATTGACCAGAAGAGTAAGTTTGGAGCAGAAGCAGGAGAGCCTGTTGATCATGAAAGATATCAAAGACTTGTAGGAAGATTGATTTATCTTGGACACACTCGCCCTGATATCTCATTTGCGGTGAGTGTAGTGAGTCGCTACATGCATGATCCAAGAAAGGGTCATATGGAAGCAGTATTTCAGATCTTGAGATATCTGAAAGGAACGCCGGGAAAGGGGCTATGGTTCAAGAAGAATGGACGCATAGAAGTTGAGGGATACTGTGATGCAGACTGGGCGAGCTGCATAGACGACAGAAGGTCTACCACGGGATACTGTGTTTTTGTAGGAGGAAATCTGATCTCATGGAGAAGCAAGAAACAGTCAGTGGTAGCACGGTCGACAGCTGAAGCAGAATACAGAGCAATGGCTCTGGGAGTGTCAGAATTGCTGTGGGTGAAAGCATTGCTGACAGAGTTAAAGCTGGATAAGGGAGCACCATTGCGTCTTCTGAGCGATAGTCAAGCTGCAATAAGTATAGCTAACAATCCAGTTCAGCACGACAGAACGAAGCACATCGAGATTGATCGATTCTTCATCAAGGAGAAGCTGGAACAAGGGATACTGAAGATTGACCATGTCCGCTCAGAAGAACAAGTTGCAGACTGTCTGACTAAGGGTCTTAGTTCATTAAGTCTGTCGAAGCTATGTAACAAGATGGAGATGATCAATATCTATCGCCATCTTGAGGGGGAGTGTTGAGAATCAATAAGGGACTTTTAGTCCCACATCGGAATATGTAGTATGTAGAGGAGCTAGACTCCCTATAAGTAGTGAAGTAGTCCATCAATAAAATCATCCAACCATTATTTTCTACAAATGTCCTCCAAGAACTCCACGCAGTCTACTACTGGAGAGTTCTCAAACTAATATTCTACGAGTTGTTGGATTCTGTCTGGAAGCACCTGAAATTAAAACCTAGCCCGTGCTAATCGCTGGCGCCTAACATGCAGAAAGAGACTCTGAAAAGAAAACATGCTTGGAATAAAAATTTAAAAAATCTGAACGATGGGATTAGAAATGGCAGGAAACCACAATATACACAACCCAAGATCCAAAGGGAAGGAATTTATGGCCGCAAACACCCCTGCATCAGGTGCACCAACACCCCAGAACGACAATCGCAGAGATAGGCCTGTCGTCAGACCACTCAGGACATACATGTTCAACAAAGGGCTGGTGCTAAAAATGTTCAAATTACTTATAAAAGACAATAAACTAAGTTGTCAGAAATGAAATGCCCAGAAGAAGCAAATCGGACAGACAATCCAAAGTATTGCTTATATCACTGATTCGTCAACCATCCCACTGTTGACTACTATGTCCTAAAAAATAAAATCTAGATCATGCTTGACGTGAAAGCCATCAACTGCAAAGAGTACAAAAATATTTTCGCAAATATGGTGTCCCTCCAATTCGACAACATGCCTCATGTAGAAGTATGAAACGACAACATCCCCATCCCCGAAGGAAGAATGGAAGTGGTTAATCTACCTCCCCCAGCTCGACAAGGAGGTGGTCTTGTTTCGGTTACCCTGAATTCAGCAGGGATTATGTAGGTACATCCACACATTCTTAACGACGAGCAGTGGAAAAGCCACCATCCGCGAGCTGCCTCTAAGGCAAAACGTAAGGGATATTCTTGCTATACTAATATGAGGTTGCCTGATGACGGTAAGATCCCGGTCCATGTCATGCCTGACTCAGAAGGTGAAGCACCTGCTTTAGCAACAAAATATGAGCAAGTACGTACCACAAGCAGGTACTCCATCCGACAAAGAGTATTTGCGTTGGTACGACCAAGAGTATGATAACGTCGAACAACCAGCTGCACTCTCCCATGCACAACCAATTGCCTTAACTCCCGCTCAACAAGAGGAAGAGAAAGAAGACGTGTTTTGATAAGCCACATAGTAAGAAAAGCCGCTCTTGTAACATTATCTTCAAAGTCCCTGTAACCGGAGGTACTTCATGCAGAATTACTCCACCCAAGATTGCACATCGCAAAATTTGGCTACCAATACCACGGGAAGTCTACCTGCTCCCATCTCCGATTGCAAGACCAAAGTTGCACGCAAGATCTGGTTGCCAATTCCACAAGAATTCTACCTGACTCCTATCCCCAATCGCAAAGCCAACAAAATTTGGCTGTCAATTCCCCAGGAAATCTGCCCTGCTCCCGTTTTCCATCCTACTTCAGCTCATATCAGACATAACACAAATAACGAAGCTCGCAACACTCTGAGTGCAGCTTCAAAAAAAAAAATCAAGCTCCCTCATGAAATGCTGCCTCCGTAGTACCCCATATAGAATTTTGATCTTATTCCGCAAAGCGAAAGCCCCCACAGCATGATTAGTAGAAAAGGAGGGAGACGATGTTTGAAACCCCACAATTCTACCACTATGGACCGCAAGCGCTACACATCATGGCTAAAATGGGTTATAACTCCCGACATATAGAAGGCCTAAATTTTGGGCAAGGACGACGAACGCCATTCAAGCCATTTGTCCCAAAAGGCAAGTCCTACTAAAATTACAGTCAGAACTGCCGAGGTTTGGGTTATGTAGCCCTCGCCTTCGGATGATGATTTAATGCTTGCACAAGTTGAGGAAGGGGTTCGAGTGCCAACCCTCGCACCATTCTCAAGTGTTGTCCCGTCAATATAATATTTTAAGGACCGAGGTTAGGGCTCGAGCTTGTCAAAGCACTTTCAAACCCATCTTTTGACATGTATATAATGTCGTTTGAAGTACCCTTTTTGCTATGCCTCGTCAAAGATACCAAAATCTGCTGGGGGTACCCCTTTGAACGGATAACGTCCTTTTGCTGCCAAAATAGATCAAGTCATGATGGGGGTAGAGCTTGTATCCTCTTTCACTCATGAAGCATGCCTCCACCCTGGCAAGGGACGAAGACTCATGCCACTGCCCATTGTCCTAGGAGGCAAGTTGTCCCTCGACAAGAAGCGTATGCAAGCTCAAAAACGCATCAAGCTATATCAAGTGCGTATCTCCAGAACCTTCAACAAAAAGGTCAATGAAAGAGTTTTCTAAGTCAGAGACCTGGTCCTCACAGTTCGAAGGTCCATAATCATGACCCACCATAGCGTGGGCAAGTTCCACGCAAAATGGGAGGGCCCATACATAGTAGAAACCGTCTACTCCAATGGTGGGTATCCACTCGCGGAGCCTAACAACGATCTGAAGATGATGCCCATCAATGACAAATTCCTGAAAATTTTACTATGCTTAACTACATGCAGCTTGAGGAGCGTTCAAACATATGAAGAACACTTCCCCAGAGATCATGTAAAACAGGTACTAATCTTGTACAACTTGTAAAAATCCTTTCGTGACCTATGGACGCTAGCTTGTAAGAAAATTCCGAGTTAGCTAATCTATACAATTCCAGCACAGTATCAAAGCACCCCTGATAGAGATCAAATCCTAATATAATTTTGAATTACTGCTCATACCTCCATCATAGGTACATTATGGATAGTAAGTCCACAATAAAGTCCCCTAGCTTGAATAGTCCTTAGATCCTCTGGAGCCATCCCAGTGAGATCAAAAGTTTGGAGAATTCCTCCCATCTCTCAGGTAAGAAGTCCTTATTTCCATGACCCTAGCAGGTCTGGAAGTATCTTATTTCTAAACTCTGTATGACACGCATCTTCCCAATTAATATGTCCATATTTACCTCTGTTAATTGGGCTCCACCCTCGCAGGGACCGATCATTGATCAACCATTGGTATCATATTTCCCAGTATCACCTCTGATAGTAAGCAATCTTTGTATGTCACGTCCAACCTACTGCCTCTGAACAAACAAAGATCCTTGTGTTGTCATGTCAAGTCGAAACCCCTCTGGACAACTAATTTCGATTTTTGTATCGTCTCCTGCTCGGCATGTCCAACTGATACTTCTGAATGAGTGAAGCGATCTCTAGAATCGAATTACTCTATTGTCATGTTTCCTAGTATTACTTTATCTCTGATAGTGGCTAATCCACTCTATCATGTCTAGTTCATTACCACTAAATAGATTAGATTTTTCCTTAGTGGAACCCCTAGATCCTAACACGTTTTTCAGTATTACCTCTGTTGGTGATCGAACCTATAACAATCACGCTTCCCAATATTACCTCTGATAGTAATCGACCCTATGCTGTCATGTCCAATCTAATACATATGAACAGCTAAATTTATTCACAAGCCCCTTCTCACTCGTCATGTTCAACCTATCTCTGGTCGAGTGGAAAAATCTGTACGATCGAAATTTCCCTACTATCACGTCGCCAATATTACCAGTATTACTTCTGGTAGTAATGAAATCCCTTTTGTCGTGCCCATGTCAAAAATCTTAATGTATCTACCCAAATTAGAATTAGCAAAAAGTATATATGCAATAACAAGAGAATCAAATTCAAA
>JANAVB010007596.1:14527531-14905031 GCA_029216955.1 Iris pallida
TATTGGGCCCGGAGTTGGTCAAGGTACTGCTGCGGGCCAAGCTGTAGAAGGTATTGCAAGACAACTGGAAGCAGAAGGTAAATACGAGGTACTTTATTGCTGAGTCTAGCTTTATGGAAGCTTTGACAATTTATGGGCTGGTCGTAGCATTAGCGCTTTTATTTGCGAATCCTTTTGTTTAATTGAATCCTAGAATTCAAATCAAAAAGTACGTTACATATTTTTTCTATTAACTCGTTGCCGTTCACTTCTGCGAATTATATCAACACTTTACTCCTAAATTATGTATTTGTTGAGACAATACCATACCCGGGAAGGCCTGATTTGAGGATGAGGAATTAGTGGATTTGCCCGCTTTCTTACTTCCCGTCTACTATGGAAAACTTGTTTACTTTTATTTTAGGAATTCAACAAGGGAGATATTTCGCAATTGACATGAGACCTAAGACCTAACCCAATAAGATACTTATTGGAAACTTCAAAAAAAAGGGGGGGCGAGCGAAGTGATACAAAAAGAACTCTGTTCTTTGTTAGTCATATCTATAAGAGGAGCACATATGAAAAATATAACCGATTCTTTCCTTTCCTTGGGCCATTGGCCATCCGCCGGGAGTTTCGGGTTTAATACCGATATTTTAGCAACAAATCCAATAAATCTAATTGTAGTGCTTGGTGTATTGATTTTTTTTTTGGAAAGGGAGTGTGTGCGAGTTGTATATTTCAAGAATAGGTTGGATCCAACCGGCTGCACTTTATTTATAATTTATATTCTTTTTTTATAGGATAAATAGGAAAAAAGTGCACGATCTCGGCGAATTACTTCTGAATAAATTAATAAATCATATGTAAGAACCATAGCATTTCGTGGTTCATTGGTAAATAAACTCTGATTCTCTATCGACCGATAATGCGAGACTATTAACATGGTTAAAGCTAAACTGTTTGAAGTCCAGCAAAACATGGTACTCTTTCTACCACTACGTTAGTACCGAAATATTTGAACAATGAATAGTTGGTAATTTATCCGATATAGAACACTCATATCGATAAAATGATTTGAACCATTTACTAGAAAAATGGGCACCTTGCCCTTTATTATCCAATGCCGAACCGACGACCTATGTATAAAAAAGAGGAATTTTTTGGATTTAAAGTGAGGAAAAAAGAAAAATATATATAAATTAGAAATAGAAATTTGAAATTAAATATGAAATAAAAAAAAAGAAACAACTTTGTTGACAATTATAGATTTTTTTTCTTTGGTCGGAAGAGTCCTCCTAATATTCTGATCTTTTAGTTTCGATATCTTTGAATATGAACAGAAAAGAGAGGATAGGCTCATTACATTAAAGATATGGGAATGCCCATAAGATAAAATAATTGAGCGTGAGAGCCAAATGAATCGAAAGATTCATGTTTGGTTCGGGAAGAGATTATGGAAGTTGTGAAATTAATGGTAAGATAATCTACTTTCATTAAATGATTTATTAGATAACCGAAAACAGAGGATTTTGAGTACTATTCGAAATTCAGAAGAATTACGTAGGGGGGCCATTGAGCAACTCGAAAGAGCTCGGGATCGCTTACGGAAAGTGGAAATAGAAGCAGATGAGTATCGAAGGAATGGATATTCTTATATAGAACAAGAAAAAGTAAATTTGATTAATGCTACTTCTTATAGTTTGGAACGATTAGAAAATTACAAAAATGAAACGCTTCATTTTGAACAACAAAGAGCGATTAATCAGGTTCGACAACGAGTTTTCCAACAAGCCTTACAAGGAGCTCTAGGAACTCTGAATAGTTGTTTGAATAACGAATTACATTTCCGTACCATCAGTGCTAATATTGGCATCCTCGGGGCCATGGAAAAAATAACTAATTAGCCCTTCTACTTTTACTTGAGTTTAGAGTTTAGGCATTATTTTTTCCCTTTGTTTCCGAAAAAGAAAAAAGAGATACTAATGGTAACCCTTCGAGCTGACGAAATTAGTAATATTATTCGTGAACGTATTGAACAATATAATAGAGAAGTAAAGATTGTGAATACTGGTACGGTACTTCAAGTGGGCGACGGTATTGTTCGTATTCATGGTCTTGATGAAGTAATGGCAGGTGAAATAGTAGAATTTGAAGAGGGTACAATAGGCATTGCTCTAAATTTGGAATCTAATAATGTTGGTGTTGTATTAATGGGTGATGGTTTGATGATACAAGAGGGAAGTTCTGTAAAAGCAACAGGAAGAATTGCTCAGATACCTGTGAGTGACGCTTATTTGGGCCGTGTTATAAATGCTCTGGCTAAACCTATTGATGGAAGACGTGAAATTCCAGCTTCTGAATCTAGGTTAATTGAAGCTCCTGCCCCAGGTATTATTTCGAGACGTTTCGTATATGAGCCTCTTCAAAGGGGGCTTATTGCTATTGATTCGATGATCCCTACCTATAGGAAGCGGTCAGCGAGAATTAATTATTGGGGACAGGCAGACTGGAAAAACAGCAGTAGCCACAAATACGATTCTCAACCAAAAAGGGAAAAATGTAATCTGTGTTTATGTAGCTATTGGTCAAAAATCATCCTCTGTGGCTCAGGTAGTGACTACTTTCCAGGAGCGAGGGGCAATGGAATACACTATTGTGGTAGCCGAAACGGCGGACTCACCTGCTACATTACAATACCTCGCTCCTTATACGGAAGCGGCTTTGGCGGAATATTTTATGTATCGTGAACGACATACTTCAATAATTTATGATGATCTCTCCAAACAGGCGCAAGCTTATCGCCAAATGTCTCTTCTATTAAGAATCTTCATTGTATGTCTTACCATACCGGGGATCAATCAAAAATCAGTGAACAGTTAGAAACACCAAGGTACACAAAAGATTAGTAATGGAGATAATGTAAAGCATCAAAAAAAGGTATTTTTGCATTTTTTTTTTGATAAAACGAATCATAATGAGGGCTCTAAGTTGGTAGAAATGATGAAGCAGTACTTCCCCGCGATTCCGATCTAGAGTATGCTCTTATTCACTGATTAAAGAAATGACTATCAAAAACGAATTAATCTTTTATTTCTTTCTTTTTTTAGAGTACCTTCCTCTGAGAAAGAAGACCAGGAAAAAAGGAAATTATAAAAAATGGATGAAAATAATAAAATATTTTTATTTCTTATTTTTTTGTCATCCATATCTATACATACAGAATTCTTATCACGAATTTTGAACTAATGCCTAATTCACTCTTTATATTTATTGGTATAACGAGTATTTTATTAAAGGATTAAGTTATTATCAAACAAAGAGAAATTGAAATAATAATGGATGAGATAAATTCAGAAGCGCCCCTTTTTACTCTAGCAGATGGAATTCCATTGGTCTAATTTGGGACTTTCTGATGTATCTTTATTCCGTTTATCATCCAAAGATGGTGATAATACCGAACAAGTCCTTACTTGCATTTATTTGCGGCCATAGAGGAGCCGCATGAAGCTGAGGTCTCATGTACGGTTTTGGAATAGCGATTCCAGCAGTCATGTTATTATTGACTATGATTATCTAACAGTTCAAGTACAGTTGATATAGTTGATGCACAGTCAAAATATGGTTTTTGGGGGTGGAATCTTTAGCGTCAGCCTATAGGATTTATAGTTTTTATTATTTCTTCTTTAGCAGAATGTGAAAGATTGTCCTTTGATTTACCAGAAGCGGAAGAGGAATTAGTAGCAGGTTATCAAACAGAATATTCGGGTATCAAATACGATTTATTTTACCTTGCCTCTTACCCAAATTTATTAGTTTCTTCATTATTTACAACAGTGCTTTACTTGGGTGGGTGAAATTTATCTATTCCATATATATCCATTCCTGAACTTTTCGGAATAAATAAAATTGCCGGAGTCTTTGGAATGACAATTGGTATCTTTATTACATTAGCTAAAGCTTTTTTTTTCTCTTCATTTCTATCACAACAAGATGGACTTTACCTAGGATGAGAATGGATCAGCTATTAAATCTTGGATGGAAATTTCTTTTACCTATTTCATTAGGTAATCTATTATTGACAACTTCTTCTCAACTGGGTTCTCTCTAAATAACAGAATAAGATAACGATATTCTAGATTTATAACAACTATCTCAAACAAGAGAAAGAAACATCAATTTAGTCATGGATATCCACAATATGTTCCCCCTATGGTGAGCGGCTTCATTAATTATGGTCAACAAACAATACGAGCCGCAAGATACATCGGTCAAAGTTTCATAATTACCTTATCCCATACAAATCGTTTACCTGTAACTATTCAGTATCCTTATGAAAAATCGATCAC
This sequence comes from Iris pallida, assembly GCA_029216955.1. NCBI lineage: Eukaryota > Viridiplantae > Streptophyta > Magnoliopsida > Asparagales > Iridaceae > Iris > Iris pallida. Next base: position 14,531,860 of record JANAVB010007596.1, read on the forward strand.
ATCAGAGCGTTTCCGCGGCCGAATCCATTTTGAATTTGATAAATGTATTGCTTGTGAAGTATGTGTTCGTGTATGTCTCATAGATTTACATGTTGTTGATTGGAGATTTGAAAGGAATATTAAAAAGAAACAATTGCTTAATTACAGTATTGATTTTGGGGTTTGTATATTTTGTGGTAACTGTGTCGAGTATTGTCCAACAAACTGTTTATCAATGACTGAAGAATATGAACTTTCCACTTATGATCGTCACGAATTGAATTATAATCAAATTGCTTTAGGTCGGTTACCGATGTCAGTAATTGGGGATTGCTCAATTCAAATAGTTATGAATTCAACTCAAATCAAAATAGACAAAGATAAACCCCTTGATTCAAGAACGATTACCGATTACTAAGATTTTCTTTGGATATAGAGGATCACAGCTTCTTTTCTTTTGGTTGGTCAAAAACTACATAACTATTGATTGTTTGTTGAGAATTATTCTTTAGATTTAAACTTCAGAATAGATTCTACTTTTCATTCTTTTTTCGAAATATAAAATTTGAACTAGTTTTTTCTTTTTTCTTTCAGATAAAAAAAAAGGCAAAGCCCTTTCTCTTTCCTGGACCATTTAGTAAGGTCATGAAATATCTCGACTTATTTATCTCTTATTTTATACATAATGGATTTACCTGGACCAATACATGATATACTTGTAGTATTTCTAGGATCATTTCTTATATTAGGAGGTCTGGGGGTAGTATTACTTACCAATCCAATTTATTCTGCCTTTTCATTAGGATTGGTTCTTGTTGTATATCTTTATTCTATATTCTATTGAACACCTATTTTGTAGCTGCCGCACAGCTCCTTATTTATGTGGGAGCCATAAATGTCTTAATTATATTTGATGTTATGTTCATGAATGGTTCAGAATATTCCAATAATTCCTATCTTTGGACCGTTGGAGATGGGGTTACTTCACTGGTTTGTACAAGTATTTTTTTTCACTAATTCTTACTATCTCGGATACGTCATGGTACGAAATTATTTGGACTACAAAATCAACCAGATTATCGAACAGGACCTTGTAAGTAACGTTCAACAAATTGGAATTCATTTATCAACATATTTTTATCTTCCGTTTGAATTTATTTCTATAATTCTTTTAGTTTCTTTGATAGGTGCAATTACTATGGCCCGTCAATAATAAATACTTAGGATTCAGAATTCACAAAATTCTTAGAATTATATATTCTAAAATGAAAAAGGTTAAGGGTTTTATTTTAGTTAAATCTAATGCCAATACCCTCTTTTTTCTGTAATTGCTCTATTCTAGTCAATCGAATTGATTGACTTGTTGTTCATGTTGAAATGAATCTAGATTGATGAAGAATTAGTCAATGATGTTCGAACATGTACTTTTTTTGAGTGTCTATTTATTCTCTATCGGTATCTATGGACTGATCACAAGTCGAACCATGGTTAGGGCACTTATGTGTCTTGAGCTTATACTCAATTCGGTTAATATAAATCTCGTAACATTTTCTGATGTATTTGATAGTCGACAATTAAAAGGAGATATTTTTTCCATCTTTATTATAGCTATTGCGGCTGCTGAAGCAGCTATTGGGCTAGCTGTTGTTTCGTCGATCCATCGTAACAGAAAATCAATTCGTATTAATCAATCGAATTTATTGAATAATTAGTCAAAATTAGCATATCTATTAAATGGATAATACATATCTATTTATTATTTATATATGGATAGATATAATATAGTTTATTTGTTTATTTATAGTAATTTATAGTAAGAAAATTGACCATTTGTTGGACAATTTGAATTAATATGTGTGACTCGTATTAGCATGTTATTAAAACGAAAATCAAAGCCCCCCGGTCCTTTCTCATGAACAGATTTAAAAATCTATTGACTTAAGATTTTGATAAACCATTGATTCGTCTGGTGTCCACAATATAAATAGACAAGTCTACTTATTTTACCAGATCGAAAAAATTTTATGTTCAAAACTGGAATTTATAGATCCAATGTCGCATTCAGTAAAAATTTATGATACATGTATAGGGTGTACTCAATGTGTACGAGCTTGCCCCACAGATGTATTGGAAATGATACCTTGGGATGGATGTAAAGCTAAGCAAATTGCTTCAGCCCCAAGAACCGAGGACTATGTAGGTTGTAAGAGATGTGAATCCGCTTGCCCAACAGATTTTTTGAGTGTCCCTGACTCGCAGCATGGGTCTATCTTATTGATACGTTATAAAAAACTCCACTTGAATCATTTGATTCCTTTTTACCGACAAAAGCCCCTTGCTCGAGAAAATATATTTTCTCGAGCAAGGGGCTTTTTGGTCAATCAATCCGTATCTTGTCTTTATCACGAGTTATTTCCCTTGGTTAACAATACTTGTTGTTTTGCCGATATTCACGGGTTCTTCAATTTTATTTTTTCCTCATAGGGGAAATAAGGTATTTAGGTGGTATACTATATGTATATGCTTACTCGAACTCCTTCTAACAACCTATGTATTCTGTTATCATTTCCAATTGGACGATACGTTAGTTCAATTGGGGGAAGATTCAAAATGGATAGATATTTTTTATTTTCACTGGAAACTGGGAATCGATGGGCTTTCCATAGAGCCTATTTTACTGACAGGATTTATCACTACTTTAGCAGCTTGGCCGGTTACTCGAAATTCGCAATTTTTCTATTTCCTTATGTTAGCAATGTACAGTGGTCAAATATAATCGTTTTCTTCTCGAGACCTTTTACTTTTTTTTCATCATGTGGGAGTTAGAATTAATTCCTGTTTACTTACTTTTATCCATGTGGGGAGGAAAAAAACGTTTGTACTCAGCTACAAAGTTTATTTTGTACACTGCAGGGGGTTCCATTTTTCTATTAATAGGAGTTCTGGGTATGGGTTTATACGGTTCCAATGGGCCAACATTGGATTTTGAAAGATTAGCCAATCAATCATATCCTGTGACATTGGAAATAATATTCTATTTTGGCTTCCTTATTGCCTATGCTGTCAAATTGCCGATTATACCCCTACATATATGGTTACCCGATACTCATGGAGCAGCGCATTACAGTACTTGTATGCTTCTAGCTGGAATCTTATTAAAAATGGGAGCCTACGGATTAATTCGGATCAATATGGAATTATTACCGCATGCTCGTTCTATATTTTCTCCCTGGTTGGTGATAGTGGGGACAATCCAAATAATCTATGCAGCTTCAACCTCTCTTGGTCAACGCAATTTAAAAAAGAGAATAGCCTATTCTTCTGTATCTCACATGGGTTTTACAATTATAGGAATTGGTTCTATAACCGACATGGGACTCAACGGGGCCATTTTACAAATACTCTCTCATGGATTTATTGGTGCTGCACTTTTTTTCTTAGTGGGAACAAGTTGTGATAGAATACGTCTTATTTATCTCGACGAAATGGGTGGGATATCTATTCCAATGCCAAAAATATTTACCATGTTTAGTAGTTTCTCGATGGCCTCTCTTGCATTGCCGGGGATGAGTGGTTTTGTTGCGGAATCAACAGTCTTTTTTGGAATAATTACCAATCCAAAATATCTTTTAATGCCCAAAATGCTAATTACATTTGTAATGGCAATTGGAATGATATTAACTCCCATTTATTTATTATCTATGTCACGTCAGATGTTCTATGGGTATAAACTATTCAACGTCCAAAACTCTAATTTTATGGATTCTGGACTGCGAGAACTATTTGTTTCGATCTGTATCTTTCTACCTATAATAGGGGTTGGTATTTATCCTGATTTCGTTCTCTCGCTATCAGTTGACAAGGTACAAGCTATCCTATCTAATTATTTTCATAGATAGTTTTCATTAATGAGATAGAAAGCAAAGTCTTATATATAATTCTTTCATTTTGAGTTCGCCGTATAATGCAAAAAAATTAGTTAGGATTGTAATGAGATGTATCTCGAGTTTTTGAGAACCCTTTGAATAAAGGGTTCTCAAAAACCCGCACGAACTTTCGTTATATATGGGATGATGTTCTTATGTCTTCCTCGTGGAGTTTATTTAATTAGATTGTAATGTGAATGAACCATAACTATGTAGACCTATTCCTAATAGATTGATTCCGAAATAACATATCCAAATTATAAAAAATCCTATAGAAGCTACAAGTGTCGAATTCGTACCTTGAAAACTTTGATTTGTTCTAGTATGTGAATAAATCGCGAATATGGTCCAAGTAATAAATGCCCAAGTTTCCTTGGGGTCCCAATTCCAATAGGATCCCCATGCCTCATTACCCCATACTGCTCCAGAAAGAATACCTATAGTTAAAAAGATAAATCCTAAACTAATGACACGATAACTCCAATAATCCAAACGCTGAGTTAATTGATATTTGTAATAATTTCGAAATGAAAGAAAAGAGGTGTCTTTAAAAACATTTCTTTTTTCATTCAAGTAGTGGATCTCTCCAAAGAAAAATGATTTAATTAAGAAATTATTGCTTTTACAAAAAATATCGATGTTTTTTCGAAATGTAATAACTAGAAAAGCAACTGATAATAATGATCCGCATAAAAGAGATGCATAGCTCAATAACATCATACTTACGTGCATCATTAATCACTGAGATTGTAGAGCAGGTACTAATATTGTCGATTGGTGCATTTCAGTTGAAAGACCCGATATGGCAAACCCTTGGGTAAAAATGGCACTTGGACTCAGGATAACTAGAAAGTTTCATATATACACAAACTAGAAAGGCACATATACAATAAAACGCGAAAGAAGGGTGAAATCAGCACGAACACCTAGCATAGCTCCGGGGTTTGACTTCTAGAGCATAAAGTCTCCGGTCACGCTTCTCCTCGACAAAGGTCCTAGACTGACGTTCTGTAGCTACTTTGTCCAAGGTACAAAGGGTGTTGTACGTCTCATAGGCGGCCTCACAATTGGCTCGCGCCTTAAAGACTAAAGAGTGTATGTCGGGTCTCCGCCATAACATCTCGTGTCGCTCGTGCTACCAGTTCCATTTGGGCCCGCTGCACCTCCACCGCCATGAGCAACTGCTGAGATTCTCATGATGTTCTAAATGGCAGTCGAGGCGACCGCTCTCCGCACCGCTTTTCTCGTAGGCGATGGAGTACGCGGCCGATGACAGTTTAGCGACATAGGCATAGGCAGACACCTATCTCAATTCTTTTTTGCAAATGTTATATTAAAAAATGAAAGAAAAGGAAATGTCATAGTTTCAAGACTCTAGACGTTCTTTATTCTAATTTATAAATAATATCAGTTGGAGGAATCCAACTCCATATTTTGTGCCAAAGACATTATCAGTCTGAATAAACTCGAAATTACAAAGAACTAACTTCATCTTCTTGAGAATTTTATTTAGTGTTAGTGTTTACATACATAGGCAAGATGCAGTGTTCTAAATGGCGGCTGCCTAGGCCGCCTACGCGGTAGGCGGTCTCTCTCCGCATCGCTTTTTGGTAGGCGGTGGAGTAGGCGGCCAACGGAGGTTGGCGGCATAGGCGGAGGTGAGGCGGCGTAGGCGGAGCAATACCTAACAAGATATTTTGGCCAAAAAGATTTTGTAAGCATTATGAGCCTATGGTTCACTTTTACAAAACTAAAACTTTATAAATCTTCATTCTACAATTTAGTTAGCATGGAACACCCTTAAAATATGCATATTATGGAAAAAAAAAAGTGGTAAAATAGTAAAAAAATGTTCAAAATGTATTGACCGCTTAGGCGGTGCCTAGGCGGCCTAGGCGGTAGGTAGACTCTCTCCGCAGCGAACCAACCTACCGCCGAAAGAACCTTGGCAAGATGTCATACACACATAGGCAAAATGTATTAGGCGCCTAGACAACCTAGGCGGTAGGCGGATCCTCTCCGCCGTGCACCCGCCTACCGCCGTTTAGAACCTTGATTATGGATGGACCTTATATTGATATACTTGGGAATAACTGCATTACATGCTTAAATACCAAACTAACATGAACATCTACATTATAGTCTTTGACAAACATCTGTGACAAAGAATTGCAAAGATCCCATTTGAAATGATGGGTCTTTATGATGCTAGGTACAAGACGCTCAACCTTCCAAAATGGGTATAGTGATGATGGGTTTAAGTAATAGCTTCAAAATCCTAAGAGTCACCCTCCTAGACCAAATATTCCAATACACATACCCGTTTTCAAGGATCCGCATGAAAAGGCTATGAGCCAATAATGGGATTTCACCTCCTACAAGGGTCATTATATGCTTCCTTTTGAAATTTGAGAAAGGGATTGACATAGAGAGACCTACCCGTCCACATAAGAATCAAGATCGCGTTGAACGTGGTCTGGCTTGATCACTAAGAACGCAATATATGTTGTCTATAATATGCATCTCTTATAGTTTTGGGAAACACATGATTTATTTCTAGAAGTAGAATAACAGATTGATGTAGTAGCTGGCCAATAATGTAAAGTTGGGTCAAATATGAATGTCAATTTCTTTTGAGAAAGGATGAGGTGCCAAGACAAGAAGTGATGCAAGAAGGAAAGACCTCCAGAACTAAAAAGAGGATGGACTCCCCTTTGTGTATAGGCCTTAGTTATAATAAACTATGTTAATCCGGAGGTTTCTTTGTGTTAAAGTAGTTGCAAATTGGCTAACCAACATAACTCCCCCCCCCCCCCCCCCCCCCCCCCCCCCAACCCCCACACACACACACTTCTTTCCCACGATCAAGCTCTAGCCGATGCAAAATATGAACACTATATAAATGCACTGGAAAATACATGTAACTAAAATGTTGTCACCTATGATTCTATGAAGCACAGAGACAAGTACGAGTACCAGTTACAAAAGGTACCCCCATACAATATATATATATATATATATATATATATATATATATATATATATATATATATATATATATATGTTGAGCAGAAATTGTTCATGACAATCATCCATTATCATCAGTATAGTATTTATCATACACTTTTGCTAGTATAGTATAGTATTTATCATACACTTTTGCTAGGTAGCCCAATAGTCCAAATTGGTGCCGTATTGTCGAATACTTATCCAACACAACACTCCAAAAATGCATTACACACCAAAATCAATGTCGATTCCATGTTTTTAGTGCCATGCCATATCGTATTCGTATATGTGCAACATAGTAATTTTGTAATATGTCGCAAACAATAATTTTCCTAACCTACAAACTGTAATTTTAAAGAGGAAACACAAAATTGTCCAAAAAGCTACTATCTTTATATTAATCGGAATTATTTTGGCATATAGGAAAAACAACAAACAATTCAGCAGTACAAAAGACTTCAATTAGGAGAAGATAACCTAACATGACCTACTTCTGGTGTTGTTTTGACCCATTCTTCTTCTTTAAAGGCACGGCCACCTGAGACTTCGGATGGTGGTCAGCGTCGCTCGGGTCCAACCAACTGAGAGGGTGGCAATTGAAGAAAGGCCAATCGGGAACAGTAACTAGCGCAGTCAGCACGACTCCGGCGGCATATATGAGAAGCATCATCTGGAATGAGCCGATTGTATATCCGACAGCGAAAGCCGCGACGGCAAATGCAACCAGCATGATCTCCATCACCTTCTCTGAGAACTTCTGACCTTGCCAATCCATCTGGAGAAAAGATGAACCAAAAAAAATTAAGAAGGCAAGAATTGACAAAATATGAAGAATTATTACATTAAACCCCACAAGAATTACAAAATTTTAGTGTTTTGGTCAAAAAATTTTATCATCATCCCAAGATTTAATAATAAAAAAAATTTGCAGAAACCCCAAAAAATTCAAGAGGAGGACCAAATTGTTAAAGAAAACCAGATCAATAGTCCCTAAATAACCAAAACTGATACAAAAAATCAAGAAAATAGATCAAACTAATACTAAAACCAGATCAATAATGCCAAAATTGATAATGTGGCTGTAAAAAATCTAGGGCTAATTAGCGTTTGGACCCTGGATTTTATACAAGATTAGTGTTTAGGCCTTGACTTGTCCAAATGGAAAGTTTGGACCCTGGATTTTTTTTTCTTTCTTTCTTCCGATTAAGCCCTTTGAGGATGGCATCAGCTAGAGACTATAGTCTTCTTTTTTAAAATTGGAGGAGCGCCAAAGGAGTTGGCGTCCAGCTCCTAGGTGCCAAAGGAATTGGCACCCCACCAATCCCTCCGAGCGACATCTCCTTTGGCTCCTAGCCCCATATGCCAACTACTCCAATGGCATCTTGTCCCATTTTTTTGCAAATTCTCCACACTGCCTTCTCTTCTCTGCAAATTTTCTATACTTCTTCCCACTGTACGAAAATTTCTGTTTATGGGATAATCACGATGCTTGTTCTTTTACTTTTTTTTTCTTTCTGCTAATCCTACTATGTTCAGTAAATACTTTATAGAAAAAAATATATACTAGGTTTGACTGCATAGTGATTTTAATGAACTTCTATTGTTGTTTTCTTGAATTACATATAGGAAATGGCTTCTAATAATTTGAATTGTCATGACCTTAAGGTTATAGGGTTTATGGATGTACATGTGGCTCATTTCCAGGTAAGTCTCAGATTTTGGTAATAGCAGCTTAATATTGAATATGGAATAATCTAGATGTGTTGGGAGTTCAGCAGTGTGGAAGAGGGATTCAAGGATCTAAGTGTGCTGATAGCAACTAGTCATCCTAGAAGGTTCAAATATTAGTTTCTTCTTTTTCGCCACTTCTAAATGATTACCATGTCTGTGTCGGACACGTACTAGACACACTCTGAAATACAATAGGACATGTCAGAATGGTGGTACCATATCTGTGTCGCGTATCAATTTTGTGTCATGTTATATTTATATCCGTGCAACATAGCTGCACTGGCTTCTGAAGGAATTTATTTATAGCTTATTTCCAAAAGAGACATTATAAAACATAAAAAGAAGATAGAAGAGAAAGATTATGAAAGGCGTAGAAGCTATTTTACAAGCAGAAGAAAACAACAACTACTACAATAATTGTTGATGCCATCCTCAAGATTCTAAAGATGCCATAGACACTAATCTGGGAAGGGCATAATCGGAAGAAAGAAAGAAAGAAAATTAATCCAGGGTCCAAACTATCAAATTGGACAAGTCAATGCCTAAACACTAATCTGGTATAAAATCCAGGGTCCAAACGCTAATTAGCCCAAAAATCTACTGATCACCACCCTAAATAACCAAAACTGATCTATAAAATACTTAAATCCTAAATCAGGTGAATTCTAAGATTGACTCCTAAAATTGGAATACAAAAAAGGGAACTTTGCAGGAAACCTTAACAAATTCTTTTGCAGGAAACCTTAACAAATTCTGGAAAAAATAGACTAAATGATTACATTAAATCAGAACCCTAAAACAACGAAACATAATCTACGAATTACTTAACAAATTCTGTACCAAATCGGAATTCTAAAATCCTAATTTTTTTGGATTTTGGGGATCGATTCTTACAGCGAAACGGAGAGATCGGAGAATTGCAGCGACGGAGGCGGAGTTTCGATCAGCATTTTAAAAAAATGAAACGGTTCAAAGAAGGCTTCGGATTACGTTTTTAGGAGCCCGGAATACCCGGATGCGACCCGACTTTGACTGACCCACAAACTGCAAACAAAAATGTGGATTAGGTGAGTTTTAAATTTCTAGGGATCTCTTTTCTATTCATTTTCCATGAAAAAATAATTCAAAATTTGTATGTCCATATTTGGTTAGGTTTGGGAGGATTTATGAAATGTCCAAAAACTAAAAAAGTTTTATGTAAAATCCACCGCTAAAAAAACTTTCATCGCGTGCCCAGAATTAGAGAAACTTATCCAAAGCGGGTTCCAAATGACCATTTTGCCCTTCATTTTAATTTATTGAAAACACCCACGAAACTGCTCTTAAAAAAAACGTTTCGATACTTCATCTTCTTCCATACGCTGCTCACTTTCGAATCTAGGTTTTCTCCTCAAAAATCTTCAAAAACTCGTCGGAAAATTTCGGAAAGACCGGGACAAACGGCAAAAGTGCTAAAACGGAGGTCCAAACATCATTTTTTTGCGATTCTAAAATTTCGGAAGGCAGTCTAACCATAAAATGGTTACTTTCAGTCTCCTCGACGATACGCTCATTTTGCGACAAACGGGACCTCGTTTCGACCTCCCAGTAAAAAGTTATGGCTCTCCAAAGTTTCAGCTGACCATAAAATGCAGGAGAATGGTCATTCTCCGTGTTAGAACACGAAAAATGTTAATTTCCCATGAGGGTGGTCATTCTCCGTGTTAGTAACACGGAGAATGTCATTCTCCGTCTTAATTTACACGGAGAATGACATTCTCCGTGTTACTAACACGGAGAATGGCATTCTCCGTCTTAATTTACACGGAGAATGACCATTCTCCGTGCTAAATTACACGGAGAATGACTATTCTCCGTCTTAATTTACACGGAGAATGCCATTCTCCGTGTAGTTTATCACGGAGAATGGTCATTCCAGTGTTAAAACATAGGAGAATGCCATTTTTCGTGTTAAATAAAACGGAGAATGTTATTCTCCGTGTTAAATAAAACGGAGAATAGCATTCTCCGTGTAATTTAGCACGGAGAATGGTTATTTCAGTGTTAAAATGCAGGAGAATGGCATTCCCCGTTTTAAATAAAACGGAGAATGACGTTCTCCGTGTTAAATAAAACGGAGAATGGTTATTCTCCGTGTTAAATAAAACGGAGAATGGTCATTTCAGTGTTAAAACGCAGGAGAATGGCCATTCTCCGTGTTAGAAACACGGAGAATGTCATTCTCCGTTTTAAATAAAACGGAGAATGGCATTCTCCGTGTTAATTTACACGGAGAATGGTCATTCTCCGTGTTAAATAAAACGGAGAATGGTCATTCTCCGTGTAATTTAGCACGGAGAATGGTCATTTCAGTGTTAAAACGCAGGAGAATGGCCATTCTCCGTGTTAGAAACACGGATAATGTCATTCTCCGTTTTAAATAAAACGGAGAATGGCATTCTCCGTGTTAATTTACACGAAGAATGGTCATTTTCAGTGTTAAAACGTAGGAGAATGGCCATTCTCCGTGTAATTTAGTTTTTTCAGGAATAAAGAGTTTCGTTCTTCTTTCAAAGCGATGATAATTCTTATGGAAAAGAAGAAGAAAGATCTTCTCTCCACAATTGACGTCGATGAAGATGATGATGATGGTGATGATGATGACGAGCGATGATCTGAGTTCGACCGAAGAAAAGCACACCGAACTACGAACGATCTTTGCGATCTCTGCTGAAGATGAGAGCAATGGAATTCAGATTTTTCGTGAAGAAGAAGAAGACGAAAATCGCAATCCAGATCTGAGTTTTTTGAATTCAAATACATATAGATGACCAATTCGCGCGGAGGGGTAGTTTCGGTATTATAAAAATAGCAGTTTCCAGCGGGTGGCATCTAAAAGGGAATCTTGGAATATTTAACGTGAAAATACTTAATTCTGGGCATTTCATAAAACTTATCCAGCGGGTAGGCATTTCATAAAAGCCCATCCCGAAATTGGGTTTCTCAGCAATTTCCAGTTAAAAATATGTAGTCCAAATTTTTTAAAATTTTCATTCCTATGTTTTCTTCAGACAACAATAGGAATAACAATTTATTTATTTTTCATAAATACTCTTTCATTAATTTTATGATACTATTATTACCTAAATTCAGTTGGTTTCATTGAAGGTATTATTGTCCCAAAAAAAATATAAGTAATGCACCCAACCAACTTTTCCAGGAAAGCAAAAAAAAATATTCCAAAGGGAGGCCTTGGGTTTTAATTTTCTACAGTTGTGGGAAACTGAAACCCCCCATATTTCCTCCGAATTTTTAGTTCCAGACTTACAAACGGTAAGGAATCCAAAACTCATTCCCAAGACTCTAAAACTTGAACCAGACAATACCTTAGTAGGGGTGAGCACTTTGATGTCCAAAACCACAAAACGAAAAACCAAACCGCATAGCATAACTACTACATAAACAAAAATGAAAAACCAAATACAATTCGATTTTGAAAAGTTGAAATTGATTAAAACCTAATAATTTAATAGTCCATATTTACAATAACTCTTTTATAACTAATTTTCTTTAATAAGATAATTTTGTTGTAGAAATGCCTAACATCTAACCCTAACCCTAACCCTAACCCTAATCTCCCATCTCCCACTCTTCTCCTATCGCCTTTCTTATCTCCTTCTCCTTCTAAGACATCATATTTGACTTGGAATAATTGCTTGGAACTTCCTTAATGTAACCTCACATGTTTGTGCATTCCTCTTCTATTAGTTACCTTTTATGGGATTAAAAAACGATACTAGTGATTATATATACTTACAAGTACAATCTCATGGTACAATCAAAGAGACAGGTGGATAGGTCAGGCTTGGGAGAAGAAAATTATTCAAAATATCGTACTAGCTAATCCCCCAATCCTACAGAGTGCTTACTATGAGCTTTCAAAGAGGGTGTGTTTTAGAACAGAAAAGAAGTTCTATTCTTCTAGAAGAAAACTTTTATAACACTTATTACAAAGAATTTGAATACATTGAATACAAATTCTAAGAATAGGTTGTTGAGATTCTGGAGAGTATAGAGATGGATATCGAACCGACTCGTGGTTTACATTGACGATCCGACGAACTTGCAAAGGCTCTCGATGCACACGAACACTAGTGGGAGGAGAGTTGATGTTGCTCAAGTGCGTATATGATGTCCTTGTTTTTCCATGTAGGAACAAAAATTGAGACTATTTATAGCTGAACAGTCTCAAAAACGGTTGTTGTTGAAGTCCTGCGGGAAGCACTGTCCTTTGGGAGAAAGATGCTCGCCGAAAACACTGTCCTGTGAGCATCGACTTCAAGTGGAGTTGGTTAACACATCTTTGTGTGAGGTTAAAGGGGATGTTGCCACGTGGATACACGTTACATGGTCTGCAAGGAGATGGTGCCATATGACAACAGTTATGTAACAAGAGGGGCACATTTTTTTGTAGTCCAAGCCACATTCTATCACTTGGCTTTGCATAACTCAACCAGAAACAATTTAGCAGGAACCATAATCCGCTATAAGCAAAGTTCATATAGGAACAAGTTTGGCAGAAAGTATGGCCCACTGGAATCAAATACTACAAGAAGCACAAGCTGTAGGAGACAGAGATTGCATGAAATTAAGCTCGCCAGAAGGAGCTTCACAAACTAAATCTGCCACATGGCTATTTTGTACGCTGCTTATAATGATTTGATAGCTAGCCACCTGCTTCGACTTCTGCACGATTCTCTGACGCATTGGATTCAGTTCATTAGAAAGATACATGTGGTCAATGGTAGGTCTAAAGAAGGAAGCCACTTCTTTAGAAGGGGTTGTGGTAGAGGTACTTACTTTTGTAAATATGCTTTCCTCTTCATACGAAGGTGTATTCCTAAGAGTTAGCTTCACATAAATTCTTTAGTCTTCATAAATTTTTATGCTTCTACCAGACCCTTTAATGTTTTTGAAGACAACTTTCTTCAAAATATTTTGAATAGAGAAGCACTAGCTAGTGAGAGTCATTGGCATAGTCTTCACTGCTCGGAAGTCAGCCATATGTAGGGAACAAGACTTCTTTGTGTCATGTATACTTGTATTTTTCTTCACTGTATTTTTACTAAGCATACCCCCTTTTATAGTGTCTTTCTCTAATGCTCATTTTCATAACAGTATCATTACTGGTTCCTACTTAGGGATCAGGCAGAGTCGATATTTCTGTATGCTTAGGGTAAAGGTTCCCCAGGTCCACCAAGATGGCGACGAAGAGCAAAAATATATCATAAAACTTCAATAGAAGCTAGCTCTTCAGGACCTGTCACTCCCGTTTTCCGTTATACGTATTTCCAGTATACGTGTACGAATTTTTGACTTTTGTCAGGTGACCCGTATTTTGACTTGTCTTGCTTAGCCTAGTCTTAGTTTAATCTTGACTTGGTTTATTTTGATTTGGTTTGGTTCAACTTGGCTTGACTTGGCTTGGTTTGAGATGGAGAGGTTTGGTATTTATATCAAACTTCTCTCTCTCTCCTCCAATACTTTTTTCATTTACTTCTTCATCTTCTTCATTTACTCATTTCACCTACCAAGCCCTAGGCAAGTGCAACTTGTTTCATGATGGATCTCAAGTTTTAATGTTCTATTCTCTTCTTTGCAAGATTATAAGTCTCTTTAGAACTTGGCATTTTTGGTTTTGTTGGGTACATTTTTGTAGATCTAAGTTTTGATCTTTTTTGTTTTTCTTGGTTTTGATCTACTAAAACTTGGTATTTTCGAAAACTAGTTGCTTCATGTTGTAGGAAATCTCGTTCTACCCAATTTTGACCTTTGAAAAGTTAGATTTTGACTTGTTTTGAGGAAGTTATGGACATTTAAAGTTCATGGGTTCAACCAAACATTTTTATGCTGGTTGGGAAAGATGAACAGTGTCCATGCACGCTTTTTAGCGTCGCGCCATCTCGGTTGTTCGTGCTCTTTAGTGTCGCGTCTTTCAGTCTGGCTTCCGGCGTAACCTGGCTTCTGGCACAACTTGGCTTCTAGCTCAGCCTGGCTTCTGGCGCAACCTGGCTTCTAGCGCAGCCTGGCTTCTGGCGCAACCTGGCTCCTAGCCTGGCGCAACCTAGACTGGCACCACTTGTCCCCTGGCACCACTTGACCCCTCGCACCATTTTCCACATAGCGCCTTTGACCCATGTGCCTTTTCTCGCCAAAAACTTCTTGTTATATTTCCATGATTATTCTGTGTGGTTCTTAGAAGTAATGTAATGTTGCGATCCTTGCATGTATCCTGTACTTGACTTGCCTTGTGACAACCCGACTTAATGACTTGTTGAGCATGATAGAGCTTGAGCTTGATAAGATTTGACTAGACTTGACTTGACATGAACTCGGTATGGTATATGACCTGTCTTGGTAATTCTTGATAGTGGTCCGTCGAGGCGCACTCCTGATAAGTACTCCTAACAAGTGACAAGCATACCTGACATGACATGTATAATCTTGGATGCTGTTGTGATAGCTATTCCTGCCTTGCTAGTATAACTCTTGTCTTGACTCCGTGGTTGATTTTCCTGATTGTGCCTGTACAAGCTACATGTCTCGTCTTGCATCATGACTAGGACATGAATTCCTGGTTATCATGGTCAGGGATTCATAATAAATCTGACTAGGTTAATGACTAGATTGATCAAGTAGTTCATATAGAGAGATTTCCCAGTTACAGGCGATCCCGTTATCCCGGCCACACCTGTGGACTTGTAGCTTGCCGACGAGTAGGGCGCATTTCCAGCACACTGTCATGTGTTGCACTTCTTGAATCATAAGCACTAAAGTACACCAGTAATCTTGATAACTCTTGTAACCCTCGCCTGGATAACCTTGATAGTCTGCAGGGCTTGTGACTGTGGGAACATCTCATTATATCTTGTTAGTAACTAAGCTTGTGATAATCCTAGTTAGCTAACAATAGTAAGCCGTAGGACTTGATTGGCCGTGCTTGAATGAATTATCTCATGATTAACATGGAAATTATATTCCACCTCTTGTTCCTCCTACTGCAAGCTAATATTTTATGTTAACTCGGTCTCTCATGTTATTTAACTATGCTCTTTTGTAACACCCACTTTTCTAAAATGAGGGTAATTTTGAACTTTTGTAAAAGTTTATTATTTAATAATAGGATTTATGATTTATGAGAATTTTTAATTAATTTAATACTATTTAAAATTGGTAAATTATAATTTTGATGTGTTAGCTAGTGAACCCTAGAACTGTTGAGCCTAGAGACTAACCATGACCATGTGGACCTTACCATGTGATTAGAATGACTATTTACAACTTTTTAGGCTAAGGGTATTTTGGTCATTTTGTGACTTTCGAATTATTTAGGATTTTGATTAATTGGTGAATTTTAGATTATTTTAATAATATTTAAATTGATGTATTATAATTTTGGTCATTTTTCATATTTTAATATTTTAGGAAAATTTTATATTTTTAATATTATTTTTATTGGATTTGTTTAGTCGGGTTTGAGTTTCGTCTCGTTCCGACTTGTATTGTGACCCGGGTAGCTTAAACTCTACATGGGACCCAATATTAAGTTAAGCATGGCCCACAAAATCTAACATTTAAGTTAGTTAGTTAGACTAATTTTTATCATGTTAGAATGGTTAAGTTAGACACTCAAAACTAGATCCTTTTGACCCCAAACTTGAACCTAGTCTAGACTTAACCATATGAGA
Organism: Iris pallida; assembly: GCA_029216955.1. Classification (NCBI taxonomy): domain Eukaryota; kingdom Viridiplantae; phylum Streptophyta; class Magnoliopsida; order Asparagales; family Iridaceae; genus Iris; species Iris pallida. The sequence goes on from JANAVB010007596.1 coordinate 14,548,232, forward strand.
CTAGAGAGGGGCAATTAGGACATTTCCCATTAGCCCTAATTGACTCTTTATGGCAGCCACCTTTAGGGGAGAATGATTCATTTCATTCATTACAATTTTGCCTCTTTTATTTTTCTTTTGTTCTTCCCTAATTTTAGAGAGCCTTTTCTTTGATTTGATCTCCAAATCTTTGATCTACAAATCAAATCATTCCTTCACCAAATCTTTCCTCAATCATTCTCATTCTCCAAGGGAAGGGTGCTACCAAGTATTGGAAGAGAAGTGCAAGAAGGAGTGTCCACTTTGAGGGATCTTCGTATCGGAGCCGTGTCCTAAAGGATTTCATTGGGATTCCACTCCCAATAGGTAAAACCCATCCTTTAAATCGATTTTCTTTGCATATAAATTAGTTTTGAATCCGTAGGATCCATTCTCATGCATGTGTCCCCTTTATATTCAAATTTGAGACCATTTGGAGCTCTCTTGAGGATTTTAGATATGTGTCTTGTGTCCTACTTGATAGATCCCAAATTAGGACACCCCATGTGTATGTATGTATGATAATAGTTTAAATAGATATTTAAATTCAGTTTTAGAATGGTTAGAGAGTGGATTGATCTTAGTTATGATGGTTAGAATGAGTTTCATTTGTACCAAGTATCTTGGCCTATATGTGTTCTTTTGTCCAAAACAACTCAAATTCGTCATAATATTCATCCACGTTTTTATTAACCAAAGCAACTTAGAAATGTCATAACTTTTAGCTTCGAACTCTGATTTATCTCCCATTGTTTTTAAAAGAACCGTATCGAAGTTAGATTTCCAAATATATATTTTAATAAGCCAAATTCTTTCTGTAACTTTTTGTAGAATTATTTGAGTGTCAGCTGTACGAAAGACGAACGTGTTTCGGTATTTTTGCGATTTCAGGAGCTTCCGGACACGAAAATGCGATCCGTTTGTAGTTTCGGAAAGTTAACACGAAGGGCTATAATATAATTTAATCCTAGAATTTAGTAGAGGCCCAATTGGTACAGTATTGGTTTTAAGTAGAAGAGTGACTATACGATATATGCATTTTGTGTAACCTATGAGCCTATGTAGTATGGATATTAAATGAATATGGAGTATGTAATATATGATATGTTAGATGAATGAAATGATATATATATGATATATATCCTCTTTACATTAATGTATATATATGGTTGAATGCAAGCATGTAGGAATGCAATTAATAAAATGTATGTAAGCAATGCATAAATGCATGAATGAAAGAATGATATACAATGTATGCATGAAAGTATATAATGAATGCTAGATATGAATGCAAGGTATACATGTAATGATAGATATGAATGCATACTATATAAATAATATAATGCAATATTTAATGATAGCATGTATGGTAATGTAGAATATATGATGCAAGCATGTATATGTCCACTGTTTTTTCTTTTTCTTACATTTTCCTTTCCTTCCCTTTCCATTTCAGTTTTTCTCCCATTTTCCCTCTTCTATTTTTACATGTTATATACAATGTATATAATGTATAGATGCATGTAAGTATGTAATATGCATGAATGACATGTATGTAATAAAAATAAGTATATGTATGCAACTTAATGATATGTGAATGGATATAATGCCTGAACTGAAATATGCATGCATATGGGATGAGGGTGTTAGTTCAGTCTCTTGAATTGATAGATGGGGCTACATTGAGAGATTATCCCAGTTTTGAGGTAATTAGTTAGGAGTTCACTTAGATGTTATTTGAGTTGTCCAAATCCTGAGATATTTCACTGTTTTCTAACAGGTTACACACAAACTTTCCTGTCACAATATATACACTTTATCACACACCCAGATTCCTATCTAAACTGCCATGTATTTACACATACCACCTAACACTGATAACTGAGACCCCCCCTTTCTTTGCTGAAAACAGAGAGTAATCCTGGGCCTCTAGTAAGGTCTCAGTTAGGTTAGATAGTGGCAACTATATGCACATATCTTAGTATATGGGGTTGAGGGATATGAGGTTGTATATGTGAATTATATATATAGGCCTAAGGTCATGTTCGAATATGTGTATGATATATATATATATATATATATATATATATATATATATATATATATATATATATATATATTTTTTTTTTATATATATATATATATATATATGAATGTGGGTATCATGTTAGGTATAAATAGGAATGCATGTTATTTATGTATATATAATGTGATACATACAGTTTAAATATAAATGCAATATATGAATTATGTATGCATGATGACATGTTAGGTATGTAATGTGTATAGACACTATATGAATGCTTGGACGAGTATATATATATATATATATATATATATATATATATATATATATATATATATATATATATATTGTGTTTGCTCTATGACTTTGGGATTGTGCTTGATTGCTAGACTAGGCTTGGTTAGGCCTAGTGAGACTTGTTAGACTCGTTTGGGTTAGGACTTGACCTAGTTGACCTAGTTTGACTAGTGTGGTTGACTAGAGTTGACCAAGTGTTGACTTTAGCCTAGTTTGACCTAGATAGCATGCAGATGCATTGTACATTTCATTTACCATCCCGTGTATACATCTTGACTTGTGTTGCTCTAACTAGGAGTCAGGTACCTCATCTCGGACAGTACATTTACTACAGCTATTCAGATACCAGGCGAGTACATTCTCTGATCATTTTATAACTTGCTTAGAATTATATTCCTGCTCTAGTTTACCTTATCTGATGCTGTCACGATATTATCATGGATTGGTACTATATGGATCCCTACATTGAGATGTTATCCCCCTCGGGAGCATCAGATACATCGTGTCGTGTGTTTCATGTACATCGTGTATTCCTCGCTCTCATGTTATTCATGTTTATCATGTGCTTCATACTCGTTCGTGCTCGCTCGTGTACTCTCATGTGCTATCATGTTCGATCATGTTTCTCGTGTATTCTTGTATAACCTATACTTCATGTGCACCCTTCATGGGCCTTCATGTGGAATTCATGTGCACTCAGCTTCTGAGCCCTCATGTATTCTTCATGTACACCCATCTATGGGCTTCATGTAAAAACCATGTACGTAACATAACTTGTCTGGATCCTTGTGTATTGATTAGGGTATGGGGGAGTATAAATAGTTATGTGAACAATTCTAAAGTAGTATAACCATGTACGCCTCTTTAGTATAGCCATATGCAAATCAAGCCGTTCACATGTCGACTTTTGTCACGACCCGATCCCAATTTCTTGGGTCGACTCGGATCATGCCCAGCCTGCACCATTGTTGAGACGGCGGCAGTAAGCTGTATCCCATATGCAGGTACAATCAACAACATTTGAAACTATAATTGCCACAATATTTAATTAAACGATAATATAAACTTGTCCATTACAAAGCTTGTCCACAACTTTAACATAATATTTATTTTATTTAAAAGATAAACTAAAACTCCAACTAAGCAGAAGTGTCATCATCATCTCCATGGACCTCGTCTGGGAGCACAGCAGGGTACAGCTCCGGGTCATAGTAACTACTGATCAGTAGCTCTGAGTCATTAATAGAACCTATTGGGTGTGGGGGATCCAGTCAGGAAAGGAGCAAGTACAATTATGAAAATTAACAATTTGCATAATGAATAGAAACTTGCAATATTAAATAATTTTGAAACAATGATTTCCAACTATAAAACAATTGTGATTTGAGTAAGCAGTATCTATGACCGGTTTAGGATGATTCAATTGTATCCTATTGATACGGTCCGGCCTAACCCCGTGTGAAGAGGGGTAAGCTCGCACATTCATTAACTATTTGGCTTTGATCATAGATAACTACGCTACTCCCCATTATCCCGATGCAATGATTCAATATATTACTCTAGGAGAGAGTACGTGTAACAGTTGTGTATTTAACATGCAAAATTTCTAATATTAATTAAACTGCAATTAACCACAACCGTACTTGCCTTGATTTAAACTGAGAGTCGATGGATGTTCCGAGTAGATGCTAGTTACGCCTTCGAAATCCTACAAATGGAGCATCTATACTTATCAATCTGTATCAAACCAACTAAGTGTGCTAGTTACAATCTCTATTTTCTTTCCTAATAAATTTTATCCTTTTTATTCTAATTAGAACACAATTATCGGATGGTTTACTATTTACAAGAAAACATCAATTTAATCCTTTCTTTTTGGAAAACTTACAATTTATCATTTAAATTGTTAAAACTTTGTATTTTATACATAAAGTTATTATTTATCTAATAAGTGAGAAAATCATGAATTTCCTAATATTTATGAGAATATATATATATAGTTATTCTAACATTTACGTTACACTACCACAACCAGAAAAGAAAATAAAATAAATCCTAATTATTACATCTTTCACAGCATGGTTAAATAAGCAATTGGGCTTATGCCCTTACAACCCGATTTACATAAATTAAAATAAGACGAAAACAATGTTAGTCTCAAAATTAAATAATAATAAAATTACAATTCCTAATTATAAAAGATTTGTGAGTCTCAGACTCTGGTCCAGTCTTCACATTCAGCTACTCTGCCTCAACGTCCGGTCGAACCGGTGCGTTTGCATTTCGCTGGGGCCCAGTGACCGTTAAGGTCGTCGCCCAAAAATTTTATTAGAATAATATTTATTTGAAAATCATTTTTTAAAAATTATTTCTATTATTTTGCAAAATTTTCGGCAGCATATCCTCTGTTTTTGATCAACCCAAAAACTGGGAATGTACCGTAAACCTGCAAAATAACTCCAAAAACTCCAATTCATATATATACCACAGAATAGTATTTTCCAAAGCCTAAACCAGCATTGTCATATAACCAGAAATTTCAACAAAAATCAAAGAGCCAAAACCAAAATATATGAAATAAATTTTGAACTAATTATTCTCGAAAACTTCTCGGAAAACCCGAGAATACGAAAAATTCTCACAGCACACATTTCCCACAGAACTATTCTCAACTTTTAGCCAAAGTCCCAAAAATACTAACAGAACCATCAAAAACTAACAGAACTATTAGAACCAATCCGAACCCAAACATCAGAACCAAATTAAGAGTTAAAATTTCAATTTCCAGAATACTTCCGAGAAATTATCGGAAATCCGAGAGTTTTCCTAAGCACAGAAACTCCCCCGAAAATTCTCGGAAAGTCGAGAATTTTTACAGAACTTTGTTCTGTCATCCGAGAACAACGAAAACAGCAACAAAACCATATTTTCGAAGAGTTCGGAAAAGCCGAAATAGTAACGTAGTCATTACATTACCGAAAACTAAATTTCCCAGGAGAATTCAGTTGGACCAGTTCATCATAGACTAAAAGAAAATAATTGGGTCAGAAAGTACCGACAACGGAGTTCCGATTTGGATCTCGGAACGGGAACGGGTCAGAACCGAGAAACGGATGGGGCGTGCGGGCGGACGCCGGCGGATCGGACGGCCACGGAGGGCGGCGCCGGGGTCGGCTCGGTGAGCTCCGGTAGGGGTGCTCGGCCCTCGGGTCGGCCACGGGTTCGCCGGAAAAGTAGATCTAGGGATTTGGCTCAGAGATTTGGGGAAGAAGTGTGGGGATGGAGATGGAAAAGGAAGAGGGGGTTTATATAGGAAAATAAGGGATGGGGTTACCCATGGGGAGGTGGACGGCCTCCTTGGCCATCAATTCCGGCCGGTGGAAGATGAACGGAGAAGTCGACCGTTGAGGGAGACGAGAGGCCAAGAGTCGGCCACGAGAGAACCGAAATTCCTTCGGTTACAACCCAAAAGAAAACAAGGAACCAATAGAACAATATTAATGAGTTCTCACTCATGATGGAGAGGTTTTAACCCATCTCTAACTTAGTATATTGGGTTGGGCTCACTTATTAAATATACTCCTTACCATACTACTGATGTCAAATGGTAATAGATACAAAACATCAATTTGGATCAATACTTAAAGTGTTGTAGTAGGAATATTTTATAAGCTATTGGGCTTCTTCTAATGGGCCAAATTAGAACTAAAGTTGAATAAAAATAATATTTTGTATGTTAAGAATTATAAAAATAAATACTTTGTATTTCAATTTAAATCCGGTCTGGTTGTCATACAAAAATCCATGTTGATTATTTTTGAAAATAATTTTACACTTAAATTGATTAATTAATAACTTAATAAAAAAATTAGTATTAAAATTTAAATACAACTTTAATTAAAATTTTTTTTTTTTTTTTTACGGGTTTCACAACCTTCCCTCCTTTAGAAAATTTCGTCCTCGAAATTTACAGAGTTAGGTTGAGAAATTACCTCAGGTCTCGAACAAGTACGGGTATTTCTCCCGCATCTCATCCTCTCGCTCCCAGGTAGACTCGCCTGGGGAATCATGCCTCCACATCACTCGGACAACGGGAGTCACTGAGGTTCTGGTCTTCTTCTCGCCTCGGTCCAAGATCGCTACTGGCTTCTCCGGTATAGTGAGGCTCGGTCCGATCTCCAATTCTGAATGATCCAAGACGTGGTTCTTATCAGGTACATACTCTCTGAGCTGTGAAACATGGAAGACGTTGTGCACGCCTTCTAGATTAGCTGGTAGAGCTAACCTATACGCCACTTCTCCAATCCGGCTCAGAACTTCGAACGGACCAATGTACCTGGGACTCAGCTTCCCAGCTCTGCCAAATCTGATTGTCCCTCTAGTAGGAGAAATCTTCACGAAGACCTTATCTCCTTCTTCAAACGCCAATGGTCGACGACCGCTGTCTGCCCAGTGCTTCTGTCTGTCTTGAGCAATCCTGAGCTTGTCTCTGATTATCTTCATCTTCTCTGCTGCGTCAGTCACCATCTCTGGACCCAGCAGTACTCTTTCACCAACGTCGTCCCATGCCAATGGTGTACGGCAACGACGTCCATAAAGAGCTTCGAATGGGGTCATACCAATACTGGCTTGGTAGCTGTTATTGTAAGAAAACTCTACCAAGTGCAGATGGTCTTCCCACGATCCTCCAAACTCTAAAACACAAGCTCTCAACATATCTTCAAGTGTCTGAATAGTCCTCTCAGATTGCCCATCAGTCTGGGGATGATAAGCTGTGCTAAACTTCAACTGGGTTCCCAAGCTGTCATGCAAACTCTTCCAAAAATGTAAAGTAAAACGAGTGTCTCGGTCAGAAACAATGCTTACCGGTACGCCATGAATCCGGTAGATGTGCCGCATGTACAATGCTGCCAACTTCTCAGTGGATAAACCAACTTTGAAGGGGATAAAGTGAGCTGACTTGGTTAGTCGGTCCACTATTACCCAGATGGCATCCTTCCCTCCTTGGGAACGAGGCAGTCCTGATACGAAATCCATCGTGATGTGCTCCCACTTCCACTCTGGAATGTCCAGTGGTTGTAGAAGTCCTGCAGGTCTTTGTCTACTAGCCTTCACTTGTTGACAGATCAAGCATCTAGCAACATACCTGGTGACATCTTTCTTCATTCCACTCCACCAGACAATAGTGCGCATATCCCGATACATCTTATTGGCTCCAGGATGTATGGAATATTGAGACTGATGCGCTTCCTTCATCAACTCGGTCCTCAGTTTGCCAGACGGTACACAAAGCCTCGTACCATTCTTCAGAGCTCCATCACTGGCGATTGAGAAACCCTCCAGTGTTCCTGCTAACACTTGATCTCTCAGTTTGCAAAGTGCCTCGTCTTGAAACTGCGTCTCTTGATCTTGTCCATCAAGTTCGAGCTCACTTGCAACTTCATCAACACAGAATCAGAATCCAGTACCTTCCGTCCAGGCAGTACAATCTCCAGTTCAAGCTTCTCGATGTCCTCCAGCAGGTGCCTCTCCTTGGTTAAGAACATCGCCACTGGGTATCGACTAAGTGCATCAGCGACCACATTAGCCTTACCCGGGTGGTATTGCAAGTCGATGTCGAAGTCCTTCATTAACTCCAGCCATCGCCTTTGCCTCATGTTCAACTCCTTCTGGGTGAAGACATACTTCAGACTTTTTTGATCTGTGTATATCTCCACTCTCTCTCCATACAAATAGTGCTTCCATAGCTTCAACGCAAAGATAACTGCCGCCAGCTCCAGGTCATGTGTGGGATAATTCTTCTCATGGTTCCGTAATTCCCTAGATGCGTAAGCAATCACTTTCCCATTCTGTTGAAGAACACATCCCAGTCCTTTTCCAGAGGCATCACTGTAGATTGTGAAACCACCGGATCCTGCGGGTAGCGCAAAGATTGGTGCAGTGGTAAGCCTCTTCTTCAGCTCGTCAAATGCAGCCTGACAATCTTCCGTCCAGATGAACTCTTCATTCTTCCGAGTCAGCTTCGTCATTGGTTCGGCAATTCTAGCAAAATCCTTCACAAACTTCCGGTAGTAGCCAGCCAAGCCCAGGAAACTTCTGATTTCAGCAACTGAGCTTGGGGTAGACCACTTCTCCACAGCAGCTATCTTCTTAGGATCCATCGAAATTCCTTCTCCTGTGACAACATGGCCAAGAAAATCTACCTTGTCTAGAAAGAATTCACATTTTGATAGTTTACCATATAACTTCTCTTTCCTCAAAGTTCCCAGAACCTTCCTGAGGTGCTCCTCATGCTCCTCTTCAGTCTTTGAATAGATCAAAATGTCATCAATGAAGACAACAACAAATTGATCTAAGTATTCATGGAAAACCTTGTTCATAAGGTTCATGAATACAGCCGGAGCATTTGTCAGTCCAAACGGCATGACTAAGAATTCAAACTGCCCATACTTGGTATTGAACGCCGTCTTGGGAATATCTTCCTTCCTGACCTTGATCTGATGATAGCCAGATCTGAGATCAATCTTGGAAAACACCTTGGCTCCACTGAGTTGGTCAAACAGGTCATCGATCCGGGGCAAAGGATACTTATTCTTAATTGTGATATTGTTCAGTGCCCGATAGTCGATGCACATCCTCACAGTTCCGTCCTTCTTGGGAACAAACAAGACAGGCGCTCCCCAGGGTGAAGCTCCATCTCGAATGAATCCCAGAGCCTTCAGTTCATTTATCTGATCCTTCATCTCCTTGGCCTCCTTCGGGTTGACTCTGTAGCATCCCTTAGAAATAGGGGAAGAACCGGGGACTAGGTCAATGGTGAACTCCAAGTCTCGATCTGGGGGTAACCCGGGAAGACTATCAGGAAAAACATAATTCCGCTATGATAGGGTGCGGAGGTCTGGACTCTTCAGTGATAGAGGTATAGGTAACACATTCCATCTCCTCCGGAGTTCGAGAGATTTCAAACTCTGGTTCTCCAGGTGGACTGAAGACTACACATCCTCGATGACAGTCTATCAGCGCATGCTGCTTACTTAACCAGTCCATCCCTAGGACTACATCATAGTTAGGTAAGGGCATGACAAGCAAAGGTGCTATAAAGTTATGGCCAGCTATAGTGATAGGGCATTCACAGATTTCAGTGATAGGTAGGGGTCCTCCTCCAGTCATAACTCTACAGATCTTCTTGCTAAAGCCAGTAACTATATGGTGTGCAGAGATAAACTTTGTTGCTATGAAACTGTGTGTTGCACCAGAGTCGAATAAAGCTAATGCAGGATGAGAATGTACATAGATGTAACCTGATATGACATCCGCATTAGGTTCCTGCTCCGGCTCTGGTTCCTCTGCAGTTAGGGCAAAAGCTCGCCCCGTCTTCTGTTGATGCTGCCCAAATTGCTGCTGCTGAGTGGGCAGAGGTCCTTTCTGCTGATTTCCTCCAGCTCTGTTGGCCGCTGAGGGGCAATCCTTCACTTGGTGGGTGGTAGACCCACAGATCAGACATTGTCCAAGCCTCTTCCGACAGATGTTCACCTGATGACCCGGCCTCTTGCAATAGCTACAGACAGGGATCTGCTTCTGGGGTGCTACATCATTATTCCTTGCTTGCTGGTGATGCTGGGGCCTGTTGTTGTTGTTGTTGTTGTTGGGCTTCTTCTGATTACCCTGGAAGTTGCTAGTTCCAGGATAATCTCTCTTCGAACGGGCAGGTTGGCTCTTCTCTATGTCTTGTGCTCGTTCCAGGATCTTCTCATAAGTCTTAGCACCGCCTGAGATCATATAGGTGCGGATTTCTTCTCTTAGTCCAAATCTGAACCTTTCAGCACGATCGTCAGGATCAGCCACCAGGTTCTTGGCAAATCGGCTGAGCTGGCCGAATTCAGCAGCATATTCTCCCACAGTCATGTTGCCCTGCTTCAGGTTCTGGAATTGTCGCTCCATCTCCCGCAACTCTGAAGTTGGGAAGAACTTCCTCTGGAATAACCTCTTGAAGGTGTCCCAATCAACTTGCCTATCCTGGAGTCGGGGTTCATTCCGATACCAGGTGCTTGCTACATTCTGCAGTTGGAGTCCTACTGCTTCAGCCTTGAGGTCTTCTGGAAGTCGAGCGACGCTCAGGAGACGCTCCATATTGTCGAGCCATTCGTCAGCATAGACGATTCCCTCGGTTCCCTTGAAAGGTCGAGGGTTCTGCTTCTTAAAGCTCTCAATATCGCCCACCTTGGCAGGCCTTGGTTATTGTTGAGCTGCTTCTCCTCTTTCCAGTGCAGCCATAGCCACGCTATGAGCATTCTCCATGCCTTCTCTCATAATGGCCGTCTGCTCGCGATGAGCTTCAGCTTGAGTTCTCTGGGCTTCTAGCACTCCTCTTAGCAGACCTATGAGGTCAGTGGGGTCTACAGGCACCGGTGGGGCAGCTGGAGTGGGCGTAACCACAGGAGGTTGCATCTCCGTCTGGGAAGATGATGGATCTACCGTTGAAGCGACAAACAACCCACGAGGTGCATTCAATGGTGTAAAACCCGGACTTAGTTGAGGCGGTGGGGTTTGATCAGGCGTTGACATCCCATCGCCAGCAGGGTTGGTATTGTCAGTGGCCATTCTCTGGAAGGTTTAGGATATAAACATAAGCAAGGTAGCCTATCTATAATCAAACAAAAATATTTAATTATAATATATTTCGGTCCTATGTTGTGGTAAATTAATGTTCTAAATGTTTCCTAGGTTTTCCTAAGTTGTTGATTGAAAAGACCTGCATGGGCCACCACTAAAAACATGTCACGACCCGATCCCAATTTCTTGGGTCGACTCGGATCATGTCCAGCCTGCACCGTTGTTGAGACGGCGGCAGTAAGCTGTATCCCATATGCAGGTACAATCAACAACATTTAAAACTATAATTGCCACAACATTTAATTAAACGATAATATAAACTTGTCCATTACAAAGCTTGTCCACAACTTTAACATAACATTTAGTTTATTTAAAAGATAAACTAAAACTCCAACTAAGCAGAAGTGTCATCATCATCTCCATGGACCTCGTCTGGGAGCACAGCAGGGTACAGCTCCGGGTCATAGTAACTACTGATCAGTAGCTCTGAGTCATCAATAGAACCTATTGGGTGTGGGGGATCCAGTCAGGAAAGGAGCAAGTACAATTATGAAAATTAACAATTTGCATAATGAATAGAAACTTGCAATATTAAATAATTTTGAAACAATGATTTCCAACTATAAAACAATTGTGATTTGAGTAAGCAGTATCTATGACCGGTTTAGGATGATTCAATTGTATCCTATTGATACGGTCCGGCCTAACCCCGTGTGAAGAGGGGTAAGCTCGCACATTCATTAACTATTTGGCTTTGATCATAGATAACTACGCTACTCCCCATTATCCCGATGCAATGATTCAATATATTACTCTAGGAGAGAGTACGTGTAACAGTTGTGTATTTAACATGCAAAATTTCTAATATTAATTAAACTGCAATTAACCACAACCGTACTTGCCTTGATTTAAACTGAGAGTCGATGGATGTTCCGAGTAGATGCTAGTTACGCCTTCGAAATCCTACAAATGGAGCATCTATACTTATCAATCTGTATCAAACCAACTAAGTGTGCTAGTTACAATCTCTATTTTCTTTCCTAATAAATTTTATCCTTTTTATTCTAATTAGAACACAATTATCGGATGGTTTACTATTTACAAGAAAACATCAATTTAATCCTTTCTTTTTGGAAAACTTACAATTTATCATTTAAATTGTTAAAACTTTGTATTTTATACATAAAGTTATTATTTATCTAATAAGTGAGAAAATCATGAATTTCCTAATATTTATGAGAATATATATATATATATATATATATATATATAGTTATTCTAACATTTACGTTACACTACCACAACCAGAAAAGAAAATAAAATAAATCCTAATTATTACATCTTTCACAGCATGGTTAAATAAGCAATTGGGCTTATGCCCTTACAACCCGATTTACATAAATTAAAATAAGACGAAAACAATGTTAGTCTCAAAATTAAATAATAATAAAATTACAATTCCTAATTATAAAAGATTTGTGAGTCTCAGACTCTGGTCCAGTCTTCACATTCAGCTACTCTGCCTCAACGTCCGGTCGAACCGGTGCGTTTGCATTTCGCTGGGGCCCAGTGACCGTTAAGGTCGTCGCCCAAAAATTTTATTAGAATAATATTTATTCGAAAATCATTTTTTAAAAATCATTTCTATTATTTTGCAAAATTTTCGGCAGCATATCCTCTGTTTTTGATCAACCCAAAAACTGGGAATGTACCGTAAACCTGCAAAATAACTCCAAAAACTCCAATTCATATATATACCACAGAATAGTATTTTCCAAAGCCTAAACTAGCATTGTCATATAACCAGAAATTCCAACAAAAATCAAAGAGCCAAAACCAAAATATATGAAATAAATTTTGAACTAATTATTCCCGAAAACTTCTCGGAAAACCCGAGAATACGAAAAATTCTCACAGCACACATTTCCCACAGAACTATTCTCAACTTTTAGCCAAAGTCCTAAAAATACTAACAGAACCATCAAAAACTAACAGAACTATTAGAACCAATCCGAACCCAAACATCAGAACCAAATTAAGAGTTAAAATTTCAATTTCCAGAATACTTCCGAGAAATTATCGGAAATCCGAGAGTTTTCCTAAGCACAGAAACTCCCCCGGAAATTCTCGGAAAGTCGAGAATTTTTACAGAACTTTGTTCTGTCATCCGAGAACAACGAAAACAGCAACAAAACCATATTTCCGAAGAGTTCGGAAAAGCCGAAATAGTAATGTAGTCATTACATTACCGAAAACTAAATTTCCCAGGAGAATTCAGTTGGACCAGTTCATCATAGACTAAAAGAAAATAATTGGGTCAGAAAGTACCGACAACGGAGTTCCGATTTGGATCTCGGAACGGGAACGGGTCAGAACCGAGAAACGGACGGGGCGTGCGGGCGGACGCCGGCGGATCGGACGGCCACGGAGGGCGGCGCCGGGGTCGGCTCGGTGAGCTCCGGTAGGGGTGCTCGGCCCTCGGGTCGGCCACGGGTTCGCCGAAAAAGTAGATCTAGGGATTTGGCTCAGAGATTTGGGGAAGAAGTGTGGGGATGGAGATGGAAAAGAAAGAGGGGGTTTATATAGGAAAATAAGGGATGGGGGTTAACCATGGGGAGGTGGACGGCCTCCTTGGCCATCAATTCCGGCCGGTGGAAGATGAACGGAGAAGTCGACCGTTGAGGGAGACGAGAGGCCAAGAGTCGGCCACGAGAGAACCGAAATTCCTTCGGTTACAACCCAAAAGAAAACAAGGAACCAACAGAACAATATTAATGAGTTCTCACTCATGATGGAGAGGTTTTAACCCATCTCTAACTTAGTATATTGGGTTGGGCTCACTTATTAAATATACTCCTTACCATACTACTGATGTCAAATGGTAATAGATACAAAACATCAATTTGGATCAATACTTAAAGTGTTGTAGTAGGAATATTTTATAAGCTATTGGGCTTCTTCTAATGGGCCAAATTAGAACTAAAGTTGAATAAAAATAATATTTTGTATGTTGAGAATTATAAAAATAAATACTTTGTATTTCAATTTAAATCCGGTCTGGTTGTCATGCAAAAATCCATGTTGATTATTTTTGAAAATAATTTTACACTTAAATTGATTAATTAATAACTTAATAAAAAAAAATTTAGTATTAAAATTTAAATACAACTTTAATTTAATTTTTTTTTTTTTTTTTTTTACGGGTTTCACAACTTTGTACTCTAAATCACTAGTCACTGGTAGCTCTCTACTTATAGTAGATATTTCTATTATAGTTCTCTCTCTGTTTACATCATGTACTTTCTTTCAGTTTCATGTATCGTACTCTCTTGTATGTTTATATTCTCTAACCTGTTATGATCTGCGTGAGATATATTGTACTCGCTCCCGTCCTGACTGGACCTGTTAAAAATTTTACAGAGGATGATGAGGAACCCTGCACCCCTTACTTTGGTGCTTGCCTAGATGACACTTGCGACCTAGACCCCTAGGGAGGTTCAGGCAGCTGCTGAGGATGATACCCATGTTTAGCATAGATAGTCTAGGCTGTTCTTCTTTTTATGATTAGTTGTTGTCCTTGATTTCAGAGTTGTATATTCTAGAGATGTTGAGACTGGTAGTTATTAACTTATTTTATTTCATTTCTGTTGTACCTCAGTTAAGGATTTTCTTATCTATTTTATCGTGCCATATTCTATATCTAGTTGTGATTGAGTTGTACCTTCTGTGATTAGCCTCCAGTTGGAGATTATTCTATATTGTGTTAGTTATAGTTCATGACCTAGAACAGCGTTCTACCGTCGATACTGCGGCGTAGGCTGGGCGCTGTTACGTACTCGTACCCTCACGGTGGGTGCGGGTCTTGACACGTTTTTAGTGGTGGCCCATGCAGGTCGAGTTTATGTAGTGGTATTCGAACTAGAGTATCACTACAGCCTGCAGTAGGATTAGGATATTTTTGAAGGTACTCAATCACAGTTAGGATTCCTTGAGAGATTCCTGGGACGACCCTTGAAAATCTTATTTAAACTTCAATTTGAAATCATTTCCCTTGTTTGTTGCTCTCACTCCTTGATTATTGAATTTGATTTTGTTGGATCGTTGTTGATTTTGATTTTCCTATCGAGATGAATTTTATTGCCTGAGTTACGATATTTTCTGATAACATATGTTGACGGGAATACAGGGATGGTAAAACATCTACTTGATTATGGAACCTGTAGTTTATCGCAGCCATATTAGCTGGCGTGACGGAAACATAGGGACCTGACTTCGGATGTACGTATCTTGATTATGAGATTTAGAATTTCTTGCAGCTATACTAGTCGGCATAGCGAGATTTCCAGACGACATGATTGTAGAGGTGCATACCCCAGTTATGGAATCTATCGTTTATCGCAGCCTTGCTTACTGGCATGGTGAGGACTCTGAGTAACATGATTTTGGACAGACGCATATGATTATCAGATTGTATCTTGAGAAGGTTTTTAAACATATCATCTCTATCGTACCATTCTGTTGTTATAAATTGTATTCCATCATCAAATAACTTAGGAGTAGGAGTTTGAGTAGGAGTAGCTTAGCTGTTATTATAAATCTAGTACAACTTTTTGCTATAAATTTCTTTTTCCTAATACAATGAATCGATGATTTTGCTAGACCTTAACTTGGATTTGATATTATAGCTTTGGTTTCAAAATGGTTCCTTCTTTTAAACAGATAAGCAGAACAGATTTTATCATTATTTTCTTCTTGCCATTATTTCTTGTATTACCTTAAACTATATATATATATATATATATATATATATATATATATATATATATATATATATATATATATATATATATATATATATATATAGTGGACACAGATACTTGCCTGACACGTATGCATGCTACACTTGATTACCAACCTATCTAAATGCATATTAATATGTTTGATGTTAATTTCTCAAAATTCCAATATTTCTAATATAGTACAGCATCAGTGACTAGTTCTTTGTTTTCCAGATTAAATTCGTAAATTAAATGTAAATATCATGTTATTAGTCGTTGTTTACATCACTGCACATGTATGTTATATACAGGGTTTCAAGTTTTAAAAAAATTGGTTGAGTTTTGTGTTTGAATTTGTCAAATCTGAGACTGTGTGCATATTAACCCTTTAAGCCTGAATTCTAAGTGATTAGTCAATTTGTAGTTTTTTTTAAATGTAATATTTTGAGCCGTATATATTGTTGTATGTAGGGATATAATGTTAGGTTTCATACTCTTACATGTTAGGTTGTGGTTGTGGTAAACGTTGGGTTGGTTTTGATGTTCGAATTTCTCCAAAATCCTGAAAATTGAATACATGTTAACATTTTTACATTGCTTTCAAATGTGTAGTTCAATTTTGGATTAATATGTAATGTTGAACTAAACTGAATGATTGAACCCTTCATTTCAAGTTTTAACCCATGTACACTTGACACTCTACACTAATGTTCACAACTGCCATGTAAACCTAATCCTTCATCTCCATGTTATGTTCATAAATATATATATATATATATATATATATATATATATATATATATATATATATATATATATATATATATATATAGTTTATGCATGCATGTTATAATGTATATAGATACATAATTAAATCTCTACCTCTCTATACATATAGATATACATATATATATGGTTAGTCATGCATGTTATGAGTAAATAGCTTGTGCCTTGTAGACTGTTTAACCAATATGCCATGAATAGTGTAACTTGATAGCTATTGTTTTGAGACCCAAATCCTCCTATACACTTTCATGTATATTTCACACACACAAGCCTACTATCTTACCATATGAACATGTCCACATACACCCATACACACACTAACCACATAACCTTTACATAATGTTAGCTTTTTCCTCTCTAACACTCTCTCTTTCTATATATATTATATTGTGATTGGATTCAATGCTATTGACTTTCGTTCCTTAAACTTTTGGTTTTGATTTTTCTTAAATAGTACCCCTTTATAGATGATTAGTAGTTATCTTATTTTATTTTTGATAATTACCAGTTTTCAAATAGGATGGTAGACTGCCTTACAGCCTTGATGATTGTTGTTTTTGTAACTTTTCTAGTTCAACACCCTTGATTTCTTGTATGTTTTGATACCCTATGATTGTTTTGGTCTAGTGTGACTAGTATACCTAGATGAGACTTTCATTACCACCATATACCATGACCCTGTATATCGTCCTTTAAAATTGTATGATTGATTAAGTTTTGAGACTTTGATTGTGGGGGTTTGACCAAGAAGGGGTAGGAACATTTTAATTTCGAGGACGAAATTTTCTAAGGAGGGTAGACTTGTAACACAAACTTTTCTAAAATGAGGGTAATTTTGAACTTTTGTAAAAGTTTATTATTTAATAATAGGATTTATGATTTATGAGAATTTTTAATTAATTTAATACTATTTAAAATTGGTGAATTATAATTTTGATGTGTTAGCTAGTGAACCCTAGAACTGTTGAGCCTAGAGACTAACCATGACCATGTGGACCTTACCATGTGATTAGAATGACTATTTACAACTTTTTAGGCTAAGGGTATTTTGTGACTTTCGAATTATTTAGGATTTTGATTAATTGGTAAATTTTAGATTATTTTAATAATATTTAAATTGATGTATTATGATTTTGGTTATTTTTTATATTTTAATATTTTAGGAAAATTTTATATTTTTAATATTGTTTTTAATGGATTTGTTTAGTCGGGTTTGAGTTTCGTCTCGTTCCGACTTGTATTGTGACCCGGGTAGCTTAAACTCTAGATGGGACCCAATATTAAGTTAAGCATGGCCCACAAAACCCAATATTTAAGTTAGTTAGTTAGACTAATTTTTATCATTTAGAATGGTTAAGTTAGACACTCAAAACTAGATCCTTTTGACCCCAAACTTGAACCTAGTCTAGACTTAACCATATGAGACTAGAGAGGGGCAATTAGGACATTTTCCATTAGCCATAATGGACTCTTTATGGCAGCCACCTTTAAGGGAGAATGATTCATTTCATTCATTACAATCTTGCCTCTTTTATTTTTCTTTTGTTCTTCCCTAATTTTAGAGAGCCTTTCCTTTGATTTGATCTCCAAATCAAATCATTCCTTCACCAAATCTTCCCTCAATCATTCTCATTCTCCAAGGGAAGGGTGCTACCAAGGATTGGAAGAGAAGTGCAAGAAGGAGTGTCCACTTTGAGGGATCTTCGTATCGGAGCCTTGTCTTAAAGGATTTTATTGGGATTCCACTCCCAATAGGTAAAATCCATCCTCTAAATCGATTTTCTTTGCATATAAATTAGTTTTGAATCCGTAGGATCCATTCTCATGCATGTGTCCCCTTTATATTCAAATTTGAGACCATTTGGAGCTCTCTTGAGGATTTTAGATATGTGTCTTGTGTCCTACTTGATAGATCCCAAATTAGGACACCCCATGTGTATGTATGTATGATAATAGTTTAAATAGATATTTAAATTCAGTTTTAGAATGGTTAGAGAGTGGATTGATCTTAGTTAGGATGGTTAGAATGAGTTTCATTTGGATACCTATGTTTGTATCCAAGTATCTTGGCCTATATGTGTTCTTTTGTCCAAAACAACTCAAATTCGTCATAATATTCATCCACGTTTTTATTAACCAAAGCAACTTAGAAATGTCATAACTTTTAGCTTAGAACTCCGATTTATCTCCCTTTTTTTAAAGAACCGTATCGAAGTTAGCTTTCCAAATATATATTTTAATAAGCCAAATTCTTTCTGTAACTTTCTGTAGAATTATTTGAGTGTCAGCTGTACGAAAGACTAATGTGTTTCAGTATTTTCGCAATTTCGGGAGCTTCCGGACACGAAAATGCGATCCGTTTGTAGTTTCGGAAAGCTAACACGAAGGGATACAATATAATTTAATCCTAGAATTTAGTAGAGGCCCAATTGGTACAGTATTGGTTTTTAGTAGAAGAGTGACTATACGATATATGCATTTTGTGTAACCTATGAGCCTATGTAGTATGGATATTAAATGAATATAGCGTATGTAATACATGATATGTTAGATGAATAAAATGATATATATATGATATATATCCTCTTTACATTAATGTATATATATGGTTGAATGCAAGCATGTAGGAATACAATTAATATAATGTATGTAAGCAATGCATAAATGCATGAATGAAAGAATGATATACAATATATGCATGAAAGTATATAATGAATGCTAGATATGAATGCAAGGTATACATGTAATGATAGATATGAATGCATACTATATAAATAATATAATACAATATTTAATGATAGCATGTATGGTAATGTAGAATATATGATGCAAGCATGTATATGTCCACTGTTTTTCTTTTTCCTTACATTTTCCTTTCCTTCCCTTTCTATTTCAGTTTTTCTCCCATTTTCCCTCTTCTATTTTTACATGTTATATACAATGTATATAATATATAGATGCATGTAAGTATGTAATATGCATGAATGACATGTATGTAATAAAAATAAGTATATGTATGCAACTTAATGATATGTGAATGGATATAATGCCTGAACTGAAATATGCATGCATATGGGATGAGGGTGTTAGTTCAGTCTCTTGAATTGATAGATGGGGCTACATTGAGAGATTATCCCAGTTTTGAGGTAATTAGTTAGGAGTTCACTTAGATGTTATTTGAGTTGTCCAAATCCTGAGATATTTCACTGTTTTCTAACAGGTTACACACAAACTTTCCTGTCACAATATATACACTTTATCACACACCCAGATTCCTATCTAAACTGCCATGTATTTACACACACCACCTAACACTGATAACTGAGATCCCCCCTTTCTTTGCTGAAAACAGAGAGTAATCCTGGGCCTCTAGTAAGGTTTCAGTTAGGTTAGATAGTGGCAACTATATGCACATATCTTATTATATGGGGTTGAGGGATATGAGGTTGTATATGTGAATTATATATATATATATATATATATATATATATATATATATATATATATATTTATATATATATATATATATATATATATATATATATATATATATATATATTTTATATGTGAATTATATATATAGGCCTAAGGTCATGTTCGAATATGTGTATGATATATATATACATAAATGAATGTGGGTATCATGTTAGGTATTAATAGGAAAGCATGTTATTTATGTATATATAATGTGATACATACAGTTTAAATATAAATGCAATATATGAATTATGTATGCATGATGACATGTTAGGTATGTAATGTGTATAGACACTATATGAATGCTTGGACGAGTATATATATATATATATATATATATATATATATATATATATATATATATATATATATATATATATATATAAATATATATATATATATATATATATATATATGTAATGTGTTTGCTCTGTGACTTTGGGATTGTGCTTGAATGCTAGACTAGGCTTGGTTAGGCCTAGTGAGACTTGTTAGACTCGTTTGGGTTAGGACTTGACCTAGTTGACCTAGTTTGACTAGTGTGGTTGACTAGAGTTGACCAAGTGTTGACTTTAGCCTAGTTTGACCTAGATAGCATGCAGATGCATTGTACATTTCATTTACCATCCCGTGTATACATCTTGACTTGTGTTGCTCTAACTAGGAGTTAGGTACCTCATCTCGGATATTACATTTACTACAGCTATTCAGATACCAGGCGAGTAGATTCTCTGATCATTTCATAACTTGCTTAGAATTATATTCCTGCTCTAGTTTACCTTATCTGATGCTGTCACGATATTATCACGGATTGGTACTATATGGATCCCTACATTGAGATGTTATCCCCCTCGGGAGCATCGGATACATCGTGTCGTGTGTTTCATGTACATCGTGTATTCCTCGCTCTCATGTTATTCATGTTTATCATGTGCTTCATGCTCGTTCGTGCTCGCTCGTGTACTCTCATGTGCTATCATGCTCGATCATGTTTCTCGTGTATTCATGTATAACCTATACTTCATGTGCACCCTTCATGGGCCTTCATGTGGAATTCATGTGCACTCAGCTTCTGAGCCCTCATGTATTCTTCATGTACACCCATCTATGGGCTTCATGTGAAAACCATGTACGTAACATAACTTGTCTGGATCCTTGTGTATTGATTGGGGTATGAGGTTGTGAAACCCATTATTTCTGTAGCTAATTATTTTAATTAGAATGTGTGTTATTAATTAACGTTTTCAAAATTATTATTATTAAATATTATTATTAATTATTTTGGGTGAAAAAGGATTTTTGAAAAATAATAACAACTTGGCTTTTTGATTTTCGGACCCAGACCCGAGTTCGAGCCCAGACCCAGGCCTGAGCCGTTTCCTTCTTTCTCAATTCTGATTATTTTGGTTTAATCTTTATAAAAAAAAAAAAAAAAAAAATTAAATGTTGGCTGGTCCCGTAGGACCAGCACTCCATCACAGAAATGGTAAACCATTACTTAGTCCCTTCCTATTCTAAACCCCCAACTCCACCTTATAACTCCTCAAACCCCTTCATTTCCGTAACTCCCCTCTCCACTCCAACTTCCCTCACTCTTTATTCTCATTACAGAGAATAAATTCATTTCTATCCACACGTTTTCATTCCACCACCCTTTATTTACTCATCCATTCTCCCATCTCTTCAACAGAAGAATAAACTCTCTCTCTCCCGTTCACCACTCCTTCCCTTTATTTTTCCCACTCCTCCACTCTTTTCTCACGAATTCACTCACATCTCACCATTTACTTCACAGCATCAGAGAAGAGAAAGCACAACTCTCTCTCTCTTACTCTCATCTCTCCATCCCATATTTTCATCAACTCTCCACCTACCCGACCCCCACCCGATCTCCCCGAGGCCGCGCCCCCGCGCCAGCCCTTCGGCCGTGCCGCCTCCTCCGCGCTGTTCCGGCCAAGCGCCGCCCTAGCGCCCTCCGGCGCCCCTCGACGCAGCCGCCGGCGCCCCCTTTCGGCGCTGCCCCTCCGCGGCCACCCCGGCGAGCTCCGCCTCCCGCGCGCGACGCCACCGCCACCGCCCCGTGGCCGAGTTCCCCCGCGCCACCCTCTCCGTTCAGCCGAGCCCCGCGCCCTCCGGCGCACGCTGCCCTCCGGCGACGCTGGTCGCGCTTTCCGCGGCGCCGGCCCGTCGGTTCTCCGCCGACCAGCACCCTGTCCGTCCATTTCCCGCGAAGCGTCCGCCCCGACCAGCGTGCCCTAGCTGCTGTCCCCTGTCGACGGCGTTCCCGAGTTCGCTGCCCGAACTCGCTGTCATTTGGCGAGCCTTCCTGGTTTGTCCTGCCGTGCCCTATCTTTAGATTTTCGGCATTTCTTCGGCGTCGCTGATTTTCAGCGCTATTTTGGGAACGTCGCTGTGCTGGATTACTCTATTTCTCTCTATTTATTCATCTGAGAGCTCTAACCGAGCACCGAGGTATAATTTCGCTGCCGTTGCTTTCATTTTCAGTAGTCGATGATGATAGATCGGTCCCCCGGTTCCCTCTCGGGAATCCGGTTAGCTGCGTTATAATTTTCGTTTAGCCGCGTTAGTTTATTTTCCTGTGTTTTTACCTGCTGGGTTGGTGTGAATTGATTGGATTATGGATTCCCGGACTTTTCGGGAAATTCGGTGGGTTGGAATTATTTTTCTATGGCTTGGAATTATTTTTGGTGGATGTTCTGTGGACTATTTTGGGTTGGAAAATATTTGCAGGAGTTTGTTGGCGCACTTCCCAGTTTTGGGTTTGTCCCGAAATAGAGGAAGTGCTGCCCAAATTTTTTACAAAAAACTATATTTTATTTGATTTCAAAACTGGCTTTCGAAAATGAATTTCTAACTGATTTTCGGGCGACGACCGTACCGGTCTGTGGGCCCTGGCGAAATGCAAACGCACCGGTCCGACCGGGCGTTGTGGTATTAGCCGAATTTTGAGGAATGGACCGAGTCTGAGACTCTTAGTTTTCATCTTTAATTATTTTAATTAATATTTAGGCTATTTACTATAGTTAGTTAATTACCGCACTTTATTTAATAATTTAAGTCATTTTCTCTTATTTGATGTAAAAGAAAATTGTACAGGGCATAAGCCCACCCTAGGACCATTAGCTGTGCCAATGTATTGTGTAGCATAGTTTTATTTTATTTTTATTTTTCTGGTGGATGTGGAATTTGGGTGGTTTTTGATTAGACGCATAATCGTAGCTAGAGCGTAATTTACTGATTAATTAAGAATTAATTAATATGGATAAAATATTAGAAAATAACTAGTTCACGATTTATCACTAAAAGAAACTGTATTTTTATATTACGAAAACTCAAAGTTTTCCCAAGTTAAATTGATTATCGTGTTATTTCCAAATAATCCAATTAACCGGCTTAATTAACGCACGTAGTTGCGACGTAATCGTTAGCTGTAGATTAATACAACATAAAACCTGACTAGGACATGACTACTAGAGATTGCAACTAGCACACTTAGTCTGGTTATTCAAGGTTCTAAGTCGAGTTCTCAACTGTAGGAACTCGAAGTTACAACTGACGTTCCTCCTCGGTATCGACTCGTCTATCCAGTCACAATAACAAAGGCAAGTGCAGTTATGTCTATTTGGTAATTTATCTAGTAATTGTTTTATTGCAATTTTAAACCACATTGCTACACGGAACTCTCTCCTAGAGTTCGAATATTGACTCATTGATTGAATCTGATTGACTCGGGATATTGGGGGAGTAGTGTAGCGTCTATGACCAATACCCCTATATTGCATCATTGATTGTGCGAGCTGATTCCTCCTATACACGAGGATAGGCCGGACCGTATCATTAGGATATAACTGAATCATCCCAAGCCGGTCATAGTTCGTTACCTACTCAAATCACATTGTTTTCAATTGTAGAATTGTGAAAAATATTGTTAAAGTATTTCAAATTGTTTAACATTGCAAATTTCAAATTATTATTTGAATTATTGGATATTCGTAATTGTACTTTGCTCCCTCCTGACTGGAGACCCAATATTTTAGGTATCACTGATGAGGCTTTGTTACGCGAACCCAAGACGAGGAATTCGAGATTGCTGAGCTGTTTGCCTAGAGTTTTCTTTTATTCATGATGTATAAAAAAATGGTTTAAGTTGTATCTTTTATTTTATTGTAAAAGTTTAACAAAGTTTCATTCCGGATAGAACAGTTGTGACAAATGTACTTGTGTTGTTGTGAATACCTGCAATGGAACAGCTTACTGCCGCCGTCTCACCACGGTGCAGGCTGGGCATGGTCCGGTTCGATCCATTAAATTGGGATCGGGTCGTGACATGTTTTTAGTGGTGGCCCATACAGGTCCCACAACAAACAACAACTTAGGAAAACATACCTAGAAACAATTAGAACACTAGAACATTGATTTGTCACGACATAGGTCCGATTTATATATAAATAAATATTTTTGCTTGATTATAGACTGGTAGGCTACCTTGCTTATGTGTGCGTCCTAAACCTTCCAGAGAATGACCATTGACCAAATCCTGCTGGCGATGAGGTGTCATCTCCGGATCATACCCCATCTCCTCAACCAAGCCCAGGGTCCTTTCCCTCGCGGCTGTTTGACCGTCCTCATAGTGCATCCAGTGAAGTTTTCCCTACACTGGCGACTCCTACCTCATCTCAAACTGAATTGCATTTCCTTGGTGGAGTATTCATTTTTGTTGCTCCACTAGTACCAGCAAACATCTTCCAAATGGTTGCCCTATTTCGAGAAATCCTGGAGTTCCAGAAAGCTCAAGATGAAGCCCAGCAGGAACAGAAGAATATCACAAGAGAAGACATGAAGAACGTCATGATGTGGCCTTAGTTATCCCCAACCAAGTTAGAGCAGAACTTTGTCCTAGGAAGGATACCCCTGAATCTAGAAGATATTTGGGTCCTATCAAGTACTCTCCGGCAGTCTTGTCGTAAGAAGCTTTGGGCTTGTAACTATTGCAAGAGGCCTGGTCATCAGACCGATAGTTGCCGCAAGAGATTGGGACAATGTTTGGCATGTGGATCTGCTGAACATCGGGTAAAGGATTGCCCCTTATCTTTCCATCAAACCAGAGCTCATATCCCAGCAACACCTGTTAGGCCACAACCTAGGGACCCTCTTTCTATCCAGCAGACTCTACCCCTTACAATAAGGCATGATGCATACTCGAGGTTCATAGGAAAGGAAGCAGTTGGAGACTGCTCATGCAAGAGCCAGAACCATGAGGAATAGTACCTAGAACCGCTGTATAGCATCATCTTTTTGGATGTCCTTAGATCAATCATAAGAGTTTTTGTTGGAATTCTCCACATGAATAGAAGTTTTTGTTACACCCTTATGGCGGATGTTTTTCCTGATAGTCTCCCCGGATTATCCCAGATCTAGACATAGGATTCACCCCTGACCTAGTCCCCGGCTCTTTCCCTAAATTCTAAAGGATGTTACGGAGTCAACCCAAAGGTGGCCATGAAGATGAAGGACCAGATCAATGAAGGCTCTAGGATTTATTCAGAGTGGAACTTCACTTTAGGGAGTACCTATCTTATTTGTGCCCAGAAGGATGGAACAACGGATGTGCATCAATTACCAGACACTAAAGAACAAGTACTTTCTGTCTGGATCGAGGATCTGTTTGATCTGGTTGTGTAGAGTTAGGGTGTTTCGAAGTTTGACTTAAGATTTGACTTCCATCAAATCAAAGTCAGGAAAGAGGACATTTCCAAGACGGCGTTCAAACACCAAGTATGGGTAGTTTTCTTTGGTCAGGACGTTAGACTGACAAATGCTTCTGCTGTGTTCATGAATCTCATGAACAGAGATTTTCATGAGTATTTGAATCAGTTTATCTTCCCCATAGATAACCTTCTGATATATTTGAAGACTGAAGAAGAGCATGAAGAACATCTGAGGAAGTTTTGGAAACTTTGAGGAAAAAGAAGTTTTATGGTAAGTTACCTGAACGGGGATTTTCTTTGACAAGGTGGACTTTTGGCCATGTTGGCAAGAGAAGAAATTTCGATGGAAGATAGCTGCTGTTGAAAAGTGGTATACCCCAAGTTCAATTCGGAAGTTTCTTGAACTTGGCTAGCTACTATCAGAAGTTCGTGAAGGAATTCGCCAAGATTGCTGAGCCGATGACGAAGCTCACTTGGAAGAATGAAGAGTTCATCTGGACGAAAGATTGCCAGGCGGCATTGAGGAGCTGAAGAAGAGACTTACCACTACACCAATCCTTGCGCTATCCGCAGGAACCGGTGGGTTCTCAATTTAC
Source organism: Iris pallida (assembly GCA_029216955.1). Lineage (NCBI taxonomy): Eukaryota > Viridiplantae > Streptophyta > Magnoliopsida > Asparagales > Iridaceae > Iris > Iris pallida. The sequence continues at coordinate 14,574,552 of JANAVB010007596.1, forward strand.
AGTAATGCCTCTGGAAGAGGACTGGGTTGCGTTCTTCAACAACATGGGAAAGTAATTGCTTACACGTGTAGGCAACTACAGACTCATGAGAAGAATCATCCCACGCCTAATTTGAAATTTGCTGCAATTATCTTTACTTTGAAGCTATGGAAGCATGATTTTTATGGAAAGGGAGTGAAATTTATACGGACTACAAAAGTCTGAAATATGTCTTCACTCAGAAAGGGCTGAATGTTAGACTAAGAAGTTGGCTGAAGCAGATAAAGGATTTCGAAATTAACCTGCAGTACCATTCAGGTAAGGCTAATGTGGTTGCTGATACTCTTGGTCGATACTGATGGCGAAGTTCTTAACCAAGGACTAGCACCTGCTAGAAGACAACGAGAAGTTTGGACTGGAGGTTATACTACCTGGAGATAGAAGGACGAAGCTGGATGCTGATTCAATATTGATGAAGTTCGAGGCCGTTGGATAAAATCAAGAGAACGTAGTTCCAAAACAAGGCACTTTGCAGGCTTAGAGATCAAGTGTTGGCAGGAACGCTTGAGGGTTTCTAAATTAATCAGCATTGGAACTCTGAAAAAAAATGGTGCGAGACTTTGCGTATCGGCTGACAAACGGAGGAGCGAGTTGATGAAAGAAATGCACCAGTCGCAGTATTTCATATATTCAGGAGCTAATAAGATGTATCGGAATATGCCTCCATTGATTGGTGCTATGGAATAAAGAAGAACAATTCCAGGTATGGGATTAGATGTAAATTTGTCAACATGAGGAATTTAGCAAGAGGACAACAAGCTTGTTGAAGCCGCTGGACAATTCGGAGTGGAAGTAGAAGCATATAACAATAAACTTTGAGTAAGGATTGCCTTGTTCCCAAGGAGGGAAGGGCACCAATTGGATTATAGAAAACCGGCTGACTAAGTCAGCACACTTTCAAAGTTGGTTTATCCACTAAGAAGTGGGCAGCATTGTACGGGAAGCACATCTACCGGATTCATGGAGTACCGCGGGACGAGCAATCAGAGAGGTCAATCCAGACGCTTGAAGATGTATTGAGATTTTGCGTCTCGGAATTTGGCAGGTCTTGGGAAGACCAAATTACATTTGGTGAAGTTTCTCCTACCAGAGGAACAATCAGTTTCGACGGAGCTGGAAATTGAGGCCAGGTACATCAGGCCATTTGAAGTTTAAGACGCGTTGGAAGTAGCGTACCAGTTAGCTCTACCAGCTAATCTTGAGAATGTGCAACGTCTTCTACGTCACAGCTCAGACGTTACATTTCGGATCCGAGTCACATTTTGGATAATTCAGAACTGAAGATTGGAATCAACCTTTCAGTGCCAGAGGAACCAGTTGCAAGCCTAGTCAGAGGTAAGAAGAAGATCAGAATTCGAGCCATCATTTATTTTCTTATCTTTTCGTTCTAAACTTGACTGATGCTGACGAAGTTAGCCTAGTTTTGCAAGCTATCTCTTTATCAAGCTTGATCATGACGATATCTTATTGGGTGCACCCACTAATATATTGTCTAATCAGGACTGGTGCATGATGGTCTGATCAACCTCGTGTACTTTGGTTCGCTTTTTGTATTCTTTCTGCATGGATGTCACCATAAATGAAACTTGTCTCTAAACCGTCTCATCCATGACTGCCTTAGAAATCCTTATAGTTGAACCTGAGTTACGGGCGCAGTACCCGTACATGTTTGTCTTTCCTACCTTACTTTAAATTTCGAGGACGAAATTTTCTAAGGAGGGAAGATTGTGAAACCCATTATTTCTGTAGCTAATTATTTTAATTAGAATGTGTGTTATTAATTAACGTTTTCAAAATTATTATTATTAAATATTATTATTAATTATTTTGGGTGAAAAAGGATTTTTGAAAAATAATAACAACTTGGCTTTTTGATTTTCGGACCCAGACCCGAGTTCGAGCCCAGACCCAGGCCTGAGCCGTTTCCTTCTTTCTCAATTCTGATTATTTTGGTTTAATCTTTATTAAAAAAAAAAATTAATTAAATGTTGGCTGGTCCCGTAGGACCAGCACTCCATCACAGAAATGGTAAACCATTACTTAGTCCCTTCCTATTCTAAACCCCCAACTCCACCTTATAACTCCTCAAACCCCTTCATTTCCGTAACTCCCCTCTCCACTCCAACTTCCCTCACTCTTTATTCTCATTACAGAGAATAAATTCATTTCTATCCACACGTTTTCATTCCACCACCCTTTATTTACTCATCCATTCTCCCATCTCTTCAACAGAAGAATAAACTCTCTCTCTCCCGTTCACCACTCCTTCCCTTTTATTTTTCCCACTCCTCCACTCTTTTCTTACGAATTCACTCACATCTCACCATTTACTTCACAGCATCAGAGAAGAGAAAGCACAACTCTCTCTCTCTTACTCTCATCTCTCCATCCCATATTTTCATCAACTCTCCACCTACCCGACCCCTACCCGATCTCCCCGAGGCCGCGCCCCCGCGCCAGCCCTTCGGCCGTGCCGCCTCCTCCGCGCTGTTCCGGCCAAGCGCCGCCCTAGCGCCCTCCGGCGCCCCTCGACGCAGCCGCCGGCGCCCCCTTTCGGCGCTGCCCCTACGCGGCCACCCCGGCGAGCGCCGCCTCCCGCGCGCGACGCCACCGCCACCGCCCCGTGGCCGAGTTCCCCCGCGCCACCCTCTCCGTTCAGCCGAGCCCCGCGCCCTCCGGCGCACGCTGCCCTCCGGCGACCCTGGTCGCGCTTTCCGCGGCGCCGGCCCGTCGGTTCTCCGCCGACCAGCACCCTGTCCGTCCATTTCCCGCGAAGCGTCCGCCCCGACCAGCGTGCCCTAGCTGCTGTCCCCTGTCGACGGCGTTCCCGAGTTCGCTGCCCGAACTCGCTGTCATTTGGCGAACCTTCCTGGTTTGTCCTGCCGTGCCCTATCTTTGGATTTTCGGCATTTCTTCGGCGTCGCTGATTTTCAGCGCTATTTTGGGAACGTCGCTGTGCTGGATTACTCTATTTCTCTCTATTTATTCATCTGAGAGCTCTAACCGAGCACCGAGGTATAATTTCGCTGCCGTTGCTTTCATTTTCAGTAGTCGATGATGATAGATCGGTCCCCCGGTTCCCTCTCGGGAATCCGGTTAGCTGCGTCATAATTTTCGTTTAGCCGCGTTAGTTTATTTTCCTGTGTTTTTACCTGCTGGGTTGGTGTGAATTGATTGGATTATGGATTCCCGGACTTTTCGGGAAATTCGGTGGGTTGGAATTATTTTTCTATTGCTTGGAATTATTTTTGGTGGATGTTCTGTGGACTATTTTGGGTTGGAAAATATTTGCAGGAGTTTGTTGGCGCACTTCCCAGTTTTGGGTTTGTCCCGAAATAGAGGAAGTGCTGCCCAAATTTTTTACAAAAAACTATATTTTATTTGATTTCAAAACTGGCTTTCGAAAATGAATTTCTAACTGATTTTCGGGCGACGACCGTACCGGTCTGTGGGCCCTGGCGAAATGCAAACGCACCGGTCCGACCGGGCGTTGTGGTATTAGCCGAATTTTGAGGAATGGACCGAGTCTGAGACTCTTAGTTTTCATCTTTAATTATTTTAATTAATATTTAGGCTATTTACTATAGTTAGTTAATTACCGCACTTTATTTAATAATTTAAGTCATTTTCTCTTATTTGATGTAAAAGAAAATTGTACAGGGCATAAGCCCACCCTAGGACCATTAGCTGTGCCAATGTATTGTGTAGCATAGTTTTATTTTATTTTTATTTTTCTGGTGGATGTGGAATTTGGGTGGTTTTTGATTAGACGCATAATCGTAGCTAGAGCGTAATTTACTGATTAATTAAGAATTAATTAATATGGATAAAATATTAGAAAATAACTAGTTCACGATTTATCACTAAAAGAAACTATATTTTTATATTACAAAAACTCAAAGTTTTCCCAAGTTAAATTGATTATCGTGTTATTTCCAAATAATCCAATTAACCGGCTTAATCAACGCACGTAGTTGCGACGTAATCGTTAGCTGTAGATTAATACAACATAAACCCTGACTAGGACATGACTACTAGAGATTGCAACTAGCACACTTAGTCTGGTTATTCAAGGTTCTAAGTCGAGTTCTCAACTGTCGGAACTCGAAGTTACAACTGACGTTCCTTCTCGGTATCGACTCGTCTATCCAGTCACAATAACAAAGGCAAGTGCAGTTATGTCTATTTGGTAATTTATCTAGTAATTGTTTTATTGCAATTTTAAACCACATTGCTACACGGAACTCTCTCCTAGAGTTCGAATATTGACTCATTGATTGAATCTGATTGACTCGGGATATTGGGGGAGTAGTGTAGCGTCTATGACCAATACCCCTATATTGCATCATTGATTGTGCGAGCTGATTCCTCCTATACACGAGGATAGGCCGGACCGTATCATTAGGATATAATTGAATCATCCCAAGCCGGTCATAGTTCGTTACCTACTCAAATCACATTGTTTTCAATTGTAGAATTGTGAAAAATATTGTTAAAGTATTTCAAATTGTTTAACATTGCAAATTTCAAATTATTATTTGAATTATTGGATATTCGTAATTGTACTTTGCTCCCTCCTGACTAGAGACCCAACATTTTAGGTATCACTGATGAGGCTTTGTTACGCGAACCCAAGACGAGGAATTCGAGATTGCTGAGCTGTTTGCCTAGAGTTTTCTTTTATTCATGATGTATAAAAAAAATGGTTTAAGTTGTATCTTTTATTTTATTGTAAAAGTTTAACAAAGTTTCATTCCGAATAGAACAGTTGTGACAAATGTACTTGTGTTGTTGTGAATACCTGCAATGGAACAGCTTACTGCCGCCGTCTCACCACGGTGCAGGCTGGGCATGGTCCGGTTCGATCCATTAAATTGGGATCGGGTCGTGACAGAGGTAGTATAAATAGTCATGTGAACAATTCTAAAGTAGTATAGCCATGTACGCCTCTTTAGTATAGCCACGTGCAAATTAAGCCGTTCACATGTCGACTTTGTACTCTAAATCACTTGTCGCTGGTAGCTCTCTACTTATAGTAGATATTTCTATTTCAGTTCTCTCTCTGTTTACATCATGTACTTTCTTTCAGTTTCATGTATCGTACTCTCTTGCATGTTTATATTCTCTAACCTGTTATGATCTGCGTGAGATGTATTGTACTCGCTCCCGTCCTGACTGGACCTGTTGAAAATTTTACAGAGGATGATGAGGAACCCTGCACCCCTTACTTTGGAGCTTGCCTAGATGACACTCGCGACCTGGACCCCTAGGGAGGTTCAGGCATCTGCTGAAGATGATACCCATGTTTAGCATAGATAGTCTAGGCTGTTCTTCTTTTTATGATTAGTTGTTGTCCTTGATTTCAGAGTTGTATATTCTAGAGATGTTGAGACTGGTAGTTATTAACTTATGTTATTTCATTTCTGTTGTACCTCAGTTGAGGATTTTCTTATCTATTTTATCGTGCCATATTCTATCTCTAGTTGTGATTGAGTTGTACCTTCTGTGATTAGCCTCCAGTTGGAGATTATTCTATATTATGTTAGTTATAGTTCATGACCTAGAACAGCGTTCTACCGCCGACACTGCGGCGTAGGCTGGGCGCTGTTACGTACTCGTACCCTCACGGTGGGTGCGGGTCGTGACATCTTTTATCAGTTCTTCTTTTATTATATGTTGGTTTTAGTTCCTAAGTAGAGCCTCCCTTATGGCACTTACTTTTTCTGGAGTCTGACCCAGCTGGTTTTGTATGGCCAGATTTCGGAGAAGCACCCGATGATCTACCTGCCAGATGGTGAACACCAGACGTAATCCTGACAACGAATGGGTTTCTTATTTTACTCTCCCACTCTATTATAAATTATTCTTTTGAGGCGTTTAGCCGCCGAGCAAGTGTTAGCTCATGTTGAAACTTAATTTCTATTTGCCTAAGGGCTGTTACATGATTGGCAATTCCTAGGGTTGATCGTGTATGACTTAACTCTTGCTAGTCTTCATATTTCGTATGACTAGCTTCGTGATCATCTGATTATGTAATGTTTGGGATGCCTTACTTTGTATGTCTGATTTAAGTCCCCTGAATTTTCGAGTTTTATTTTCGAATTTCCTAAATAATTTATTCTCGATAATTTATTTTATTTAATTAATTTTGATCATTAAATGCTCTTTACCGTGACTTGGAATTCTAGAGCATCAGGGATGCCAATCTTTGGAAACTTCCTTCTTGAAGTTTGTAGTAGACGAGATTATCTTCATGTTGATATATCGTGTCCCACTCGAACTTATTCCCTTGTACTCCATTTGATTCGCACAACTTTGGGTCAATTTAGACCAATTTATCGTCTATCGTAATTTGTGATTTAATTTCCAACTTAATTTTCGGGCCCGACATCGGTCCAATCCAGTCGACCCAATATATGGCCCTGGCCTGTTTTGAGTCTACTGTGCACGTGCCACTTGCGTGCCATCGAATTGATTTCCCTTGTGCTCCCATTTCGTCCATGATTTTTAAAAGTTTAAATTTATTATTTTATTTAAATCTTGGCCCCAAGCTTGTCCAAACTTGGCCCAACACCCAATCTAATTTGGTGTATGCCCTATCATGACTGCCTATACACCCTACTGATATTTTTTTATTTTTCCTCTACTCAAAATATCTCTATATATATAAATATCTTATTTCCTTTATCTTATATATATATATATATATATATATATATATATATATATATATATATTAATTCTCTCTCTTCTTTTAATATAATCTCTCCCTCTCTCTCTCTCTCTACCCTCTCCCATCAGGACAACCCCCCCATGTGGCCGACACCCCCCTTTTTTCTCTCTCTATTTTCTCTCTCATTTTCACTCTCCCACTTTCATTATTTACTCACACACACAACACACACAACTAATTCACTTTCTCTCTCTCACTTTAATTCCCTCTCTCTCTCCAATACTATACAACACAATACCACCCCCCATGGCTGAGCTTCCCGACTCCACTCCTCCTTCCACTCCCATGGCCGACGGCCAACCACCACCTCCTCCCGAGCAAGGCCCCTCTACTCCTCCTCATTTCACCATCACCATCACCATTCACTACCACCATCATCACCATTCACTATCCCCATCACCCACCTCTTCCTCCTCCGCTCCGCCGTCGGGCAGCCACCCTCAACCGCCGACTCGCTGCCGCCATGGCAGCATGCAGCAGCTGCTGCTCGAAACCGCAACAAAAGAGCACAACAGCAGCAGCGCATGGCAGCCGCGTGCTTGCACCGGCAGTCGCGCGCCGCCGCGGCCGCCACCATCGCCGGCGAGCCCCCCCGGGCTGCGCGTGGGCAGGCTGCACCTCCCTGTGGCGGCCACCGTCCTCTGGGACGTGCCGTCTAGGCGTTTCGTGCGTTTGGCACGGGTTCCCGTCGTGACGAGCTCGGAACCGGAGTTGAAATGGCGTTCTGTCGTAGCGACTTTGCGTGCATTTTTTGAGAAATCAGACCGTTAGATCGGCGATTTCATCGCTCTGTCACAATCTTGGTATATCCATCTTCACTCTCCTCAATTTTCGTCCGTTAATTTTGTCGTTTGACACATCAAAACCGGCCACCAAGTTGACATTTTAATTTGAACTGTTTTTGGACAGTTTCGTGGAGCCAACTTCGTCAGTTCGTAACTCCGCCGTTGCAGCTCCGTCTGGCGTGCCACTAGTTCCTATACGAAGCTGGAATAACCCTCTTCCTACCCCTCCAGTTTCGTTTCATTATGAGCACGTTTGATTAGTTGAATTCGACGCCAATATTGGCCGTCCGAATTCGTAATTTCCAAGTTATTAAATTCCATTTTTGAACCCGGGACTCCGAATTCGAATTCTGACACCACCAGTAGACTCGTGACGTCGTTCTGGCACGTTTTCATATAAAGTTTGTAAGATTTGGAGGACATGGGCCCCGGCACGCATTTCGGTACAAAGTGGGCCCCACAGTCCGGGTCAACGGAACTTTTTGATGCCGACTCATCGAAATCCAATTTCGGATATACCGTTTTGTTCGTATCGTCTTTCTGGACTCGTTGACATATAATTTGCTAGGTTTTAGTGGACATTGGTTCCGACACGCATTTCGGTGCAAGTCGGATACCAATATCCGGGTCAACGGGTCATTTTGAGATCGGCTCATCGGAATCCAATTTCGGATATACCATTGAGTTCGTATCGTCATTCTGGACTCGTTGACATATAATTTGCTGAGTTTTGAGGACATTGGCTCCAACACGCTTTTCCGTGCAAATCGGAATTTCAATGTCCTGGTCAACGGACCAATTTGAGATCGGGTCAACGGAATCGAATTATGAATATACCGTTGGGTTCGTATCGTCATTCTGGATTCGTGGACATATAATTTGTTAGGTTTAGTGCACTTTTATTCTGGCACATTTTTCGGTACAAAGTGGATCCGTCACGGACACCATTTGACCCGAAATTACCTTATTGCCCCTGTGTCCAAATTAGACTTATGGATAGACTATCCTAGCTGATTTGACAATTCTGGACACGTTGGTGATGGTTGTTTCACCATCCGACAACACTTGTAGGTTTTCACCCTATTATTATAATCTTTCCCCTTTTGTTGTATTTCGAGATCCATCGATTCCAGTGATTTCACCATCACTGAAATTGAATATGTTGACCATGTAGATGTTTATAGAGACTAGCTTTGAGCCTGTTGATCATGGTTGACTACTTTGACTGAATGGCGAAGTAGAGTCAACATTTGACCTAGGTTAGATTAGTTTTGACCTTGGTTGACCATAGTTGACTATTTTGACCAAAAGTCAACCGGAAGTCAACCGTAGCCTAAAATTGATTAGAACTTGACCGAAGTTGACTAGTTGACCCAAAGTCAAATATTAGTCAACGTTAGTCAAGTTTGACCTAAAGTTGACCTAGGGTTGACCAGAGTTGACCAGTTGACTAAAAGTCAACTGTAAGTCAACCCTTGACTTGTCTTGACCTAGTTTGACTTAGTATGACTTGATTTTACTTCCAAACCCTTATATTGATACAGTATTCCATCTATAGGTCCTCGAGGCACTATTCTTGGACTCAGTCGACTTATCTATCACATCACAGGCGAGTACATTCTTTGATAGTAGTTCCTTGTCTTGATATTTTCTGTATCCAATTCAGTTATAGTATTTTACTTGATTCTCGTCATGATGATACACGGACTAGTATATACCGAATTTCTGTCATAAGATGTCATTCTTGGATTTTCTTAGGATACTGGTACTTGCTCGATTTTGTTCTTGTACTTGTATTGACACCGATTCCTGAGAAGGAGAAGCTACCTTCTTAGGGAATCTCGTGCCATGACGTGCTATGTCCGGATCCGTATACTATTCAGGGAATGGGGAATTTTATAGATAGTATGATCAATGCCCACCTTGAGTTACTACTTGTATCATAGCTATACCCTCATCTCACGATGGGTATAGCCTGACCTGTGCTACTACTTGCTCCATAGCTTGCCATCTCGGCCGGGCCGAGTCCACGTACTTGTAGCCGGTCGGCTGGAAGCCTGATCTTGACCCATACCGATCATATTATGCTATAATATTCGAGGCACATTTTATATTTATTACATCAGTTATATATTACAGTTCAGCTTATTTTTCCTGCGTGATTCTCCTTGACATGATTCCCAGTTTATATATCCTGTTTTACTTACAGTCTTGATATATCATCTTGTATTCCATTATGATTGTCTCTTACATTATTTGTCAATACTATGAAACTGTTGTTAGTCTATATACTCGTTCCATCCTGACTGGATATGTTGACAATATTTTAGGAGTTGTTATACCATTATTGGACTTCATGATGTTGCTAACCGAGGTGGATCTCACTATTCTTCTATGTGAGTTGCCTGGTAGCTGTTCTTAGTTCGTCTTGTTTTTCTTTCTTTATTTTCCTGTCTTATGATTCCTTCTAGTAGTTCTAGTTGTTCTTGTGCCTTAGTTATCTTTCCTGTCTTATCTTCTTTAGATGTTGGGTTGTGATTGAGTACATTTGTAGTTCATGGACCTTCTAGATGTAGTGTATATTTATTGGGTACTAGACAGCGTTCTACCGCCGATACTGCGGCGTAGGCTGGGCGTGGCCCACGTATTCGTATCCGTATATCCGGGTGCGGGTCGTGACACGTTTTTAGTGGTAGCCCATGCAGGTCAGTCTTTGCAATTAATGCGAAGTCGTGGTAGTACTTGAGCTTTTCTGTACTACTGCGAGCCTGCCCTAGGATTAAGGTTGAGTCATGGAATATTTTAGGAATTTGGTACTCAGTCACATATTAGGAACTCTTGGTAGATTTCAGGGATGACCCCTGGGAATCTTATTTTGAACTTTTCGAAAGTTTTCCCATTTGTTCTTGTCCGTCCTGATTTCTGAAACATCTGTCCGTTATCAACTTTATTCCTTCTTGGGATGAGTTGTGGATCCAGAGGGAAGGTATAAGTTGGACTTATATATCTTTTAGGTTGAGACGAGAATATGATTTGCCAGTCTCATATCAGGTTGAGATTGTTTTAGATTATATTCCAATAATTTCCTTTTTATCTTGACCTAGATAGTACCTTTGGACATCTCCTGAGAATTTTTTTCTAAACTCTACCTCGGGATCTGTTTCCTCTAGTTTCCATATACTTATCCTTGATTCGTTGTTGAAAATTTTGAAATTCTTGATGTTCGTTGTTGAATTCGATTTTGATTCTGTTTGAAGATAAGTTTCTCTGGATTGATTTAAGATATTCTGATAAACATATTTTATGAGGACGATGAGAACGATAAATGTCTACTTTATTTATGGAGTTTAGAATTTATCGTAGTCATATTAGCTAGCCTGAAAAGGGCATGGAGCCTGATTTTGGATATACTATCCTGGTTATGGCATTTAGATTCTCTTGCAGCTATACCGGTTGGCGTGGTAAGGAATCTAGATGACATGATTTTAGGGTGTATACCCTAGTTATGGACTCTATCGTTTATTGCAGCTATGTTTACTGGCGTGGCGAAAATTCTGACAGCATGGTTTTGGATAGACGTGTATGGTTATCAGGTCGTATCTTAAATTGATTCACTTCTTTTTGACCAAATGATGAGGACAATTCATACCCTTATTCTCGACTTATCATTCATTTCTTTTCTCATCGTATGATGATTTTCTCATCTTGCCATCATTTTCTTTGACTTGTTTAGCTATGTCTTGATTACACCAATCACCTATCTCATATCTACATCTGTCATCTACACTTGAAGACTCTAAAAATTTTAAAATTTTCATATCTAAATTGTTGCTTAAATTTTGATACTGTTAAGATTTTGATTCCCTTCTGTCTGTGACCAATCAATTTTGGTCGTCTTGTTTATCGTGCCAAAGAGTCTTGGTTGCTGACTAGACTCTAGATGACTTCAAATTCCTTTGTGACTTGGATTTTCATCCTTGGATGCTCGTGCTCAGCCTTCGTTGATCTTATTCTCCATCTTGTCCAAATTCTGATTTACTCAAAGGTTGATCAACTTAGATCGTGTTGAGACAAATTTCTTTATCGTGGTTGGATTTCAATGCTATTAACCCTCGTGCATTGACTTCCGATTTTGATCATGTTTGGATTTTGGACACTCGTGTCTAAACTCTTTTCGACCTTGATTTCATTTCCCGATTACATCCAAATTCTTTGTGATTAGTCGTGCCTAGATGACTTGGCATGACTAAGACAACTTGGGATTTCCTTGACCGTGATTTTAACGATCATAACTATATATTTTATCTTGCCTCAGACTCGTGCCTAAAATTTTTGACTTTCAATCACGACTAACTAGTGTGACTACGAAATTATTCGTGTTAGAATTGAACATGTTTGACTTTCTACCGTGCCTAATTGACTTGGGTTCCTTCCTAAATTGTGCTTTTAGAACCTTGATTTCGAATTCATGATTTATCGTCTTTCACAACTGAACTTGGATCTTGATCGTGCTTATGTGACCTGTAATCTAATTTTCCATCAAATCTGACCATCAATCGTGCTATACTCAAATTTTTCTCTCCATTCGCTTCTCTTAGCCCTGTTTTAGATCATGACTATCCGACTTTGATTTTCATGATAATGATAATATTAACCCTCAAATCGTGCTAAAAATATTGAACCCTAATCAACTGTGTCGAAATAGATCTCATTCGTACTTGAATTTTGATTCTCTAGTCGCTCGTGCTCAGGTTTCATTCCTGATCAAGACTAGATTTTCTATTTTCCTCGTTCTATTCCAAATCATTCCTAAGTGGTTAATCATCACAATTTTTTTTAACGCGTCTGAGTCTTGATTTCACTCATGACCAGATGGTTAATCCTTGAATAATGTTGTGCTAAACATCTGATTATTCCTAACAATGCCCAATCACGTCATTTTCATCTTGATCGTGCCTATGTATAACCCTAAATCTAATTTCATCGAGCTGAAATCCTGTTAATCAAATTTTTGACTTGATTGTAATCGGACGAAGCTCAAGTTTTAATTTCGTTGTCATATCTAAATCGTGCCAAGTGAACTTAGACTATTTCCAATTTTAATCACGTCCGAACTTGGATCGTATTTCATGATTTTATTAATCATACTCCTTAATCTTTGATCGGGCCTATAAGACCTTGACTTCGATTTTGTTTGTGTCTGAAATTTTATCTCAACCATGCCAAACCTTGTTTTGGTCATGGTTAGCTTTTCATCTTAATCAGGCCTGTGCGACTTTCGGGTTGATTTCCATCAACCTAAGTCCTACAAATCACCCCGTACGTACTTGAACTTCATTTATATCTTCGATTATCCTCATCGTCTCTAAAATCGTGCCTCAATGACTTGACTTATTTTGAAATCATGCACATATGATTTGTTCGTATCATGATTCTATCGTGCCAAATCCCTCATCGTGCCTGAACAATTTTGAATTGATTATCCTGATCGTACAAAACTCGTCATTCTTGGATCGTGCCTAAAATATTGCTTAAATCTTCTATCATGTTTAAACCCCACTACCAACCTTTAATTTCGAGGACGAAATTTTTATAAGGTGGGTAGGATTTAAGCCCCCTGAATTTTCGGGATTTATTTTCGAATTTCCTAAATAATTTATTCTCGATAATTCATTTTATTTAATTAATTTTGATCATTAAATGCTCTTTACCGTGACTTGGAATTCTAGAGCATCAGGGATGCCAGTCTCCGGAAACTTCTTTCTTGAAGTTTGTAGTAGACGAGATTATCTTCATGTTGATATATCGTGTCCCACTCGAACTTATTACCTTGTGCTCCATATGATTCGCGCAACTTCGGGTCAATTTAGACCAATTTATCGTGTGTCGTAATTTGTGATTTAATTTCCAACTTAATTTTCGGGCCCGACATCGGTCCAATCCAGTCGACCCAATTATGGCCCTAGCCTGTTTTGAGTCTACTGTGCACGTGCCACTTGCGTGCCATCGAATTGATTTCCCTTGTGCTCCCATTTCGTCCATAATTTTTAATAGTTTAAATTTATTATTTTAATTAAATCTTGGCCCCAAGCTTGTCCAAACTTGGCCCAACACCCAATCTAATTTGGTGTATGCCCTATCATGACTGCCCATACACCCTACTGATATTTTTCTCGTTTACCTCTACTCAAAATATCTCTCTATATATAAATATCTCATTTCCTTTATATATATATATATATATATATATATATATATATATATATATTAATTCTCTCTCTTCTTTTAATATAATCTCTCCCTCTCTCTCTCTCTCTCTCTCTCCCCTCTCCCATCAGGACAACCCCCCCATGTGGCCGACACCCCCTTTATCTCTCTCTATTTTCTCTCTCATTCTCACTCTCACACTCTCATTATTTACTCACACACACACAGCACACACAACTAATTCACTTTCTCTCACTCACTTTAATTCCCTCTCTCTCTCCAATACTACACAACACAACACCCCCCCCATGGCTGAGCTTCCCGACTCCACTCCTCCTTCCAGTCCCATGGCCGACGGCCAACCACCACCTCCTCCCGAGCAAGGCCCCTCTCCTCCTCCTCATTTCACCATCACCATCACCATTCACTACCACCATCATCACCATTCACTATCCCCATCACCCACCACTTCTTCCTCCGCTCCGCCGTCGGGCAGCCACCCTCAACCGCTGACTCGCCGCCGCTATGGCAGACGCAGCAGCTGCTGCTCGAAGCCGCAGCAACAGCGCGCAACAGCAGCAGCGCATGGCAGCCGCGCGCGCGCACCGGCAGCCGTGCACCGCCGTTGCCGCCGTCGTCGTCGGCGAGCCCCCCCGGGCTGCGCGTGGGCAGGAAGCACCTCTCTGTGGCGGCCACCGTCCTCCGGGACGCGTCGTCTAGGCGTTTCGTACGTTTGGCAAGGGTTTCCGTCGTGACGAGCTCGGAACCGGAGTTGAAATAGCATTCCGTCGCAGCGACTTCGTACACGTTTTCTGAGAAATTTGACCGTTGGATCGGCAATTTCTTCGCTCCGTCACAATCTTGGTATATCCATATTCACTCCCCTCAATTTTTGTCCGTTAATTTTGTCGTTTGATACATCAAAACCGGCCACCAAGTTGACGTTTTAATTTGAACTGTTTTTGGACAGTTTCATGGAGCCGACTTCGTCAGCTCGTAACTCTGCCATCGCAGCTCCATCTGGCGTGCCACTGGGTCCTATGCGAAGCTGGTATAACCCTCTTCCTATCCCTCCAGTTTCGTTTCATTGTGAGCATGTTTGATTGGTTGAATTCGACGCCAAAGTTGGCCGTCCGAATTCGTAATTTCCAAGTTATTAAATTATATTTTTGAACCCGGGACTCCGGATTCGAATTCTGACACCACCAGTAGACTCGTGGCATCGTTCTGGCACGTTTTCATATAAAGTTTGTTAGATTTGGAGGACGTGGACCCCAGCACGCATTTCGGTGCAAAGTGGGCCCCACAATCCGGGTCAACTGGACTTTTTGATGCCGACTCATCGGAATCCAATTCCGGATATACCGTTGAGTTCGTATCGTCATTCTGGACTCGTTGACATATAATTTGCTATGTTTTAGTGGATATTGGTTCCGGCACACATTTCGGTGCAAGTCGGATACCAATATCCGGGTCAACGGGTCATTTTGAGATCGGCTCATCGGAATCCAATTCCGGATATACCGTTGAGTTCGTATCGTCATTATGGACTCGTTGACATATAATTTGCTGAGTTTTGAAGACATTGGCTCCGACACGCTTTTCCGCGTAAATCGGAATTTCAATGTCCTAGTCAACGGACCAATTTGAGATCGGGTCAACGGAATCCAATTCTGAATATATCGTTGGGTTCGTATCGTCATTCTGGATTCGTGGACGTATAATTTGTTAAGTTTAGTGCACTTTTATTCCGGCACATTTTTCGGACAAAGTAGGTCCGACACGGACACCATTTTGACCCGAAATTACCTTATTGCCCCTGTATCCAAATTGGACTTATGGATAGGCTATCCTAGCTGATTTGACCATTCTGGACACGTTGGTGATGGTTGTTTCACCATCCAACAACACTTGTAGGTTTTTACCCTATTATTATAATCTTTTCCCTTTTGTTGTATTTCGAGATCCATCGATTCCAGTGATTTCACCATCACTGAAATTGAATATGTTGACCCTGTAGATGTTTATAGAGACTTGCTTTGACCCTGTTGATCACGGTTGACTACTTTGACTGAACGATGAAGTAGAGTCAACATTTGACCTAGGTTAGACTAGTTTTGACCTTGGTTGATCACAGTTGACTATTTTGACCAAAAGTCAACCGGAAGTCAACCGTAGCCTAAAATTGATTAGAACTTGACCGAAGTTGACTAGTTGACCCAAAGTCAACTGTTAGTCAACGTTAGTCAAGTTTGACCTAGAGGTGACCTAGGGTTGACCAGAGTTGACCAGTTGACCAAAAGTCAACTGTAAGTCAACCCTTGAATTGTCTTGACCTAGTTTGACTTAGTATGACTTGATTTTACTTCCAAACCCTTATATTGATACAGTATTCCATCTATAGGTCCTCGAGGCACTGTTCTTGGACTCAATCGACTTATCCATCACATCACAGGCGAGTACATTCTCTGATAGTAGTTCCTTGTCTTGATATTTTCTGTATCCGATTCAGTTATAGTGTTTTACTTGATTCTCGTCACGATGGTACACGGACTAGTATATACCGAATTTCTGTCATGAGATGTCATTCTTGGATTTTTTTGGGATACTGGTACTTGCTCGATCTTGTTCTTGTACTTGTATTGACACTGATTCCTGAGAAGGAGTAGCCACCTTCTTAGGGAATCTTGTGCCATGACGTGCTATGTCCGAATCCGTATACTATTCAGGGAATGGGGAATTTTATAGTTAGTGTGATCAATGCCCACCTTGAGTTACAACTTGTATCATAGCTATACCCTCATCTCACGATGGGTATAGCCTGACCTGTGCTACTACTTGCTCCATAGCTTGCCATCCCGGCCGGGCCGAGTCCACTTACTTGTAGCCGGTCGGCTGGAAGCCTGATCTTGACCCATACCGATCACATTATGCTATAATATTCGAGGCACATTTTATATTTATTACATCAGTTATATATTACAGTTCAGCTTACTTTTCCTGCGTGATTCACTTTGACATGATTCCCAGTTTATATATCCTGTTTTACTTATAGTCTTGATATATCATCTTGTATTCCATTATGATTGTCTCTTACAGCATTTGTCAATACTATAAAATTGTTGTTAGTCTATGTACTCGTTCCATCCTGACTGGATATGTTGATAATATTTTAGGAGTAGTTGTGCCATTATTGGACTTCATGATGTTGCTAGCTGAGGTGGATCTCACTATTCTTCTATGTGAGTTGCCTGGTAGTTGTTCTTAGTTCGTCTTGTTTTTCTTTCTTTATTTTCCTGTCTTATGATTCCTTCTAGTAGTTCTAGTTGTTCTTGTGCCTTAGTTATCTTTCCTGTCTTATCTTCTTTAGATGTTGGGTTGTGATTGAGTACATTTTTAGTTCATGGACCTTCTAGATGAAGTGTATATTTATTGGGTACTAGACAGCGTTCTACCGCCGATACTGCGGCGTAGGCTGGGCGTGGCCCACGTATTCGTATCCGTATATCCGGGTGCGGGTCGTTGTTTGCAAAAACATAAGTGTTTTTTATTTCACAAACTTTGTAAGAAGATTACAATTGAATTCTGGGAAAGTACAACTATAGGAATCTGATATGAAGATGATCGCTTTATCCCTTGGATGATATGAACTTTGAAGACGGTAGCCTCTGAAGAATGCAGCAGCACTTTGGCAAGAACTCCTGATCTCTGGTGATGATCTTGAATGATCTGATCTTGATAATGAAGGACTTGAAACTCTATTTATAGTGTTCTGGAAAATAACTAATTAGTAGTTATTTCTGGATTGCGCAGGCATTAGACTGCACAAGAAGCGAACTGCGCTGGCAGTTACTCGATCGTGGCTCTACTGTATTAGATGCGTGGCATTGTTTGATTAAAATGCATATGGTCGTGTACAGACGGTTGCCACGTGGTGAGCAATTGATGGCATGTAGGCCACGTGTAAATTGTTAGTCATCTTGATGGATTGCGCCATCTGAATTGCGCTAACTTCAGACTGCGCTGGGATCGAACTGCGCTGAAGAGGATCTGGCAGACTGCGCTGGGAGTTAACAGCTGGACCATGCTAGACAGCTGTCATGACGGCGTGGCACAAGAAACGAACAGTTTCCTCGTTCTTCGGGCTGTCAGTTGTCAGAAGATCTGATTTTGTGTCAGGTAATGATGACGTTGCCACGTCAACTAGCGCGCTCGGATGAGTGCGCCGTTCAGCTTGCACAGTTGAGTTGTTGCGCAGTCTATCTCCTGCGCAGTTGATTTGAAGGATACGCTATTTAATTTTCATTGCTTTTTTGATGGGTGCAACTTGATTTTTAGGACCTACAAGACCCCCTTCAAAGTTTTCGAAATTTGAAAATATTCAAAGTTTCGAAATACTTTGAATTTCGAATTTAAAATCAAGTTGCGCAAGTGGCGCTCTGACTGCGCGTTTGGAGGAATCAGTCCCTAATTTTTCGGCGCAATCTGAGGTGACTGTTACTTTTGAAAAACTATAAATAGTTTCTATTCTTCTTTCTTTCATTCTTTACTTGTTTTCAACTGTTCTCAAGAGACAAGAGCTCATCTTCTCCGACTACTTCTCCTTCTCTCGATGATAGTGATGGCTCCTAAGCGAACTGCCACCGAGAAGGGCAAGGCCCCCGCCGAGCCTTCGACTCGGGTTATGCCCCGAATCTCTCGCCACGAAGTTGGCCATCCAGCGCTGCAAGGTAGATGATGAACTCGATCAAAACCCTTTTTAGGGTTCTTGATATTTTTGAACTTTCATATCTCTCTCTTTTTAGAGATTCGATGGTATTGCGCCGCCCTGTTTAGGGTTTTGGTTGCACACACACAATAGTTTTTTATTTTTATGAAAATTATATTCTTGCACAATCGGTTGAAAAGCGCTGGCAGATGTTCGGCGCAATCTATCGATTTGCGCAAGTCTGTTGAACCAGCGCAAACTGATGCCTTGCGCAAGTTGGTTAGCGCAACCTGATGTCTTGTGCAAGTGGATGTGTTGGCGCAACTGGGTATTTTGCGCATGTAGGCTGTATTAGCGCAATCTGATGCTTTGCACATAGCGCAATCTGACACTGCACAATTTGCTGATCTTTTGAACAGACTCTTTGATTTTGTATGTACTGAATTTTGTCTCTTTGTTTGATGCAGTTAACCTCAGGGAAGACCCAGAATATGAGGTCTTTGCAGGGACTTTGGATGAACCTGAGTTTAAGGAGGATCTTTCCCATGTGACATTTCCTCAGTATGTCCTGCCGTCGTCTCGACAAGCCATCCTAACAGCACAAGACAATGAAACATTGCTGAGTCTGATGAATGGGCAGCCTCTGCAAACTGCTGACGCTGTTATTCATAAGAAGCCTCTGTTTCTGTTCGGTGAGGCTTTCGATAAGAACTCCCAGCCTAGACCCCGTATGGAGCAAAATTTTTTCAAAGATGCGAAAAGATGATACTTTTACCAGAGATTTCCAGATGCCTTCCCCTGTCTCGCTATACTTTTGCGAGCTATCCTAGAGGATGGAATGGGATATAACTCCACTCCAGCAAGCTCGAACGGGGAACATCTGTGTAAAGAAGGGGCCGAACAACAAAGACATGTTCTACAGTTCTTCGGAGCGTCACAGCTCTCTACTTAGAGGACTGAAACCTGGGTGCATTCTACCAGAAAACTCTTCCCTGCTGCTACCGGTCAGAACACCGATATCGCAAACGAGTTTGCGAAGGTTGAGGAAAGATATCCAGACCAAGATATTCGATTGACTGGTCTCGTAAATCCCGATAACAAGAGGTGGAGCTGCATAGCCAATTGGATATTGGCTCAATTTGAAGACAAGCTCAAGGAGATTGAGCTATACCAAGCGGTGTATGCCACCATTTATGGTTTCCCGCCTAATCCGGATCTCTTCCTTGCATTGGCAGAGAGATACAATTATAGAACAGGGACCTTTATGACACCCTGTGGAGAGATCGGATTGGCTTTACATGAGATGAAGTACATCTCCAGCTTGCCCATGGGGGATATCTCCTACGAAGAATTTGTCCCAACCAATGATGAGTTGGACAAATTACGTCAAGAGAATGCCGACATGGTGGCCGTCTTCGAAGAGCTGCTATGCAACTATAAAATCTGTTCCTTGTACTACAAGAGCGGAACATCCGGCACCTGTTACTCAACTAAATGGTTGCCGTATCTCTTTCTCGACCATATCATTGAGAAAAAGACAAAGGAGCATGATAACTACCAACCCTCCTTCTTCAGACCACTTAGCCACAGCGAAGTGATAGGGTTGATGGAGGAGAACAAGGATCTGGATATCAAGATCGAAGATGATCTTCAATATCCCTCTCTCAAGAAAGGTGACATTATTGAGAGTTATATGAGGATGGGCTATAGGCCCATGTCGAAGGAGGCCCAGTTGGCGGGTTTCCTCACTTATTGGCTCCGAAGATACGTCGTTTCTGGAGCCAGCACCGTCAATCGCTTTCATCGAGGCGTGCTGTTTGCGGCCGTCCGCTTAGTCTTCGGCTACCGGATGGATTTATTATCGGCGATGACTTGCAGAGTAAATGCTGGCCTCCGCCTTTTTGTTGATCAAATGCTTCGGGAAAAGGGTGAGAATGGAAGCTTTCCCCAGCTGGAGCTACCATATACTTATTTGTTTGGATGGCTGCTTCTGCACTATCCTTCATTGATGAACCCTAATATGGGAGCGGTGAGCGGCAGCTTCTTGAGGAGGTTCTCAAAAAGCAAGTGGATATACACCACTTTAAGAGATTGCAGACGCGCTCTAGATCTTGGAAAGGGATGGAACTTCTATTGTGTTCCCCCTCCGGCTGGTTACGAGCATATCTACCAACTTGGTCAATTCTGGGAGGGCACAGCCTCTGGGCCACACAATTTTCAATTGTTTGAAGACGATCCGGCCGTCTCACTTAGTGTACAGATTTGAAGATGAGTGCTATCTGGAGCCTTATCTTCCGAGTCGATTTGCACGCCAATTCGGCTATGACCAATTCCACGTAGGCAACGCCATAACGTACCTACAAGGAAAGGGTTATCTGATCGATGGTGCTCGGGCTTACTATCATGCTCGGGACACTAGGACGATGTTCTCGATGCCGCTAAAGAGCGATCACGGCCCTCGTATGCTATATACATATTCGCTCTTCTACACATCGGCGAACACTTTTGCGGAGAACTTTAGTCTGCTGGACAGTTTTGCGACTGCGGCCCGATTAAAGAAGGGATCATCTGTTGTGGTAGCTCCTGGAAATGATGATGAAGATGCGCCAGTTGATGCTCCATTGGAAGCTTCAAGGGAAGCCAACTTCCCTGAAGAAGTCAACGAGCCACTGCGCGTTTCCTTGAAGGTCGTCAGATCTCCCATCAAGGAAAGGAAGAAAAGGAAGGCGGAGGAACCTTCCTTTCCAGTTGCTAAGAGGAAGATTATCTTAGAATCTTCAGAAAGAGTTACGACCCGGTCGCAATCTCGGCAACATGCTGAGTCGACTCAAAGAAAAGATGCGACAACTCCAACCTCTCTCCAAAGGCAAGTAGATGTTGTGGATGTAGAGAGTCCGGAGAGACCTCTACGCAGAAAGAAGATAGTTGTCAGAAGGAAAGTGGCCAGTCCTCCAAGACCTATCCTGTCATCGGTCGTGGCTGGTGCTGTCGCTGGAATCACAATGTCGTCTCCTACACCTGTCCCTGAGCCCAGACAAGAAACTTTGAGTCCAGAGAGGAGGGATGAGGTTGTAGAGACCAGGGAGGAAGTCATGGAAAAAGAAGATGAAGTGTTGCGATCTCCTACTCTTGCAGTGGAAACTACCAGCTTCCAGCTACACCGAGAACACTTCGTGATGAAGAAGATCGATTAATGATCGATGCTCTGAATGACTGCGACTTCGGCCTCCATAATGATGTAGATCCGGTCGCTACAACTGATATTGAAGAAGCACCAGAGGAGAGTGCTAGTGATGAAGATACATCAGCAGAGGCTGTTGATGACACTCTTAACCCAGAAGAGGATGCTGATGTACCCGCATCCCCAGAAAAGATTATGATTAAGGAAATAGCACCTGAAAAAGTTACTGTTGCTGATCCCAAAGGTATTGAATGATATTATCAATCTTCTTTTCATAGATTAAATGGCTGACATTTAAATTTTTATCCATGCAGAAATTGAATCTTCTCCGATTCCTCCAACATGCACTGATATAGTGCCAATAAAGGCGATAGCCAGCAGTAGCAGACATTTTTCGGGCGGCTCCGAAGCGGGTAGTAGCCAGGCAGTAATGTCGGAAGCTACTTCTGCGAGGTTGCAACCCATGTCAGCAGATGACAAAATTGTCACTGGACCCATCAATGGTAAGATTGCTCTTACTTTTAATCTTTCTCGATAGTTGCTAATGACAGCAAGCTGATAGGGTTTATCTGATTTCGTAGAGGAACATCTGGGAGGAGCAACCAGCTCTAGCATGGCTCCTTTGTCGAAAGAGACTACTGTTCATACTACTGCGCTACCGCCTGTACAAGCACCTGCTACTTCAACATCCATGGGAGTAGCTGCCACACCTGGTGCAATAGCTACGAATAGATTTATAATTGGCTCTTTCACCAACCTTTTCTTCAATTCTCTAGGACCCTTAGTAGAAAGGGTAATGGGGAAGGAAGATGTTGGGTTCATCACTGTTAGGGGTCCAACCTCTTATCTGATCGCTGCCATCCGAAGTCAAGGTGATGAAGCGCAAGCTGCTTACCTTGAACACATATTGGATGAGCTGGAAGAATCAGTTAAGACCTATAAAGATCTCAATCGGGGAGAGGTGGAATCCTTGGTACATGCTGAGTTTGAGAGGATGTCTCGAGAGGCTGTAGCTACAAAAGCTGAGTTCCAGGTTTTCTTGGACACTTTTGCTGCCAAGTCTTCAGAGTACAACTCCCAGATGGAAATAATAGTATCTGCTGCTGGGGAGAAGGAAAAGAAAGTTGCTGAACTGAAAGCAGAGTTCGATCGCCTTCAGAAAGAGTTGAAAACTGTTCAACTTGCTCTGGAAGAAGAGACCACTCATCATCAAGCTGCAGTTCAGCAACTGGACGCCCTGACCCACGAAAGAGATGAATATGTCACCACTCATCAAGCTGAAATCTCCCGCCGACTAGTAACCTTACCGACTTTTGATGAAAATTCGGGAATGGAGGAAGCTAGAAGGCGAGTGATGGATTCTCGGGAGGAGCGACTTCAAACTTTAAAGCATCAGATGGCTAATTTGATGACCCCACCATCTGAATAGGAAGACTTTTTGTATCTTCTATTTTGTAATGCCTTTAAATTTTGATCAATAAAAAGACATTTTCTTTGTGGCTCTATTATTTATTGTATATCTTATTCGGATATAAATAATAGCGATAGAAAATATATTCAGAGGTCCGAGACATGATATATTTCTTGATTTAAAAAATAATTATATTCATTATATCTGCTCAGAGGTAATGTGGACATGGCAGAATATACTTTGTTGAATATCATTATTTCAATAGACAACTTAATCAAAGATGACAAGTTGCTGATATGATTGAACGGATGAATCGTCAAAAAGTGTGAACGAAATGAATTGTCAGGATGAACGGATGGACCGTCAAATGAATGGAATGAACGGATGAACCGTCAGATAGATAAAATGAACGGGCGAACCGTATAATGAACGGGCGAACCGTCGGATAATGTAATGAACGGATGGCCCGTCAGATGAATGTAGTGAACGGGCAAGCCGTCGAATGAATGTAATGAACGGATGAACCGTCAGATGAATGTAGTGAACGGGCAAACCGTCAGATGAATGTAATGAACGGGCGAACCGTGTAATGAACGGGCGAACCGTGTAATGAACGGGCGAACAGTCGGATGAATGTAATGAACGGGTGGCCCGTCAGATGAATGTAGTGAACGGGTGAGCCGTCGAATGAATGTAATGAACGGGTGAACCGTTAGATGAATGTAGTGAACGGGCGAACCGTCAAATGAATGTAGTGAACGGACGAACCGTCAGATGATTAGAATGAACGGGCGAACCGTCGGATGGATGAGATGAACGGGTGAACCGTCGGATGAAATGAGATGAACGGGTGAACCGTCGGATGAATGAGATGAACGGGTGAATCGTCGGATGAATGAGATGAACGGGTGAACCGTCGGATGAATGAGATGAACGGATGAACCGTCGGATGAATGAGATGAACGAGTGAACCGTCGGATGAATGTGATGAACGGGTGAACCGTCAGATGAATGTGATGAACGGGTGAACCGTCGGATGAAATGTGATGAATGGGAGAACCGTCAGATGAATGTGATGAACGGGTGAACCGTCGGATGAATGAGATGAACGGGTGAACCGTCGGATGAATGTGATGCTTCATTGTTCCACGAATCTCTGTCTATAAATAGAACAAAAAATTAAATGGAATGATCACTTTTACTTTTCAACAAAAAGATGTCGTCCGGAGATGCATTCAAGAAGACTGAGATCACCCCGAAGGTTGAAGCGGGTACTGAAGAACGTTCTGTTGAATCAACTCAGCCAAAGTAGACGGAGGCAGGCGAAGGTTCGTCTGTACAACAGCCACCGCGAGATATCCTGGACTTCCTACTTGAACCAGGGAAGACTGAGGAAGAAGAGGCCATGAGGATGGATGCTTGCAAGTTCCTGGTAGGTTCGAGCAGGGATGTTCTCGGCTCTTTTGCTGACTTTATTTTTGAGAAGGACGGCAGTGGTCCTCGTCCTGTCTTCAAGAAGGACGATAGTAATTCTCGTCCATGATATCTTGTAACACCATTTATGATGAAATAAAATAAAATTTTATTTATGAACTGTTTTGCCATATTTACAAGAAATTCTTTTTACAATCACACATAGTATTTCTTAAGGAATTTGCCATTGATAGGCATCATAGCAACTCGACCGTCCAGCTCTGAGAGTTGATTGGCTCCATTTGAAAAGACTTTGCTCATGATATATGGACCTTCCCATTTCGCATCGAACTTGCCTTTGATCATATGAGTCATATTCATGGGACGTCTGACAGTTAGAACGAGCTCTCCTTTCTGAAAGGCTCTGACCTTAACTTTGTGATTGAAGGTCTTCGAGATGCGGGCTTGGTATAACTCAATATGTTGTTGAGCCAATAGCCGCTTCTCGTCAAGCACCTCCAATTCCTGAAGTCGAAAAATATCGTTGTTCTCCGTTGTTAGCTCATTAGCGATGGCAATCCTTAAGGACAGAATTTGAAGTTCCAGGGGTAGAACTGCTTCACAGCCATACACTAAAGAGAAAGGTGTACAGCCTGTGGGGTTACGGACCGTAGTACGATAGGCCCAAAGACATTCCTCAAGCTTTTCACTCCAGTTTCGTTTGTTAGTAGATACAAACTTCTTAAGGAGCTTGATGCTAGTTTTGTTGAAGGCTTCAGCCAAGCCATTAGCAGCAGGATTATAGGCTGTCGAAGCGACATTGTCAATTCGGTGATCATCGCAGAATCTTGTAAACTTCTGGCTGATAAATTGAGGTCCATTGTCATGAATGATTCTTCGAGGTACACCAAATCTATAAATGACATGGTGTTTGACGAAGTTGATGATGCTACTAGTTTTGACTTCAGCCAGAGGTATAGCTTCGGCCCATTTGGAGAAGTAGTCGGTTATAGCTAGTATAAACCGATGTCCTCTAGAAGAAGGAGGATTGATGGGACCTATAATATCTATGACCTAAGCTTCGAAAGGCCAAGAAGCAGTAGTCGGATGAAGGAATTCTGATGGTTGATAAATAAAATCTGCATAGATTTGACAAGCTTAACATTTTCTTGTATATTCGATGGCATCAGATACCATAGAGGGCTAGTAGTAACCCATGCGTCGGATACGATCTTGTAGCTTAGGGTCGGGTTGATGTGTTCCATAAACACCATCGTGAGCTTCACGCAATACTTGCTTCGCTTCATCACCAGCAAGACAGCGTAAGAGAAGACCATCATAAGTCCGTCGATATAGAGTTTTGGTGGTCTGATTATAGTAGAATCAGAGAGATCGTCGACGTATCCTCGTAGCCTCCTTGGGATCTTCAGGAAGTATATCATGGACCACGAAGTCGATGAAGGGAGTTCTCCAATCTTCACTGATAACATTGGCCTCAGTAAAATTACTGAAATCAATAGTACGATTGTTTTTAATGCAGAACAATTCCCGATTAGAAATAACAACCACCTGTTGTCTTTTGATAGGGATGGCTAAGACTGCTGCAAGATTGGCCAAAGCGTCTGCTTCAGTATTACAAGCTCGGCGGACATATTC
This sequence comes from Iris pallida, assembly GCA_029216955.1. Classification (NCBI taxonomy): domain Eukaryota; kingdom Viridiplantae; phylum Streptophyta; class Magnoliopsida; order Asparagales; family Iridaceae; genus Iris; species Iris pallida. The sequence goes on from JANAVB010007596.1 coordinate 14,600,685, forward strand.
GATGAAGAAGGCTTTAAATGATGTAGCCATGTTGATTGCCGCTTCATAGTAAGGCACTAGATCTTGATGGCGAACTTCATAGGTTTCTCTAACCTGGTTAACAACCAGCTTGGAGTCACCATAAACTTCAAGATATTCGACGTCCAATTGTTTAGCTAACTGAAGACCAATGAGTAGAGCATTGTATTCTGCTACGTTGTTGGAGCAAGGTTCATCTAAGGAGTAGCTAGGCTCTTTGAATAGTTGACCCGTCTGGAGAAACGAGAACAATCCCAACTCCTGCGACAATAGCACCATTTGGTCCGATCCTGGATGCACCGTCAAAGAATAGACGCCAGGTAGGAAATTCTTCGGAGATCATATTTGATTCCAATGTCTCGTCTGGAATTTCATCATAAAGTTTAGATGTCTCGGGTATAGGATGAGCCGCTAAGAAGTCCGCCAGTACTTGACCTTTAACAGACTTTTGCGGAACATACACCATGTCATATTGGGCTAGCAGAATGGCCCATGTAGCCAATCGAGAGTTGAGTGTACTTGGCTTCTTCATCAGTACCCGAAGAGGATTAACTCGGGAGATGATATGAATAGTTTGGCCAATGATGTAATGCCGAGTCTTTTGAATAGCGAACATAAGAGCTAAGCATTCTTTTTCAACCGAACTATAACGGTGTTCAGCACCAATCATAGTACGACTGAGATAGTAGATGGCTTGTTCATGACCTTCTTTATTCTTTTGAGCAAGTAAAGCACCTAATGAATGATCTATAGCACGGACGTACATTAAGAATGGTATGCCAGAGATTGGTGGTACCAAGACTGGTAGGTTCATGAGATACTGTTTTATGTCGTCAAATGCTCGTTGACATTCTTTAGTCCAAATGAAAGAGACACCCTTCTTCATTAACTGGGTAAATGGTCTGCAACGTCCAGACAGATTTGAAATGAATCTCCTGATGTACGCAAGTCGACCTTGGAATCCTCGTAGCTCTTTTAGGTTGCGTGGAGGACGCATCTCTTGAACGGCTTTGATCTTCTCGGGATCCACGTGTATACCTTTAGAGGTAATGACGAAGCCGAGAAATTTACTACTAGAGACACCCAAGAATGACTTGGTGGGATTCATTTTCAGCTGATGTTGGCACATCAGATTGAAGATTGTTCTTAAGTCTTGGATGTGATCTTGCTTTAGACGACTCTTGACAGCAATATCGTCGACATAGCATTCGACAGTCTTGCGAATATGATCTCGAAAGATGGCACTCATAGCTCGTTGGTAAGTTGTACCAGCGTTCTTAAGACCAAATGGCATTACAGTATAGCAATAGACTCCACGAGGAGTGCAGAAAGAAGTATGTTTTTCATCTTCAGGATTCATCCGAATCTGATTGTATCTGGAAAATCCATCCATGAAGGATATTCGCTCGAACCCACAAGTATTGTCGATCATGACGTCTATGATAGGGAGAGAAAATTTGTCTTTTGGACAGGCTTCATTAAGATCCCGGAAGTCGATGTAAACTCGAACTTTGCCAGTTTTCTTCAAGACTGGGACAACATTGGCTACCCAATCTGGATGTTGTTCTTCTCGAATAAAGCTACAAGCGATGAGCTTCTTGACTTCATCGTCGATTGCGTCCATCATTTCTGGCTTGAAGCGCCTTTGATGTTGTTTGACTGGCTTTGCATTAGGCAAGATATTCAATTTGTGAGTAGCAACTTTAGGATCTAAACCTGGCATGTCTTCATAACTCCAGGCGAAGACATCAATGTATTCTCGAATAAGAAGAATTAATTCTTGCTTATCCGCCTCGGAAAGGTTCTTGCTGATGAATATTGGACGAGGTGACCCGCTTTCTCCTACGTCAATTTGAACCAATTGATCTTCGGTAGGAGGTTTTCATTGTTCGAATCGGAGTTCCCATTGGGTATCCATTCGTTGAGCCCAAGGATCTGTCTCGGGATTTTCTTCAATATCCTCGTCATATCCTTCTGGAAGTTCGATGGAGACCATGTTAGAAGATACGATCAGCCGATGAACCTGACCAATACTGGTATCAGAATCCTATGATCTAGAATCAGAAGAGTTAGAGCGCTCCTCACTATCGGATTCGGAGATGCTGGGGATAATACCGGAGGTGAAGCATATCCGAGACCTCTTTTTGTCCTGCTATAATACATCTCTGATTTTCCTTCCGGAACAACCGTACGGATAGGAGTTCTTCTACCCTTACCGTAGTTGAGGCCATTCTTGAAGTCATAACCCATCTTTCGGATGATGTCTTTTGATTGTTGACTATAATGACGGAGTTGGAGACTTTTCGTATCGTTACTTTTGCTATCATCCGTATAGCTGAATTTTTGTTCTGGTCCTTTACTAAAAAGTATCGGACTCTTGCCTCTCTTTTGAGAAGGGACAACAAAGTATGAATCATCTGGGTGTTCGAGTAAGACCTCTGTTTGAAGAGACTGTACAACTCCCATTGTAAATGACTGAAAGCTATCTAACATATCCAAATAGCACTTAGCATGATAAATGACATCAGTATACTGGAAAGGAGATGCTTTTTCATTGATTTGTACATCTGTATTTACAACAGGACCTTTAGCCTTAGCAGGCTTGGTCAGATTGATTACAAGAGGGGGAGAAGAAGAACGTGGAGGAAGATTGGACTTGTTACGACGGAGGTCGATAACAAGCGGCTCAGAAGAGGTTAGCTCCCTTTTATCCTTGTTATGAGATAAATCAATAACAAGTGGCTCAGAAGAGGTGAGCTCCCTTTGCTTTTGACCACCATCAGTTGGTTGCTTCTGGGCTGGCAAGTGAATAGCCAGTGGTTTGGAGGATTGAGGACGAGAAACACGCCCTTTGACAGGTATGATGAGAGTGTCATTGGATACTGCTTCTTGTTCTTCTTCAGTGTCCAGAGCCAGTACTACCTTCATGAATTCATCCTTGTACATGCGAGCATCATTACAATATGCTTCGACACCTTTGAAAGGATAGAGATCCGCAACCTCTTTTTGAACCTCTCCATTGTCATCAACGTATTTGAAACATTGATGGAGAGTCGAAGGAACAATGTTGTGCTCGTGAAGGAATGGTCTCCCTAAAAGAGCATTGTAAGAGCAACCATGGTTGTCTATAATGTAGAAGGTCACCTTTGTGCGGAGATTGCCTATTTGGAGTTTTAGGCGAATCTTGCCCAGAGGTTCACTTCTTCCTTAGTTGAACCCCAAGATGGTGGTGATTGTACTGGAAAGACTATGTACTGGGATCTTCAGCGCATCTAGCATTGTCTTTGGCATGATGCTGAGAGCAGACCCTGGATCTATCAGAATATGATCGACTTTCATCGAGTCGGCATATCCTGTATAATATAGAGGACGGTCATGCCTATTATCTTCCATCCGCATATCATCCTGTATGAAGGTAATGTTTGGAATTAACGCCAACACACTGTGACAATGGAGGCAAGAGACAAGCTCTGCTTTCGGCTTCTTCAGAAGGGTTAGGCAGGTTTCCGCCTGCATGAGAGCTTCACTCAGAGTTTCTCGAGTCTCTTTGGAGAGGCGCAAGAGCTCGAAGATTGATAGCCTGGCCGGTGTATTGGCTAGTTGGGCCAAAATATCAAAGTTGTATGGCTTCTCAAGTCTAGAAGGAGATGACTTCTTCAAAGGTTTGTCGAAGCGGACTTGTTGTTTGCCTTTGTCGGCTGCTGTCGGCTTAGGGGGAATTGGTTCTACAACTGGTAAAGACACTGCAGGGATGCCCTCAGTAGAAGCAGGTTGCACTGGAGCAGACTCAGAAGAAGAAGCAGGATTTTCTTGAGTCTCGGGAAGTTCCCGTAGATAGGCTTTCCCTGATCTGGTGCCCAACAGGATTTCCTCTTCAACTATGGGGTTAAAAGACACCATATTGCAGATCTTTGTTTTACCCTTGGAGCGGTCTTTTTTGCTTAGAAGGAGCCTCGAAGTCAGAAACAAGATCAGGATGAATCCACATAATCTCGCTATTATCAAGGGATAAGGGGACGAGACCTTCACTCCGTGGAGGAGGGAGATTCTCGATCTCAAGAGTGGCCTTGGGGATAGGGATGACACCATGTTGTACCATCTGTGGAGGGAAGTTACCGAACTGTACTGAGACCATGTTCGCGGTAACAGTCTTCTCATCTTGTTGAAGAGTGACAACACCAGCATTGACTAACTCCTGAATTTTACCTTTGAGCACGTAACATGTTCGAGTGGGATGACCAATGAACCTGTAATAAACACAGTATTTGGGATGATCAGTCTTACCGACCTCGTCAGGCTTCTTCGGGTCTGGGAGTTGGAGCTTATTGCTTTTGATCAAGCAATCAAAGATGCTCACGGTGTTATTCTCGTCAAAGTAGTACTCTACTTTTGGACGAGGTTCCCTTGGTGGAGGGACAGAAGGAGTAGAAGCAGACGTAGGTGGAGCTACGTTGACCGCTAGAGATTCTTTATTCTTCAGATTGATGTTCAGAGTCTCTTTACCCTTGCGGTTGTTCTGGCGATTACCGCTACTGGCTGTCGGGTGTTCATCCCGGTCGGGGTTAGACATGTGTATCCCCAACTGCTTGAATTTGTCAGCACTAACTTCAGCTGCTTTAGCATTGACAATGAAGGATGGCCAGTCTTGAAATTGAGTTGACCCCGTCCACATGCTGATGATAGGCAAAAGGTTTGCCTTGCAGGTATCAATAGTGACAGCGGCCGGAGTTCCAGGAGGCATCTTTAATGCTTCTCGGCAGAATCTTTCAATGAAACTCTTAGCAGTTTCATTATGTCTTTGTTTGATCTTATTGAGGGCTGACATAGTCATGTCATTGATTCCCTCGTAGAATCGCTCTAAGAAGATTTGTTTCAAACCCGAGAAAGAGGTGATACAGCCATCGGGCAAGCTCCTATACCAATCGTATGCTACACCAGCTAAACAGCCGACGAACACCCTGGTAAGAAGAGCATCATTTGGCTGAAGTTGAACAGTCATTACCTCAAAGTGGTTAATGAACTGACTTGGAGATGTGTTGCCGTCAAACAGCAAAATTGTAGGGATTTTGTACTTTGGAGGAAATGGGACTTCCTTCCATTCAACTGGATAGGGTTGTTTGATCCCCAATCTCTGTAAGTTGTCCTTCTCTTTGAAGGCCTCGAATTGAGTGCGCAAGAGTTTGACAGCTTCATTAGCATCCTCCGATGATGAAGAAGGAGTAGGCTGAATCAGAGTGTAAGGGGGAGGAACAGCGTGGTAAAGCACTACCCCCAGCACCTGACTGACTGGGTGTGGGTTGAATTTGTACAAGGGGTACTTGAGAAGATACTACCCCCAGACCTGCATTGACAGGCACCGACGATGCTATGGTCTCAGGATTTACAGCAGGTACAGTCGGTGGTACTTTATGTTGGGCCACGATGATAGAATGCATACTTGCAACCATTTCAGCCATGGTCTTCAGCTTGTCTTCTAGTGTAGCTATTCGTTGTTCTTGACTTGCTGAACTGGAAGCATCTGGGTCTTCAGTGACAACATAAGCTGTCATTTCTCTAGGTATAGTAGAAGACACCGTCTGTTCAGAGCTTTCGCTGTATGCATCATAATCAGAGAAAGAATCATCTCCTGAATAAGAAATAGGAAGATGACCAGAAGGATCTTGGAGAAGATTCCTTTGACCGATTGTGTCTCGGCTTCGCGATCTGGTATGACGAAATACTCCTTCAGAAGACTCTTGGAGTAAATCTAAATACCGCTGACTGGGCCTGCGAGGCTTGCCGTGCTTAGAGTACTTTCTACCCCCAGTGTCTCGAGAAGCCATATTGACGGAAGCGTACAACACTTCGTCTTCATCTTCTGACATAGGTTCAGACGTTGTAAAATTCAAACGATCGAAGACAGATCGTTTTGTTGTCTGACAACAGCACTTGATGACAACCTTGTGATTACAATGGTGTCCAAGTGGCTGAACTGGAGGTGTTGAGATGTTGTCCCGCTTTTGTTTGAGGTACTCTCGGAGATCAGGAACAATGGCGGAACGAGAAGAAGTCTGAAGAATATGTTCTTTGACCACATTCGGAACATGGTTCTGGTTCTTTAAATGTTTTGTCCCGTGAGTATACAGAGAAGTACTCACCTCATTAGCATAGGTGTCAGGATTCTTCATCTTAGAAGTTTGCCTCTGATGCAGGTTGATCTTCGACATTGGCTGTTTGCGTTTCGCCGAAGTTGGTCTATTGAGATAAGTCCTTAGATCAGCAAATTCACCCCCAGGGGTTTCTGTCTGAGATACCAGTAATTTTTCCTGTTTTGAGCGGGATATCCTGAGAGTTGGGAGATCTTAGAATTCTGCTACCGGAGTAGGCAGAATACCTCTTTGATTGGTACACTTCTTTTTGGCAGGAAAGGAAGAACTCTTGTTTGAGAGAGTTCTTGTACTGATTGGTGCCGAGACACGTTCAGATTGATCTTCTACGGTAAAAACTGAAGAAGACTGAGAAAAGACCAAAGAACCTTTTCCTTTATTTTGTGAAGAAGGGTTGGCTAAAGAGCGTTTCCCTCTGTTGTCTTCCAAGTCGTGGAACGAGGAAGTTTGAGAAAAGACCAACGGGCCTTTTCCTTTGTTCTGAGGAGGAGGAGGAATAGTCAACAGACTACCCCCAGTGGATTGTACTGGAGCAACATGGTTCGTGGAAAGAGGAGCAGAGTTTTTCTCCTTGCTGTGGGAAGAAGGGAGATTAGCCAAAAGGCTATCCCTCTTAGACTGCGCTGGCACAGTTTACGCAGGGTTTGAAGTGGCAGTAGGCGCATTGGCTTGTTGCGCATGAGAAGCTTTGACAGATGGCTTTTTGGCCACAGACACTGTAGTTTGCACAGCAGGAGTCTTGACTTCAGAGTGCTTGAGTTGCACTCTGGTTGATGGAGTGGTGGACCGCGCAGGAAGAGTTGCAGCCAACTGCGCCAAGGGACGAGGAGTCTTGCACTTTGCCAGAGCAGCATAGGAAGTGGTTTGTGTACTGGCAAGAGGAGCAGTATACTGCGCATAGGTAGTAGAGGCAGCAGACTGCACAACACTTTTTGGAGCAGAGACAGCAGACTGCGCAGAGGATTGCGCAGAGGATTGTACAGAGGACTTTGGAGTCCACACTGAACAGACTTTGCTTTTGGCAGAAGTTGCAGTGCGACGAGTAGTCCCGGAGTTGATCATCGCCTCGTAGGCCGTCTGGTTGACCCTTACAACCAGCGTCTTCTGCGTCTTTCCGATAGACGCAACGTCACATTGAGTTGTCACTTCCTCGTCGGAGGAGAAAGTCGTCCCCAGCAGAGTCGCCATTTTGTTTGCAAAAACAAAAGTGTTCTTTATTTCACAAACTTTGTAAGAAGATTACAATTGAATTCTGGGAAAGTACAACTATAGGAATCCGATCTGAAGACGATCGCTTTATCCCTTGGACGATGTGAACTTTGAAGACGGTAGCCTCTGAAGAATACAGCAGCACTTTGGCAAGAACTCCTGATCTCTGGTGATGATCTTGAATGATCTGATCTTGATAATGAAGGACTTAAAACTCTATTTATAGAGTTTTGGAAAATAACTAATTAGTAGTTATTTTTGGATTGTGCAGACTGGATTGCGCAGGCATTAGACTGCGCAAGCAGCGAACTGCGCTGGCAGTTACTCGATCGTGGCTCCACTGTATTAGACGCGTGGCATTGTTTGATTGAAATACGCATGGTCGTGTACAGACGATTTCCACGTGGTGAGCAATTGATGGCATGTAGGCCACGTGTAAATTGTTAGTTATCTTGATGAATTGTGCCGTCTGAACTGCGCTAACTTCAGACTGCGCTGGGATCGAATTGTGCTGAAGAGGATCTGGCAGACTGCGCTGGGAGTTAACAGCTGGACCGCGCTAGACAGCTGTCATGGCGGCGTAGCACAAAAAACGAACAGTTTCCTCGTTCTTCGGGCTGTCAGTTGTCAGAAGATCTGATTTTGTGTCAGGTAATGATGACGTTGCCACGTTAGCTAGCGCGCTCGGATGAGTGCGCAGTTCAGCTTGCGTAGTTGAGTTGTTGTGCAGTCTATCTCCTGCGCAGTTGATTTGAAGGATACTCCAGTTGATTTTCATTGCTTTTTTGATGAGTGCAACTTGATTTTTAGGACCTACAGTCGTGACATCTGATGATCTAACATCTTGTAACAATTATTTGCTTGCTTGAGATTGAGACACTAGGCTTGTTCTTGACCATAAGAGACTGATGGCTTGTAGATAAACCCTCATGCATCTAGACAACCGTGACTGTATTGCGAGGTGGGTTTTACTTCAATGTACGTAGCTGGCTGTGTCTGTCCTTCGCTCTCTAGTTTTTTGGTTCTAGGGCGTGACACGATTTAAGTGGTGGCCCATGCAGGTCTTGTAAATCAAGATGTGTATAGGTTTACTGAATAGATGTCTCAATCATCATTCATCCTTGATCTCTACTTGTGCTTTCTAATCTTCCAAATCCTTGACCCGATAATATGCTTCTATCCTTGATCTATCTTGGTCCTTCCTTATTGTTCTCTATGTCATTTTTTTCAGCGGCATTGTTCCTGGTCCTACCGATCAGTCAGGTGGAGCACCTCCAGTGAACCAGCAATAACCTGGGGACTAAACCCAGGACTCAGGGGCAGCATCCCAAGTCATGCCTTCCGAGGATCAAGAGCCACCAGTTCAGCTAGTCCAGCCTGTAGAGCCTGACAATAGAGTCCTGATGGGATTCATCCGGGACTTACTTGCATCACAAGACCGTCGGGGCGATGCCCTGCAGCAGACAGTACAGGATGCTATGGACAAAGTTGGCTATCAAGGGAACAATGTGGCTAACAGCTTCAAGCGCCTGAACCCTCATTTCTTTGACAGCAGTGAAGATGTTATTGCTGCCGATGCTTGGCTACAAGATATAGAGGTTATTCTGGAGGCAGCTCAGATTCCATAGGAAGAGAAGGTGGCCGTTGTGCGCCTACACTTATTAGACTTAGCCCGCAGCTGGTGGGCGATGCTAGCAATTGGTTTGGTGACGCCTGTCCAGTGGGTGGTATTCAGTGACAAGTTCCAGACGAAGTATTTTGATGCAGTAGCTCGGTATGATCTATAGACCAGATTCAGCAATCTCAAGCAGATGAGAAGGATGGTCGATGGATATGCGGCCGAGTTTTCAAGGTTTAGTCGATTTGCTTCCAACTTGGTGGTGACCGAATTGGATCGAGCGCAGCAATTCCAGCAGGGACTCCACCTAGAGATTATTCTAGCTGTAGAGCAGTTTGAGCACCTGACATTTGATGCAGTTTTGCGAGCAGCAAGGCGGCATGAATATACCTCCCAGAGGATAGTAGATCGAACTGGAGGACGGAGGAGGCCTCATGGACAATTATCTCAGTCATCAGTACCAGCCTCGCTAACTAGGGCCTTGACCATTGGAGCTCCTAGGAGGGCGACCACAATTTTGTCGGTTCAGCACTCGACTCCGACATATCCTCAGCAGCAGAAGCAGAAGCAATCTTCCGTAATGGGCTGCTCTCGTTGTGGGAAGCCTGGACACGTGGTTTCAGAGTGTTACAGGGCACAGGGATTGTGCTTGGCCTATGGGCACCAGATCACATGATAGGGTCCTTCCTGAATAGAGCCAGTTCATCTTCATCAACCCTAACCAGTCCATCGGTTAGGGGTCCAGCACCAGTCCAGCAGCAGCACCAGCCTCCGAGGCCATTGCCGCCTCAGGCCCAGGCCTTCAAGCAGCAGAGGCTGAAACAGTATGTTTAGACCCAAGCTCAGATTCAGAACAGGCCAAGAGGTCACCAGCAAAGAGGACCAGCACTAAGAGGACAGGGTCAAGCTATGACTCTGACGGTAGCAGAAGAATTGGCATCAGGTGAGGTGGTGGCAGGTACCATTCTCGTCAACTCTTTTCCAGTATTAGTATTATTTGATTCGGGTGCATCGCATTCATTTATGTCTGCACGATTTACAATACGGATAGGACTAGAGCCCGAGTCATTATCAGTAAGACTCAATATACTTACTAGTAACGATCTTATGGGAGTAGATAGAGTCTTTTCCTCGTGTCGAATCATAGTTAGCGGTAGAGAGTTTTATGCTAGATTGATAGAATTTTTGATGGTCGACTATGATGTGGTCCTAGGAATGGATTGGTTGAAGGATCAGTATGCAAGAATAGACTGCAATATTGGCAGGATTATTTTTGGTATCCCCGGCGAAGAAGAGTTTTCATTTTCCAGAGGCGAAGTAGAACCTTCTCCACCAGTCTTGTGGATGGCAGTAGCAGAAGCAGTTCAGTTTCCCAGAGTAGTAGAAGAAATTTCTGATGTATTTTCCAAAGAGCTTCCAGGCATGCCACCAGAGAGAGAGAGAGAGAGAGAGAGTTCACCATAGATTTGATTCCAGGGACGACACCAGTATCAGAGAGAGTCTACAGAATGGCACCATCAGAATTGGAGATCCTGTACAAGATGATTAAAGAACTCAGAACCAAGGGATTCATTGGTACTAGTGGATCGCCTTAGGAAGCCCCGATGCTTCTTGTAAAAAAGAGAGATGGTACGTCAAGATTATGTGTTGATTATTGTACCTTAAATTTTGTAACAATCAAGAACAGATATTTCCTACCAAGGATAGATGACTTATTCGATCAACTCAGTGGGACAGCAGTATTCTCGAAGATTGACTTGCGATCGGGGTACCATCAGATCAGAGTCAGAGAGTAAGACATCCCAAAGATGGCATTCAGATCTAGATATGGGCATTGGAAGTTTCTAGTTATGCCATTCGGAGCGACCAATGCGCCCATAGTATTCATGGATCTCATGAATCGCATATTCATGCCTTATTTGGATCAGTTCGTGATAGTATGTATAGACGATATCTTGGTCTATAGCAAGAGTGAGGCAGAGCATGAGCAACATCTCCGAGTAGTCCTTCAGATTCTCAGAGATCACCAGTTGTATGCAAAGTTCAACAAGTGCAAATTTTGGCTTGATCGTATCTCGTACTTAGGTCACATCATCACCAGAGGTAGAGTGGAAATAAGCCTCCAGAAGATAGTAGCTATAAAGACATGGCAGTACCCAGTACCGTCACAGAAGTTCATAGTTTTCTAGGATTGGTGGGCTATTACCGACGATTTGTATCAAACTTTGCTAGGATTTCAGCGCTATTGATGCAGTTGACCCGTAAGGATGTGCAGTTTGCTTGGACGACAGAGTGTCAGAGTTTTTTGAGAAGTTGAAACAAGGATTGATGATGGCACCTATTCTAACGCTTTCAGATGGGACGGAAGGATTTTCAGTTTATTATGACGCTTTAGGCAGAGGATTGGGATGCGTCTTAATACAGCATGGTAAGGTAGTAGCTTATGCATCACGTCAGCTTCGTGATCATGAGAGGAATTACCCAAACCCTGACTTGGAGTTAGCAGTGGTTGTTTTTGCACTTAAGCTTTGGAGGCATTACTTATATGGGGATCGGATAGAGATTTTTATCGACCACAAGAGTCTTAAGTATGTGTTTACCCAGAAGGATCTTAACATGCGTCAGAGAAGGTGGCTAGAGCTATTGGTAGATTATGACATCAACCTACAATATTATCCTGGAAAGGCCAACGTAGTTGTAGATGCGTTGAGTAGAAGAGCAGGAGCTTATTTTCTAACGACACAACCAGAGTTATTAGCAGATCTACGGAAGATGGGTATAGAGATAGTTCTTCCTACCAATGTGGCATTGATGGCCAGTATGCAAGTTCAGTCCAGCATAATAGAGAGAATCAAGATAGCTCAGTCAACGGATTCTAATTTTCAACGGCTTAGGGCAGAATGTGAGGCAGAATGAACAGCAGAGTTATGCATTCACGAATATGGCACGCTTTGATATGGAAGGCATCATTGTGTACCCAGTAGTGACATCAGGAAAGAGATCAGGGTAGAAGCTCATAGTTTGCAGTATTCAATTCATCTCGGTGGTACGAAGATGTATCATGATATTCGTCAGCATTTCTGGTGGAATGGCATGAAGAGGGATATAGCTCGATTTGTCTCTCGTTGTTTAGTTTGCCAATAAGTCAAAGTTGAACATCAGAAACCAGCTGGACTTCTTCAACCTTTACCGATCCTAGAATGGAAATGAGAGCATATTACCATAGATTTTATAACTGGGTTACCTAAATCTCCAACTTGGACAGATGCTATATGGGTTATAGTTGACCGACTCACGAAGGTAGCTCATTTTCTTCCTTTCAGGATTCGTCAGTCGACGAAATAGCTAACAGAGATGTACCTCAGGAAGATAGTCAGATTGTATGGAGTGCCAGTCAATATCGTATCACACAGAGATTCAAGATTTACATCATACTTTTGGCGGAGTCTTTAAGAGAGTTTAGGAACTAGTCTCAAGTTTAGTTCCGCTTATCATCCGCAGACAGATGGTCAGTCAGAACACACGATTCAAATCTCAAAGATATGTTACGATCCTGTAAACTTGACTTCGGTGGTTCATGGAAAGATCACCTACATCTAATAGAGTTCTTCTATAACAACTGTTTCCAGGCCAGTATCCAGATAACACCATTTGAGGTACTGTATGGTAGAAAGTGTACCTTTAGCCTGGGATGATGTAGGCGAGAGACAGATGCTTGGTCCAGAAATGGTTACTCAGACTATCGAGGTGGTCAGACAAGTCAGAGATCATCTTCGAGTTGTATAAGATCGTCAGCGCCATTGGGCCGATTCTCATCGGCGTTCTCTTGAGTTTTCTATCGGCGACCACGTATTCCTTAGGATCTCGCCTACCCGTGGCATCATTTGATTCGACGTATAGGAAAAGCTTAGTCCTAGGTTTATAGGGCCGTTTGATATTCTCGAGCGAGTAGGTGATGTGTCCTATCATCTCGCTCTTCTGTCGTCGTTATGTGAGGTACATGATGTATTCCATGTATCCCAATTACGACGGTATATTCTGGATCTGAGCCATATCCTTGATCATTTATAATTGGTTGTTCGTACCAACCTTTCGTATGAGGAAAGCCCGTATCCATATTGGACCGAAGGAAGAAGGTACTCAAGAACAAGACTATTAGTTTAGTCCGTGTTACTTGGGGTCATCACTCTTTGGGTGAGTAAACTTGGGAACGTGAGGATGATATCCGATCGCGATATCCACACCTGTTTGACTCATAAGGTATAATGTCTTCCTTATGTCATATGCTTTTACTTCCGTGCTTGCATGAATAATTTCTTGATTGACTTCTAGTCATAGATTGCCTGTAATTAGTATAGCTTGTCGCGACACCTCTAGCCTCTTGATTAAATTCTGAGGACAGAATTCTTTTAAGGTGGGTAGAGTTGTTACTCCCATTTTCCGTTATACGTATTTTCAGTATACGTGTATGAATTTCTGACTTTTATCAGGTGACCCGTATTTTGACTTGTCTTGCTTAGCCTAGTCTTAGTTTAATCTTGACTTGGTTTATTTTAATTTAGTTTGGTTGTCACCCCCAGTTTCCAAAAACAGGGGTATTTGGGTCTTTTTCCACTTTAAAATAATTTTGGATTTATTTTATTATTTATGATATTATTATGGGGTGATTTGAGTCGGGTTCAAATTTCAACTCAATCCGACTTGAAACGTGGGACCGGGGTAGCTTTGACTCTAGTGTGGACCTATGCATTAGTTAGACATGGCCCATATGACTATAATTAAGTTAGTTTTGGTTAGGCTAAATAATCATGGTTAGGTTGGGTGATTAGAGAACCCAATTTGTCTATTTTAGCCTCCAACCAAAAGCCTAACTTAAGTGAACCTCTTAGGAGCTAATAAGGGGTTTTAGACTTTGCCAAAGGGGGACACATGGGCATGTTGTGGCCGGCCATAGAGGGGAGGGAGAATGGCTCATCATTTCATTGTTCTCATCCACAAACGTTCTCTCTCTTGTTCTTCCCCAATTTGAAAGGAGCTTCCATTGAATCCACTTCAAAATCAACCCATTTCTTCATCAATCCTCTTCCCTTCTCCTCTATTTCAATCACTTGGAGAAGCTAGCTAGTTTGGGGAAGTTTTGGATCTTGCTCGTGTCCATTTGGAGGCCACTTCGTGTCGGTGTCGGAAGGATTTCTCTTGGAATCCCTCTCCCGGAAGGTAAAATCTCCCCTCCATTTCACTCCTACTTGCATATAGGATCATTTGGAGCCCATAGGAATGACCCCCAATGTTTGTGTCTCCATTGTGTCCATTTTGGATCCATTTGGAGATCAATAGGTGTGTCCTTTGTTGAGTTTTGTGTCCAAGTGGAAAACCCCAATGTGGACACACCATGTGTTTTTTTTAATGTTTGAATGAATATTTTTCTATTTTAATCTCAGATTTTAAATGTTTAGATTGTTGTTCCTTGATGTATCTTCATGCATCATGTATGTATCATATTCATTTCTTATTCATTTGTGTGTGTGTCTCTTTAAATCTATATATAACTAGTGTATATATATATATATATATATATATATATATATATATATATATATATATATATATATATATATAAATATATATATATATATATATATATATATATATATATATATATAGAGAGAGAGAGAGAGAGAGAGAGAGAGAGAGGCATATGGAGTTGTGTGTGGATATGTATATATATGTGTGTGTGGGGATGTATATATGTATATGTGTAGGTGGTGTTGTGGTTTAGAGAGAGTGTTAGAGAGGGATTATGAGTTGAGTGAGATATAGAGAGAGGCATGGAGTGATAGAGAGGGATATGGAGTAATAGAGAGTATTAGAGAGTAAGGGAAGTGAAGGATGGGGGAGAGTGAACTGCTGTGCAACAGCAGTAGCAGCAGTTAGAGAGCTGCTGCCCCTTGGCAGCAGCTGTTAGCACAGCAGTGAGCAGGGGACACACAGAAAATAGCAGCAGAAGTCCCATAGGGGACTGCACAGCATGCAGCAGCAGTATTAGGAACAGCCCTGCAGTAGCAACAGCTGTTAGCATAGCAGCTGTGTAGGGGAGCTCCCATGACCCCTTAGCAATTCATCATTCACCTCTTCATCCTTTCATTCATTCATATTTCCATCCATATCACCATTCATGTATGCAGCCCTTTCTATTCACCCCATTTCACCATTCAATTTATTCATCCACCCCCATCATCCATTCATCTATCCATTTACAAAATCAGCCACATATATACATTCAGCCTATCCATCCATCCCTCCTTTAAATTTAGCCATCTATTAATTCCTATCATCCATTCATTCTGTCATTTATCATTCACCCATTCATTCATCTACATATTTATCCATCATATCATCCATTCTTTCATTCATTCATTCATCCACCCAAATTCATATATTCATTCACCAAATCAGCCATGTAATCCAGTCCCTTCCATTCATTTCAACCTTAACATTTATTAATCCCTTCCATTCTAAATTCAGTCATCACATATTTACCCATACATCATTCAGCCCCCATTCATCTATCCTTCCATACACCCATTCATATATATATTTCAGTCCCATTTTTCCATCAAGTTTCAGTCCTATAGTAGCCCTCATTCACATGTTATGCAGTCCTTGTATGTATGTCTTTGTGTGTGTGGGGGGGGGGGGGGAGGGGAGGGGAGTAGGTTGAGTGTTAGTTTGTGGGTGTTGATATGTTAGTAGGGTAGAGGTTAAGGTATTTGATATATGAGATAGGGTATTGAATGATAGAGAAGAAGGTAAATGTTATATGTGGTTAGTTGTTAGAGTGTATTAGCTAGCTTGTTGGAGTTAGTGTTAGTTTAGAGTCTAGAGTTAGAGTGTGGTATCTCAAGTTACGAAAGAGTATCATGACTATACTTAAGGTAAATGTTGAGATGACCAACATGACCATAAGATGGACTAGATGTCCAAGAATCCTAGATTTCTTGGTTGGTAAACCCTAGATAGGATAGTATCTAGCTACCCAAAGAAGCCTAGGCTAGTATCCTGAGATCTAGAGGGGT
The DNA here is from genome assembly GCA_029216955.1 of Iris pallida. NCBI lineage: Eukaryota > Viridiplantae > Streptophyta > Magnoliopsida > Asparagales > Iridaceae > Iris > Iris pallida. The sequence goes on from JANAVB010007596.1 coordinate 14,616,752, forward strand.
TTCCTTTGTAATGGGGCAAGGTATAGAGAATACCTTGTAAAGGGTAAATATAGGGGGTATTGGGTATGTAAGGTATTGGGGTTCTGATTGCTAGATATGGTTAGAATTTGGTTTCCTTGGTTGGTAATGGTCAGAAATAGTACTCCTAGACTAGTTTTGACTTCGGTTGACCTTTTTGACTAAAAGTCAACCGAAAGTCAAATTTAGCCTAAAAGTGACTAGAATTGACCGAAACCAAACCAGAGTTGACCAGTTGACTAAAAGTCAACAATTGGTCAACATTAGACTAGTTTGACCTAGGGTTGACTCAGTATTGACCAGAGTTGACTTTTTGACCAAAAGTCAACTGTAAGTCAACCTTTGACCCAGATTGACCTAGTTTGACTTGGATTGACTTTCTGTGATCTTTTTTGACCTTGTTTGTCCTAGTATGACCTAGTTTGGCTCAGTATGACCTAGTATGACCTAGTTTAGCTTGATGTGACTTAGTTTGACCTAGTTTTGACTTAGACTTGCATATCATGACTAGATTATCTTTCCTTTTATTATTAAACCCTGTTTGACTCATGGTATCTCATCTTTAGGTCTGTGATTACTCTGAGCATCTGTTCACCTTATCAGCTCAGGACCACAGGCGAGTAAATTCACTGATAGTTTTCATTGTCTTGATATCTGCTATATCCGATTCAGTTGTAGTGTCTTACTCGATTTTCAGTCACGATAGTTCACGGACTAGTATGTGTTGGATCATGTCATGAGACGTTGTTCCTAGATTTTCTTGGTATATTGGTAAATTTTCTGTCTTATTCCCTGTACTTATATAGACACCGATGCCTAAGGGGACTTGCTACCCTCTTATGGAATCCCGTGCCATGACGTGTCATGTCTAGATCCATTATACTATTCGGGGGTGGGGAATTATTAGGGACTATGTGATCAAAGCCTCCTGTCACTATATTCTTGTGCTTGCGCCACTCTTACCTCACGTAGGGTGTAGCGAGATCTTATTCATGTGCTCGTTATCCAGGTTGGCCGGCATGACCCTTTCCAGATTTTTTTGTGATTGTCGGGCCAAGTGGATAGCCTGTTTTGTAACATTTCCCAAGCCGATCACACAACGCTCTAATAATTCAAGTCATATTTTATATTTATTTATCATAGGAGGCTAAGTTCTGTTCGGAAGAAGGGTTACAACCCCGGTCCTTGTTTGGTTTAAGGGTTGTAACTCGGCTTCCGAATAGTTTCCAAGTCATCCTATATATTGTCGTCCTATTCAGTACTCACACCCTGATATATATATTTCTTGTTGATTTTGTTTCGTATTTCACATATTCTACATGCTCTTATGCTATACTTTGATTGGAGGCTAGGTTCTGTTCAGGAGAAGGGTTACAACCCCGGTCCTTGTTTGGTTTAAGGGTTGTAACTTGGCATCCGAATAGCTCCCAAGTTTTCCCATATCTTTGTCTTGTATTTCATTATACTGTCTCTTATAGAATTTGTCAATTCATATGAAACTGCTGTTAGTATTTGTACTTGCTCATTTTCCTGACAGGATACCGTTGACATATTACAGATGTTTTTGAGGCTGACTGCTCGACCTACTACGGGGTCGAGACAGATGGAGACTTAGGCCAGGACTGTGGCCTGATAGTTGAGCTACTAGACTTTGTACTCCCAGAGTAGTTAGCTTAGTTAGGCTTGCTTGGACTGCGATCCAGCTTTTATTTTAGACTGTAGTAGCTTATATTTATATTTTGTGACTCTGTGATGTTGTTTGTTTCTCTCTAGCTGTGTTGGATGTTGAACTCATTTTTTGTTTTCATATCTATCATATTTCCATTTTGTGCTATCTATCCTAGTTTGTTCTTGTGATTGAGTTATGCCATAGTATACCTCCGTGCGGAGATGACAGGTACCCTTATATTTTATTTAGTTGTAGTTTTTTATAGACGACCTATACAGCGTTCTACCGTCGATTCTGTGGCGTAGGCTGGACGTACCCATGTGCACGTGTCCCTAATCAGGGTACGGGTCGTGACATTGGTTCAACTTGGCTTGGCTTGGCTTGGTTTGGTTTAAGATGGAGAGGTTTGGTATTTATATCAAACTCCTCCCTCTCTCCTCCATTACTTTTTTTATTTACTTCTTCATCTTCTTCATTTACTCCCCCACCTACCAAGCCCTAGGCAAGTATAACTTGCTTCATGATGGATCTCAAGTTTTAATGTTCTATTCTCTTCTTTGCAAGATTCTAAGTCTCTTTAGAACTTGGCATTTTTGGTTTTGTTGGGTACATTTTTGTAGATCTAAGTTTTGAATTTTTCTCATTTTTTTTGGTTTTGATCTACTAAAACTTGGTATTTTCAAAAACTAGTTGCTTCATGTTGTAGGAAATCTCGTTCTAACCAATTTTGACCATTGAAAAGTTAAATTTTGATTGATTTTAAGGAAGTTATGGACTTTTGAAGTTCATGGGTTCAACCAAGCATTTTTATGCTGGTTGGAGAAGATGAATAGTGTGTGCACGCGCTTTTTAGCGCCGTGCCATCTCGGTTGCGTGCACTTTTTAGCGTCGTGCCTTTCAGCCTGGCTTCTGGCGCAACCTGTCATCTGGCGCAACCGCCTGGCTTCTAGCGCAGCCTTCCTTCCGGCGCAACCTACCTTCTGGTTCAACCTAGCTTCTGGTGTAACCTGGCTTTTAGCACAGCCTGGCTTCTGGTGTATCCTGGCTTCTGGTACAGCCTGGCTTCTGGCACAAACTAGCTTCTAGCGCAGCCTGGCTTGTGTAGCAAAGCTTGGCTTGGTTTAGATTAGATTGGTTTATTTTGGCTTGGTTTGAACCAAGTTGGTTCAAGATGTAACCACCCCTTTATAACCCACCTACTTTTTCTCTTTCTTCATTATTTCTCATAACTTCTCCTTCTTCTTCTTCTTCTCCATTAAAACCTCTCCCCCTCCAAAGGCAAGTGCTAGCTTGCTTCATGGAGGAACTTTATTTTTGTTGTTCCATTATCTTTCCTACATGATTCTAAGGCTATTTAGTACTTGGTATTTTTGGTTTTGAAGGATTAGTTTTTGTAGATCTAAGTTTATGCAAAACTTGATTTTTTTGGGTTTTGATCTCTCAAACTTCTTTCTTTTTAAGTTTTAATTTTTTTTTATGTTGTAGAGAATTCGATTTTACTCAAGTTAGACCTTCGAAAACCCGGATTTCGAATTGTTTTGAGTGATTTATGACCTTGAGAAGTTTATGGGTTCAAAGAACTTGTGTTCTCGGGTTGGGGAAGATGTATAGTGCTGGGCGTATAGAATTGTTATGCGCCCACTGCACACTTCCTTGGGAGCATAGTTTTGTATGCGCCCAAGTCCCCCCAACTCACTCATGTGGGCGTATAGCCCCAAGGCCCTCCCTGGCTTGGGCGCATAGTCTTGTTTGCGCACTAGTGCACCATATCTCCTTCCTTGGGCGGATAGACCCTATCATGCACACACTTGTCATTGAGTGAGTCTCTTGACTTTCTCTAAGTCACCCTGACTCCACCCTTTGGGCGCATGCATGCAGGCGCATACATGTGGGCGCATAGCTCCAGGTGCATGCCTTTCCAAAACCATTCTCTCTCCATGATACCCCCTGTCTCACTCATGTATATGGGCGCATAGACCATGCACCCTGCCTCATTCATGTGGGCGCATGCCCATAGGCGCATAGCCTTGGGCGCATGCTACTTTCAGCACATCCAACTTGGGTGCATGCTATTCATGACACCCCATGGTCCTTAGTGTAAACTGTGACTTGTTTGTACTCTTTACTTGACTAGTCCTATAATGTTATTTTTCTATGTTGCACATATACTCTGAGCTTTAAACACGATCCTGGTATGGCACGCACACTCTGTACACAACTCCTTGATAGTGACCCATTGTGGTGCACTTACATGAACACGACATGATAATGTGACCTTACATGAAAACTCTTGATAGTGACCCATTGTGGTGCACTTTTGACCAGTAACTTGACATGATAATTCTGGATGGTGGTCCGTTGTGGCACACTCTCGACATAAAATCTTGATAAGTAAACTAACATGATATGCTGTTGCGACGACTATCTTAACTCGCTAATTAACTCTTATCTTGACACCGTGGATGGTTGTGCTTGTATAAGCTACATGTCTCGTCTTGCATCATGTCTAGGACATGAATTTTTGATTTCCACGGTCAGGGATTCGTACTGAATCTGACTAGGATAATGACTAGATTGATCAAGTAGTCCATGAAGAGATTTCCCAGCTACAGGCAGTCCCGTTATCTGGGCGCTCTAATTGGACTTGTAGCTTGCCGTCGAGTAGGGCACATTTCCAGCGCAGTGTCATGTGTTGCACCCCCAAGTCACCTAATCTAACTCTCTCAACTTGTGACCGGATAACCTGGATTAAGACTGCAGGGCTTGTGGCTGTTGGAATATTTTGATGCATCTTGTTAGTAACTAAGCTTGTTATAACCCTAGTTAGTTAAAGTATCAAGCCATAACTCATTGCTTGGCCATGATTGATGGATGGAGTCCCATCTAGTCTTGTCTAGGCAAGACCAGTACATAGTTATCTCAGCACGTTACTATTATAGTTTACTTGTTCGATAATTGGTTAGAGACTAAGTTCTGTTCAGGTGAAGGGTTACAACTCCGGTCCTTGTTTGGTTTACGGGTCGTAACCTGGTTACCGGAATAGTCCTTTAGTTATCTTATCGTTTATCGTCTTGTTTTCTCTAACTCATGTCTTTCATTATCATTGATGTATTTATGTGTTAATATGCTGGTTTTAGTTCTTAAGTGAAGCCTCCCTTGTGGCACTTGCTCTTTCTCGGGTCTGACCCAGCTGGTTTTGTATGGCTAGATTTCGGAGTAGCACCCGAGGATCTTCCAGTCTTCCAGCCAGATAGTGAACACTAGGCGCAACCCTGGCAACGAGTGGGTTTTATTTTGCTCTCCCACTCTATTGTAAATTATTCTTTTGAGGCGTTTAGCCGCCGAGCAAGTGTTGGCTCTTGTTAAATTTACATTACTGTCTGTCTAAGGGCTGTAACATGATTGACAAATACTAGTGTTGATCATGTATGACTTAAACTCTTGCTAGTCTTCGCATTTTGTATGACTAGCTTCATGATCATCTGAATATGTAATGTATGGGACGTCTTACTTTGTATGTCTGATGATCTACCATCTTGTTACATTTACTTGCTTGTTCGAGATTGAGACAATAGGCTTGTTGTTGACCATAAGTGACTGTTGGCTTATAGTAAAACCCTCATGCATCTAGATAGCCGTGACCGTACATCGAGGTAGATTGTACTTCATTGTACGTAGCTGGCTTTGTCTGTCCCCCGCTCTCTAGTATTCTGGTTCTGGGGCATGATACGGTTTAAGTGGTGGCCCATGCAGGTCTTGTAAATCAAGATGTATGAGGGTTTCACGGAATATATGTCTCAATCAGCACTCGCCTTTGATCTCTACTCGTGTCTTCTAATCTTTCCGAAATCTTGACCTGATCACATGCTTATATCCTCGATCTATCATGGTCCTTCCTTATTGTTCCCTATGTCATTTTTTTAGCGGCATTATTCCTGGTCCTACCGATCAGCAAGACGGAGCACCTCCAGTGAACCAGCAGCAACCTGGAGACCAAGTCCAGCTCTCAGGGGTAGCCTCCAGAGTCATGCCTACCGGGGATCAAGAGCCCCCAGTTCAGCCAGTCCAGCCTGTAGAGCCTGACAATGGAACCCTGGTGAGACTCATCAAGGAATTGCTTGCATCTCAAGATCGTCGGGGCGATGCCCTAAACCAGACAGTACAAGATGCCATGGGCAGAGTTGGTTACCAAGGGAACAACGCGGCTAACAGCTTCAAGCGTCTGAACCCTCCTTTTTTGACGGCAGTGAAGATGCTTTCGCTGCTGATGCGTAGCTTCAGGACATAGAAGTTATCCTGGAGGCAGCTAGGATTCCTGAGGAAGAGAAGATGGCCGTTGTGCACCTGCAGCTATTGGACTTAACCCGCTGCTGGTGGGCGATGCTAGCAGTTGGATTGTCAACGCCTGTCTCATGGGCGGTGTTCAGCAATAAGTTCTAGACCAAGTACTTAGACGCAGTAGCCCGGTATGATCTGCAGACGAGATTCACCAATCTTAAGCAGATGGACAGAACGGTCGATGTATATGCGGTCGAGTTTTCTAGACTCAGTCGGTTTGCTCCTACTTTGGTGGCGACCGAATTGGATCGAGCCCAGCGATTCCAGCAGGGACTCCACCTGAGATTATTATATCAGTGGAGCAGTTTGAGCACCAGACGTTTGATGCCGTCTTGCGAGCGGCGAAGATGCATGAGTATACTTCACAGAGGATTGTAGATAGAAGCGGAGGACGGAAGAGGTCTCATAGGCATATATCCCAGTCATCAGCACCAGCCCCGGCAGCTAGGGCTTTGACAATTGGAGCTCCTAGGAGGGCGACCACAGTCTCGTCGGTTCAGCACTCGACACTGACATATCCTCAATAGCAAAAGTAGAAGCAATCTTCCACAATGGACTGCTCTCATTATGGGAAGCCAGGTCATGTAGTATCAGAATGTCGCAGAGCACAGGGATTGTGCTTGGCTTGTGGGGCACCGGACCATAAGATAGGGTCATGTCCGAATAAAGCCAGTTTATCGTCATCAAACTTAACCAGTCCATCGGTTAGGGGTCCAGCACTAGTGCAACAGCAGTACCAGCCTCCGAGGCCATTACCGTCGCAGGCTCAGCAGTATGCCAAAGCTCAAATTCAGAACCGGCAGAGAGGTTTCCAGTAGAGGGGACCATCACCAAGAGGACAAGGTCAGGATATGGCTCTGACCGTAGCAGAAGAATTGGCATCAGGTGAGGTGGTGGCAGGTACCATTCTCGTCAACTCTTTTCCAGCATCAGTATTATTTGATTTGGGTGCATCGCATTCATTTATGTCTGCACGATTCACAACATGGATAGGACTGGAGCTCGAGTCATTATCAGTAAGGCTCAATATACTTGTTGGTAACGGTCTTGTGGGAGTAGATAGAGTCTATTCCTCGTGTCGAATCTTAGTTAGCGGTAGAGAGTTTTCCGCTAGATTGATAGAATTTTCGATGGCCGACTATGATATGGTCCTAGGAATGGATTGGTTGAAGGATCAATACGCAAGAATAGACTGCCATATTGGCAGGATTATTTTTGGTATTTCCGACGAACCGGAGTTTTCATTTTCCAGAAACGAAGTAGAACCTTCTCCACCAGTATTGCAGATGGCAGTAGCAGTGGCAGTTCAGTTTCCCAGAGTACTAAAAGAGTTTCCTGATGTATTTCTCGAAGAGATTCCAGGCATGCCCTCAGAGAGAGAGAGAGAGATAGAGTTCACCATTGATTTCCTTCCGGGGACGGCACCAGTGTCAGGGGGAGTCTAAGGATGGCACCTTCAGAGTTAGAGATCTTGTACAAGATGATTGAAGAACTTAGAACCAAGGGATTCATTCGTGCTAGTGGATCACCTTGGGGAGCTCCGATACTTCTTGTAAAAAAGAAGGATGGTACGTCAAGATTATGTGTTGATTATCGTACCTTGAACTCTGTAACAATCAAGAACAGATATCCTCTACCAAGTATAGATGATTTATTTGACTAACTCAGAGGAGCGGCAATATTCTCGAAGATTGACTTGCGGTCAGGATACCATTAGATTAGAGTCAGAGAGCAAGACATCCCGAAGACAGCATTCAGATCCAGATATGGACATTGGCAATTCCTTGTTATGCCATTTGGAGCGACCAATGTGCCAGTCGTATTCATGGACCTCATGAATCATATCTTTATGCCCTATTTGGACCAGTTCGTGACAGTATTTATAGACGATATCTTAGTCTATAGCAAGAATGAGACAAAGCATTAGCAGTAACTTCGTGTAGTTCTTCAGATTCTCAGAGAGCACCAGTTATATGCGAAGTTCAGTAAGTACGAGTTTTGGCTGGATCGTATCTCGTACTTAGGTCACATCATCACCAGAGGTAGAGTGGAAGTGGACCCCCAGAAGATAGTGGCTATAGAGACATAGCCAGTTCCCAGTACCGTCGCAGAAGTTCAGTATTTCCTAGGATTGGCTGGCTATTACCAGCGGTTTATATCAGACTTTGCTCGGATTTTAGCGCCTTTGACGCAGTTGACCCGCAAGGATGTACAGTTTGCTTGGACAGCAGAGTGTCAGAGTTCATTTGAGAAGTTGAAGCAAGGATTGATGACGACACCCATTCTCACGCTTCCAGATGGGACTGGAGGATTTTCAGTCTATTGTGACGCTTCTGGCAAGGGATTGGGATGCGTCTTGATGTAGCATGGTAAGGTAGTAGCTTATGCATCATGTCAGCTTTGTGATCATAAGAGGAATTACCCAACCCATGACTTGGAGTTAGCAGCGGTGGTTTTTGCACTTAAGCTTTGGAGGCATTATTTATATGGAGATCGGGTAGAGATTTTCACCGACCACAAGAGTCTTAAGTATGTATTTACCCAGAAGGATCTTAATATGCGCCAAAGGAGATGGCTAGAGCTACTTATGGATTATGACATCAACTTGCAGTATCATCCTGGGAAGGCCAACGTTGTTACAGATGCATTGAGCAGAAGAGTCGGAGTTTATTTTCTAACAGCACAGCCAGAGTTGTTGGCAGATCTTCAGAAGATGGGTATTGAGATTTTCCACCAATGTGGCATTGATGGCCAATATGCAAGTTTAGTCTAGTATAGTTGAGAGGATTAAGTTAGCTCAGTCAGCAGATTCTAAGCTTCAGCGGCTTAGGGCAGAATGTGTAGCAGGACGGAGAGCAGAGTTATATATTCATGAGGACGGTACGCTTCGACAAGGAAGGCATCTTTGTGTACCTAGTGGTGATATCAGGCAAGAGATTATGGCAGAGGCTCACAGTTTATAGTATTCGATTCATTCCGGCGGTACGAAGATGTATAGTGATATCCGACAACATTTTTGATGGAATGGCATGAAGAGGAAGATAGCCCGGTTTGTCTCTCGTTGTTTAGTTTGCCAACAAGTTAAGGCTGAACATCAGAGACCGGCTGGACTTCTTCAACCTTTACCGATCCCAGAATGGAAATGGGAGCACATTACCATAGATTTTGTAACTGGATTACCTAGATCCCCAGCTGGGAGAGATGCTATCTGGGTTATTATTGACAGACTCACCAAGGTAGCTTATTTTATCCCTTTCAGAATTGGCCAGTCGACGGATCAGCTTACAGAGATGTACCTCAGACAGATAGTCATGTTGCATGGAGTACCAGTCAGTATTGTATCCGACAGAGATTCAAGATTTACATCGCACTTTTGGCGGAGCCTTCAGAAGAGTTTGGGGACTCGTCTCAAGTTCAGTTCAGCTTATCATCCGCAAATAGATGGTCAGTCAGAACGCACAATCCAGACTCTTGAAGATATGTTGCAGTCATGAACACTCGACTTCGGTGGTTCATGGAAAGATCACCTGCATCTCATGGAGTTTTCCTATAACAACAGTTTCTAGGCCAGTATCCAGATGGCGCCCTTTGAAGCCTTATATGGCAGAAAGTGAAGATCCCCGTTAGCATGGGATGATATAGGCGAGAGGCAGATGCTTGGTCCAGAGATGATTACACGGACTATTGTGGTGATCAGACAAGTCAGAGATCATCTTCGAGTTGCACAAGATCGCCAACGTCATTGGGCCGATTCTCATCGGCGTCCCCTCAAATTTTCTATCGGCGACCATGTATTCCTTAGGATCTCGCCTACCCGTGGCGTCATTCATTTTGGCGTACGGAGAAAGCTTAGTTGTCACGACCTGCACCCACTTTCGGATATGAAGTGTGTCTAAGCCCAGCCTACGCCGCAGTGTCGGTGGTAGTACGCTATCTATACACAAGTCACAGCAATCTAGAATCTTATGGTAATCTATATCTCATCCACAGAATAATCATGTCACAACCAAGATCAATGAAAAAGACATAAAACTGAACAATAATGAATATAACTGAATGTTTTTAAGAATCAATGCACGTCCGGTGGACACAAATCTACTACCAGTAGATGGAAAGAGAAAAGTACATGAAATACACTAACTGAATACAACCTGCTAATCAAGGCAACCTCAACTGCAAAGCTCCGCGGTCTAGTGCTGACTCAACCTGCTCAACTGCTTCTGACTCAAACTCAGCTAAACCTGAAGAGATCATCAGGTCCTCAAAGGACTAGCAAGATACATAAAAATGAGCCTTTCTAACAGTTTATTATGTATGGAGAAAAATATAGAATAAACAAGTAAAATTGAGCAATGAATAAAACATGAATCTGTACACTGACTACACATAAATGAACTGCTGAACGAGGACGAGAGAATTCATGTCAAGATGTCAACGGATAACCAAATCGAATACTCAAACCCTTGTCCCTAGTGTAGACTCGCAGGTTTGAACAACTACTAACCCTCATCCCTAGTATGGACTCGTAGGCTAGCATCACCCTCGCCCCTAGTGTGGACTCGCAGGTGTGAACAGATATCTACTAACCCTCGTCCCTGGTGTGGACTCGCAGGCTAGCATCACCCTCGCCCCTAGTGTGGACTCGCATGTGTGGACCAATAACTACTAACCCTCGCCCCTAATGTGGACTCGCAGGTTAGCTTCAAGATTTCAATACAAGGAGGTATAGCAGTTCAGTTCATGACTTCTCGACCCATGACACGACTCAATCAAGGCACAAGTGAACACAACCTTTAAGACACAAGACTAGCTGTGAACAAGGGCTATGTATCAATGAAATAAAATACTAACATGATATGGAAAGTACAGGTCAACAATAATGAGAAAAACTGAATAACTGAATAATGAAAGACAGTGCATGTAAATAAAGCTGTGTAGAAAGGCAAGGTATACTTGCCTTAGGTCATGAGCTGCTGGTATGGTTATGATCAGTATCAATGTCCAGGTAACCTGTTTTATTCCATATATAATGTCAATAGGCAATTAGATTCAAGGATGGCAAGCTACTTAAACATTAGTCTTCTTGGCCCATTATCAACCTCTTTGGTTTAGGTTCTATATACCTCTTTGGTTCCTACTGCTCACATACTTCTAGATTCATTGGACTCATGTTTGGGGTACATTCCTAACCATTCTATAGGAGAGAATTCTCTATATAAGAGCCTATATATATATATATATATATATATATATATATATATATATATATATATATATATATTTTGGGAAACACTGGCTTAAGCCTTCATTGAAAGGATAACAAAGGTTGGAACCGGGAGATAGCCCGAGTTCCTACATAGCAAGGGTGGAATCCTACCCGAAAGGACCCACTAACAAAAGATGCTACTACTCTAATCTTTTTCTGTTTTTTTTTTTTTTTTTTTTTTTTCCAGTCAACCAAGGAACAGGAACTGCAACATTCAAAATTCGAAATAGGAAAGAGGGGGCACTGGGCCCCAGGGGGGGAATTGGGTGTGCGGCCCGAGGGGACACGCAACCCAACGAGCGGGGACTGCCCGAGGTGGGTGCGGGGCCCGAGAAGGGCGCGCAGATCGAGGGAGGAGGGGAAGGGGCACCCGCGATTCGGTGGGGGAGGCCGTGCGGGGGGCGGGGGAGCCGCCGGGGTTGGCTGGGGTTACGGGGAGGGGGAGCCGCCGCGGATGGCTGGGGGTACGGAGAGGGGGCGGTACGCCGACGGTCGCCGTGGGGCGAACCGGGCGACGAGCAGAGGCTCCGGCGAGGGCCGATCCGGAGGGAGGACGGGGGGAAACCTAGGGGGAGGGGGGTGGCCCGACCTCAAGGGGAGGAAGAGAGGGGGGGGGGGTGTCCGACCACCAAGTCGGCGGGGAGGAAACCGGGGAGATCCGGCAGCGGAGGAAAACCCTCCGCTGAGGGAGGTTGGGGGAGGTCAACTCCGTGGGCAGGAGAGGAAGCCCAGGAGGAGGGGAAGAGAGTGAACCTGGGGGGGGGGGGGGGCGGACTCGCGAGGGTGGGGAGGAGGGATCTCGGTAGCGGGCGGGGGAGCCAGACCGAGCGGAGGGCGGGGGGGGGGGGGGGGGGGGGGGGCTGGGGAGTCCGACCGACCGGTAGGAGATCACCGGAGGGCGCAGCCTACCTCCGGGCGAGGCCTACCGCCGGCGAGGGGGAGAGGGAGGGGCCTCCGGCAAGTGGCGGAGGGAGCGCCGGAGAGCGGCGCTGATGGGGAGCGACGGGAGCGGTGACGCCGAGATCTGAGAGGGCCACGCAAGAGCAGGGGGTGCTCCCGGGGGGAGCTCGCCACTCGCAGGGGGGGGGGGGGAAAGGGAACCCCGGAGTGGGGAAGCGAGAGGCGGCCTCACCCGAGCCGCCGGAGGGGGAGGCGGTCGCTGGGAGCCGCACGGAGGGCCCAGTCGAGAGAGGGGGCCACTGCAGGGGCGAGGCGAGAGGGGAGAAGGGCGGAATGGACGCCGGAGCAGTGGGGAGCGAACCAGTCCGAACATCAGGCGGCCGAGAAGGGGGGGCTCCACCGGGGGGGGGAGGGACGATGCGGCCGCTGCTGGGGAAAGGGACGGCTCGGCGAGGGGAGAGGCGGGGGGCGCCGGAGCAGGTGGAAAACCGCCTGGAGGAGCGGAAGACCCCGAAGGGGGAGGAGGCTTCCGGCGCCTAGCGCGGCGGCGCCGGGAACGACGCCGAGGAGGGGGCTTCCGGTGCCCAGCGTGGGGGTGGAGGGGGAACCCCCACGGCGGAGTAAACCCGGCGGGGGAGGCGCCTCCCCATGGCGAGAGGACGCCGGCGAGGGGGAAACCCCCCCACAGTGGAGGCGGCCAGAAGATCGGCCACCCGGAGAAGCAGGGGCGAAGGAGGGGGTCTCCGCGGAGGGGTGATCCTGGGGCCCGGCCGAGGAGGCCGGCCGGCCAGGCCAGCCAGCCAACGGCGAGCGGCACGCCCGAGCATCCGCTCCCAGGGAACCTGCTCTCTCCAAGGAGCTCCATTCCCTATATATATATATATATATATATATATATATATATATATATATATATATATATATATTGCTCTAATTCCTTCTTTTTATAGATATGGGATGTACTAATTTCATTCTTGATGCTTTCAAATAACAAGAAGTAAAAGAGGACAGCAGCATACTAGAGGCAAGATATAGAAGTACACTTACTTGAGATCATATATACCTTTGTGTTCTTTTCAATTAACAAGACAACAATAGGGAAACCAAACAGTATCATACCCTTACTTACATATCCTGGACTGCATCCTACTCTTCCTACATCATTGAACAAGTAATAAGCCAAGTCCAGTGATGGTACCCTGCCTTACTTTCCAAACAATTATTAGTTTGGCCTCTCATCCTGTCAAAATGATCTAATTGGGCACATTTAAGGGATCTTCAAGGAAGGGACAACCTTTAATGTCAATACCAACTCAAGTGAGACTGTAATTACCTTCAAATTGACTGTATAGGCTTCCCAGTTTCGTGTTATCAGATCTGCAGACCCTCTCTGCATCCTAATGCAAAAATACACTGATACATGGTATATAGCCTAATATATTCATGTCTAACTGATACAGGATATGTAGCTATTATATCAGTACAAGCTAATACACTAGTTTACCATTATTTATATGGCATAATCCAGTATTTCTTAGGGTACACTCATGACCTATCATAGGTACTCTACAGCCATATCAGTTCTCAGCTAATACACTCAGTTCAGTTTTTATGGGACTGAATACCCAAGTAAGTGACTGTTATAATATATCAGATTTCACTATTGCACAAAGAGGTTTGGAATTTAATCCTCATCAGTCCTTAGCTCGTACTACTCAAAGGGGCTAACCTACTGCACCAACCAAATAAAACCTTAGGACTGGTATAGGCATGTACCACATGTACCAATTTCCTGATACACTCACCTCTTGGTATCTCTCAACAGTTGCAAGGGTACCCTGGTTAGCCTACTGCTCTGATAGAGGGTTACCTATATTGTCTAAGGTGTACTAGGGACTCCTAAGTCAAATAACAGGATATGCTGGGATGTCCTTCCCTGACAGGAGTTCTGCATAGTCTCATAAAGATGGGGTAAGGTTGCTTGCCAGGTTATGTAGAGTACAACCTTACTGCCTATGGTTCTTAGGCTCAGGGCCTTGATAGAATTCGGACTGAACATGCTGTTTGTAGCAGGGACTTACAGTTGCTCTAAGGGTTGGACAACAAGTAATTAGGTAGGCACTGATACAATTGAATGCAGGACATAGACATTCGAAAAGAAGAAAGACATAATAATCTTACAGTACATGCATATAGCATTAAGCTATATGGACATGAGTAATATATCTTACCCGAGTCTATCTCTCCACTAGTGGACTGCCATAAAGAAGAATCTAAACGTTAGGTAGAACAGGGGACTAGGCATCTAAATTATTTTATGGATTGAACATCATATGCAGGATTTAACAAGGGTATGCAAGGTTTGATAGCTGCCAAGATTGAACATTAGTCACACTCAAACTTGAGACTCACTTTATCTCAGTACTGAACACCTGTCCAAATAGGACTGATCTTCAAATCTGAAGGCCTGACACTAAACAAAAGGATAGACTGAATGGGACTGATCGATTTGGGGGTGGTCCAACTAAAATATGGGCAGCAATATTGATATCTGATCCCTAAGAATAGGCTGGATAATACAATTAAGGAATGGACACTAATCAGAACAGGGAAGTGAATAAAAAGGATTGATACAACATAGGTGAATACAATTAATAGAGAAACTGATACATTAATGTGGGACTGAATAACATGCCTCTGGTACAAGTCACACTAGGATTGAAATATAGTGAATTGTTTGGACTCTATATCTAAGGTTGGCTCAAGGCAGGACTATCACTAAGCCTAACTACTGATAATCAGTATATCACCTCCTGGATTAATGTAATGGAACCAATAAATTTGGGACTGAAGTAAGATGAGCGGACTGAATTTAATAGACAGTAAAAGCACTACACTTCTAAATGCAAGGCAGAACACCAGGACTAAGGGGACTGTACATCAACACAATATGGTTAACATGTCAAGTCATAATGTAGCCTCATATCAATTATCAAATTGATACCATGTATAAATTCCCATGTATATTGGTATGGACAGATGTGTAATGGCAGTAGGTAAACACTTATAACAAGGACTGGACACTTAATAATTCATGAGAACCAAAGTAAGATGCATATACAGTGTTATGGACAGAACCTTTAAGTCCTAGCATCTGAACTCGATGATTGATACCTGCCTGATATGTGGCTGGTTATGCATTCTGGAGATTTGTACACTTAAACCCACAATACAGGGACATAACATTGGCATGATCAGGGCAGAACAAAGCTAAGTGAATGACAACCTAATGTGGGCTGCTACCTGCTCTGGGTCCTTTCAAGACTTATAACAAATACCTAATTTTTTATTAGATCAAGTTGAAAATTAGAGGAACGTATGATCTGGGAGTCGAGGAAGAAGTTTTACCAGTCGAAGGGGTTTGGATGCTTTTCTTCTTTACAACTCTCCGGTGACTCTCGACTGGAAGATGATCAGGGAGAGCGGCCAACTGCTAGGGTTTTCAATGGGTCGGCTGCTCTTTCTCCATGTATATATACACATAGCTTAGATAGGATTGAATCAATTCAAATCGGATTTGAATAGCTCAAGGACGAGGCTTGGATAGGAGAGGGTTTGGTTTGAACTGCTGATCCTATCAATAGGAATTTAAATCTAAAAGGGGGTCGGTCAGTAGCAGGGAAAAATTTGAATTAATGAATTTTTTTGCTAAAGTCCCTGCCTATATGCTTATTACCCCTAGGTCCCTCTGTTGACATTTTGTGTAATATAAAACTTAACAAAAATATATATGAGACAATAAGGAATAATGTAAAATTTAATAACTAGGAGAAAAAAATTTGGTCAAGGGGTTGACATTAGTCCTAGGTATATAGGGACGTTCGACATTCTAGAGCGGGTAGGTGATGTGTCCTATCGTCTCGTTCTTCTGCTGTCGTTATGTGAGGTACATGATGTCTTCCATGTATCCCAATTACGACAGTATATCCCGGATTCGAGTCATGTCCTTGATCATTCGAAATTGGTTGTTGGTACCAATCTTTCGTATGAGGAAAGACCCGTATCCATATTGGACCGGAGAGATAAGATACTCAAGAACAAGACTATTAGTTTAGTCCGTGTTGCTTGGGGTCATTACTCTTTGGGTGAGTCAACGTGGGAGCGTGAGGATGATATCCGATCGCGATATCCATACCTGTTTGACTCATAAGGTATAATGTCTTCCTTATGTCTTATATTTTTAATTCCTTGCTTGCATGAATGATTGCTTGATTAAACTGCAGATAGTCATAGATTGCTCGTGGTTAGTATAGCTTGCCCCGACATCTCTAGCCTGTTGATTAAATTCCGAGAACAAAATTATTTTATGGTGGGTAGAGTAGTCACTCCCGTTTTCCATTATACGTATTTTCAGTATACGTGTACGGACTCCCGATCCATATTTTGACTTGTCTAGCATAGCTTGGCTTGGTTTAGTCTTGGTTTAGATTGGCTTGGTTTATTTTGGCTTGGTTTGAACCAAGTTGGTTCAAGATGAAACCACCCCTTTATAACCCACTTACTTTTTCTCTTTCTCTTCATTATTTCTCATAACTTCTTCTTTTTTTTTCTTCTTCTCCATTAAAACCTCTTTCCCTCCAAAGGTAAGTCTAGCTTGCTTCATGGAGGAACTCCATTTTTGTTGTTCCATTATCTTTCCTACATGATTCTAAGGCTATTTAGTACTTGGTATTTTTGGTTTTAAAGTATTAGTTTTTGTAGATCTAAGTTTATGCAAAACTTGATTTTTTTGGGTTTTGATCTCTCAAACTTCTTTGTTTTCAAGTTTTAATTATTTTATGTTGTAGAGAATTCGATTTTACTCAAGTTAGACCTTTGAAAATCCGAATTTTGAATTGTTTTGAGTGATTTATGACCTTAAGAAGTTCACGGGTTCAATGAACTTGTGCTCTCGGGTTGGGGAAAATGTACAGTGCTGGGCGCATAAAATTATTATGCGCCCACTGCACGCTTCCTTGGGAGCATAGTTTTGTATGCGCCCAAGTCCACCTTACTCACTCATGTTGGCGCATAGCCCCAAGGCCCTCCCTGGCTTGGGCGCATAGTCTTGTATGCGCACCAGTGCACCATGTCTCCTTCCTTGGGCGCACAGACCCTGTCATGCGCACACTTGTCATTGAGTGAGTCTTTTGAATTTCTCTAAGTCACCCTGGCTCCACCCTTTGGGCGCATGCATGCAGGCGCATACATGTGGGCGCATAGCTCCAGGTGCATACCTTCCCAAAACTATTGTCTCTCTATGATACCCCTGCCTCACTCATGTATGTGGGCGCATGGACCATGCACCCTGCCTCGCTCATGTGGGCGTATAGCCTTAGGCGCATGCCTCTTTCAGCACATCCAACTTGGGTGCATGCTATTCATGACACCCTATGGTCCTTAGTGTGAACTGTGACTTGTTTGTGCTCTTTACTTGACTAGTCCTATAATATTATTTTTCTATGTTGCACATATACTCTGAGCTTTAAACACGATCCTGGTATGGCACGCACACTCGCTACACAACTCCTTGATAGTGATCCGTCGTGGTGCACTTACATGAACACGACATGACAATGTGACCTTACATGATAACTCTTGATAGTGACCCGTTGTGGTGCACTCTTGACCAGTAACTTCACATGATAATTCTTGATGGTGGTCCGTTGTGGCGCACTCTTGACATGAAATCTTGATAAGTAACCTAACATGATATGCTGTTGCGACGGCTATCTTGAATCGCTAAGTAACTCTTGTCTTGACACCGTGGATGGTTGTGCTTGTATAAGCTGCATGTCTCGTCTTACATCATGTCTAGGACATGAATTCCTGATTTCTACGGTCAGAGATTCGTACTGAATTTGACTAGGATAATGACTAGATTGATCAAGTAGTCCATGAAGAGATTTCCCAGCTACAGGCAGTCCCGTTATTTGGGCGCTCTAATTGGACTTGTAGCCTGCCGTCGAGTAGGGCAAATTTCCAGCGCACTATCATGTGTTGCACCACCAAGTCACCTAATCCAACTCTCTCAACTTGTGACCGGATAACCTGGATTAAGACTGTAGGGCTTGTGGCTGTTGGAACATCTCGATGCATCTTGTTAGTAACTAAGCTTGTGATAACCCTAGTTAGTTAAAGTATCAAGCCGTAACACATTGCTTGGACGTGATTGATGGATGGAGTCCCGTCTAGTCTTGTCTAAGCAAGACCAGTACATAGTTATCTCAGCACGTTACTGTTATACTTTACTTGTTCGATAATTGGTTAGAGACTAAGTTCTATTCAGGTGAAGGGTTACAACTCTGGTCCTTGTTTGGTTTACGGGTCGTAACCTGGTTACCAGAATAGTCCTTTAGTTATCTTATCGTCTTGTTTTCTCTAACTCATGTCTTTCATTATCATTGATGTATTTATGTGTTAATATGCTGGTTTTAGTTCTTAAGTGAAGCCTCCCTTGTGGCACTTGCTCTTTCTGGGGTCTGACCCAGCTGGTTTTGTATGGCCAGATTTCGGAGTAGCACCCGAGGATCTTCGAGTCTTTCAGCCAGATAGTGAGCACTAGGCGCAACCCTGACAATGAGTGGGTTTTATTTTGCTCTTCCACTCTATTGTAAATTATTCTTTTGAGGCGTTTAGCCGCCGAGCAAGTGTTGGCTCGTGTTAAATTTACATTTCTGTCTGTCTAAGGGCTGTAACATGATTGACAAATCCTAGGGTTGATCATGTATGACTTAAACTCTTGCTAGTCTTCGCATTTTGTATGACTAGATTCATGATCATCTGAATATGTAATGTATGGGACGCCCTACTTTGTATGTCTGATGATCTACCATCTTATTACATTTACTTGCTTGCTCGAGATTGAGACACTTGGCTTGTTCTTGACCATAAGTGACTGTTAGCTTGTAGTAAAACCCTCATGCATCTAGACAGCCGTGACCGTACATCACGGTGGGTTGTACTTCAATGTACATAGTTGGCTGTGTCTGTCCTCCGCTCTCCAGTATTCTGGTTCTGGGGCGTGACAGTTTTGTATGGCCATATTTCGGAGAAGCACCCGAGGATCTACCTGTTTTCCAGTCAGATGGTGAACACCAGACGTAATCTTGGCAATGAGTGGATTTCTTAATTTTTCTCTCCCACTCTATTGTAAATTATTCTTTTGAGGCGTTTAGCCGTCAAGCAAGTGTTACCTCGTGTTGAAACTTAATTTCTGTTTGTTGGCCCATTCCACGGTCACACCCGATTTCGATAATCAACATATACTTTAGTCAATACACAAAATATAGAAAATGCTGCTAACTATTTCAGGATGCATGAAATCATATTCAACGGACGAAGTACTGCATAAATCAAAGCGTCAAAGTCATCAAAATCTTCTGAAGACTCTTTTCTACTTTTATTCTGTATTTTACATTTTATTGAGTCTAGAAATTACTTTGTAAAATCAATTATGGTAATACTGGCTTAGGGTTAAAGTTGTCCTCCTTTCTAGAATCCTATTTTTACCCTTTCATGTTTTCGGTTACAAATATTTCAAAAACATATTTCGAAAATATTATTTTCAAATGATTTTACAAATAACCAAAAACAAGTTTGAAAACTGTTTTTACAAAAGATTTT
Organism: Iris pallida; assembly: GCA_029216955.1. Lineage (NCBI taxonomy): Eukaryota > Viridiplantae > Streptophyta > Magnoliopsida > Asparagales > Iridaceae > Iris > Iris pallida. The sequence goes on from JANAVB010007596.1 coordinate 14,636,608, forward strand.
TTAAATATCTCCTGACAGAACTCCCAGCCGAGTTCGGCCCGAGTTCGGTCCGAACTCTGACCGAGTTCGGTCAGTTTGTATTCAAACTTCAGTTGCCTCCAAATCTGCGAGCAACGTCTATTTTGCGAGATATTTGCACCCGAACTCTGCCCGAGTTCTGCCCGAGTTCGGTTGGTGAAAACACCTATAAATAGAGAAGAACTTTTCACTTCAAATCATCAATTCATTCTTCATCTTCTCTTCTCTACTATTCAAGTGTTTTCTAAACGATCTAAGATTTTCAAATCATACCTACACATCTCTTAGCCAAAATCCAGTACTATCAGAGTTGATTTAGAGTCTTTTGGTTACTCAAGAGTTGTAAGAGGTCGTTCAAGTTTCAACAACTTTTCTGTTGTGGAGCTGGTCGTGCGCTCGCCTCCAAGCACGGTGTTGTGAAGCCGGTCGTGCGCTTGTCACCAAGCACGGTGTTGTAAGAGATTGCAAGCTCTCAGTTAAAGCTTGTGCCATAGTGGATTAACATCGAGCAAGAGTACTCGAGACTGGATTAGTCCTCTCAGAGGGATACCAGTATACATCGCTGTGTCACTGAGTTTGATTCTCCTATCTTTATTTACTGTCTCTTACATATCTGCCATAGTTTAATTTTTTAATTGGTGATTATTTTCCACTGCACACACGCACTCTATTCACCCCCCTCTAGAGGTGCTCAACGATCCTACAATTGGTATCAGAGCGGGTTATATTCTTATATAACATACCCTAGAGAGTATATATATGGCAGCCGTGAAATCTATATTCAACGGTGAAGGGCAATCCACAAATAGACCTCCCCTATTTGATGGAACAAATTACACTTACTGGAAAACACGTATGACTTTCTTTCTTAAGTCTCTAGATTTTGATCTTTGGTCAATAGTCATTGATGGGTATAAGAAACCACCACCTACAGTGGTTGAAGGTATTCTTATGGAAAAGCCGCATGACAAGTACACCGATGCTGAAAAAGCAAAGACTAGTCTTGATGCTCGAGCCATCAATGCACTATTCTGTGCAATTGACAAAACCGAGTTCAACAGAGTTTCAACCTGCAAGACGTCTCACGAAATTTGGAAACTTCTTGAGGTAACCCATGAAGGGACTTCCCAAGTGAAAGAATCCAAAATTAGTAGACTGACTCAGGAATATGAATCTTTTAAGATGAAACCCGGTGAGTCAATTACACAGATGTTTACTCGTTTCCTTGATATAACTAATCCTCTGCAATCTCTTGGTAAAGATTACAGCAATCACGAGAAGATTAGAAAGGTGCTGCAGGCTCTAACAAAGAATTGGAATCCAAAGGCCACAGCAATTATTGAAGGAAACGACCTCACCACAATGTCGTTGGAAACTTTGATGGGCAAGCTCATGACCCATGAACTCGACTTGCAAGATTTTGAAGAAGCAACACCAAAGGAGAAAACTATTGCCTTCAAAGCTCATGCAAGAAAGCCGACATACAATGATTCCGATGAAGAATCCTCAAGTGGTGATGAACAAGCCCTACTTGTGAAGAACTTCAGAAAGTACCTAAAGTTTACAAGCAGAAAGAAGAAAGACGTCCAAGAAAGCAATGAAGATGAAACCATATGCTTTGGATGTAAGAAGTCAGGGCACATGAAGAAGGACTGTCGAACTACCAAGAAGAGCAGTCCATATGACAGATCAAGATCAAGCAGAAAAGCTACAACTGGTCGAAAGTATGCCAACACAAGTATCTGGCATGAAAGCGACGCCAGTGATTCTGAAGAAGAGGATAGACCCTGCGGAAATGCAAATGTCTGTCTTATGGCATTTGACAAGGTATCTTCAAACCCTCTATATGATGAATTTACTTTCGATGAGTTAGAAAATGCCTTTAGCGACTTACTTGAAGAACACAAAAATGTGCTTGACAAGTATAAGCAATCTCGAAAAGAGATTAAGGCATACACAACCGAGTTAGCTAGACTGTCCAATCTTATTCAAGATATTAAAGAGACGTCTACTACCGGTAACACGGAAGAGATAGCCAAACTCAAGGTAGACTATCATGAGGCTATCCTCACTATTCAAAAGAAAGAAAGAGATTATGGTAAGATGCAAAAACTGTATGACACAGAGAAGAGGATGCACTTAGTAACAGAACAGAGACTCTCAGTTATGACTGCTAAATATGAAGAGTCTATTGCGATTTCTAAAAAGTTAGAAATCAAGTTAGGCAAACAGGAAATGCCTGTGACACAGCCTAATTTTAGTCCTAATGCAAAGCATACACCTAAGAGGACTAAAAACAAGAAAGCACAGAAGAAACACGAGTATCATCATGCTTTCACTTATAGGTTCTCCAAGAAACCAAACAAGCATGTGAACACAGTTTCAACCACATCTGGTTCTAAACTGACTTGCACTTATTGTGGTACACACGGACACATATCACAGTATTGCCTTGCAAGAAAGCTTGTTGATAATCATACTTTAGTCTGGAGACCTAAAGCTAATCAGCATGGACCCTTCAGAAAATGGGTACCAAAGGATTCATCTACTTGTTTTGTAGGTGGACCCTCAACCCCCTCATGCTAGAAGCAAATGGATCCTCGATAGCGGATGTTCGTGACACATGACTGGTGATGCATCTTTATTCGCTACGCTATCGATGAAGAAAGAAGGATACGTCTCCTTCGGAAATAACTTGAGAGGTGATATTATAGGTAATGGTACTGTAGGTATTTCTCCTTATCCAATAATAAAGGATGTTTGTCTAGTAACTGAATTGAAACATAACCTATTGAGCATAAGTCATTTGGCAGATAATGGTTATGGTATCAATTTTGTGAAAGATAAATGTACCATATATGATATGTCATCTGGTAATCCCGTATATAAAGGGATTAGAGAAGACAATATTTATGTTTTCTTTTTGGAGAATACTAATAATGCAGGAAGGTGCCTAGTAGCCAATCAAGATGAAAGCTGGCTATGGCACATGAGACTAGGACATGCAAACATGGATACTATCTCACGTCTGAACACAAAGAAGTTGGTAAAAGGACTCCCAGAAATTCCATTCAAGAGAGACATGGTATGTGCTGACTGTGAAAAGAACAAAGCACATAGATCTTCTTTTAAATCCATCAACGCTGTAAGTACTTCGAGACCTTTGCAGTTGATTCATATGGATTTATTTGGTCCAAGTAGAGTCGCTAGTCTTGGCGGTAAACTCTATGCTTTTGTCATTGTTGATGATTTCTCTCGTTTTACATGGGTTTACTTTTTATCAAACAAAAGTGATGCTATTTTTGAATTTCAGATATTTTGTAAAAAGGTATAAAACGAAAAAGGCTTCATGATTACTCGTATCCGAAGTGATCATGGTGGCGAATTCGAAAATTCTGATTTCAAAAAGTTTTGTGATGATAGTGGATATTACCACGAATTTTCTTGTCCTAGAACTCCCCAACAGAATGGTGTTGTGGAGCGGAAGAACCGTACTCTAAGCGAAATGGCTAGAGTCATGCTTAATCAGCATAATCTTCCTAAATATTTTTGGGCAGAAGCTGTTAGTACAGCCTGTCATATTTTAAATAGGGTGTTAATTCGACCTATCTCGAAGAAAACACCATATGAGCTTTGGTTTGGAAGAATTCCAAACATTTCTTATTTTAAAGTTTTTGGTTGTCGCTGTTTCATCCTGAACACCAAGGATAACTTGGGTAAGTTCGACTCCAAAGCAGATGACGGGATATTTTTCGGATATGCTGCTAAGAGTAAGGGATATAGAATTTTTAATAAAAGATCTTTGATTGTTGAAGAAAGTATTAATGTTACCTTTGATGAGTTGAATAGTCATAGATCTAGCGACAGTGATGATGAAGATGCACCTACAAAGACAAAGAAGAGTTCTGAGAAAGATCCTACCCAAGAGGCAAGAACTGATAAAAGTTCCGAAGATGCAGGAACTGAGAAGAGCCTTGTGAAAGGTATGGCCCAAAGATTCGAATCATTGAGATTCAAACCAGATCATCCAGAAACTCTCATAATAGGTGAGGTATCCAAAGGTGTAAGTACTCGTTCATCTCTTAGAGATTCTGAAGTAGCAGCTAATGTAGCATTTATTTCACAAATAGAACCTAAGAATGTTGATGAGACTTTTTCTGATGAATTTTGGATTTCTGCCATGCAAGAGGAACTTAATCAATTTGAGAGAAACCAAGTTTGGGAACTCGTTCCTAAACCTATTGATCAATCGATAATTGGTACCAAATGGGTGTTCCGAAATAAACTTAGTGAAGATGGACAAGTTCTACGCAACAAAGCACGTCTAGTTGCACAAGGTTATAATCAAGAAGAAGGAATTGATTATGATGAGACCTATGCTCCTGTTGCTAGACTAGAAGCCATCCGCATGTTTTGCGCTTTTGCTTGTTTTAATGATTTCAAACTTTTTCAAATGGACGTGAAAAGCGCATTTTTAAATGGTTATTTGAAAGAAGAGGTTTTTGTGAAACAACCCCCTGGTTTTGAAGATTTTCAAAAACCTGATCATGTTTTCAAGCTTAAGAAAGCACTTTATGGACTCAAACAAGCACCTCGTGCTTGGTATGAACGCCTAAGCGCCTTCTTACTTGATAATGGATTTTCAAAAGGCAAGATTGATACTACTCTTTTTATTAAATCCATTAATAATGATATACTTCTAGTGCAAATTTATGTAGATGACATTATCTTTGGTTCTACTAATGAACAACTCTGTCAAGAATTTGCCAAGTGTATGCAGAGTGAATTTGAGATGAGCATGATGGGAGAGCTGAACTTCTTCCTAGGATTGCAAATCAAACAACACTCGAACGGAACATTCATCAACCAAGCCAAGTACACGAAGGACATACTGAAGAAGTACGACTTCGAGAATGTAAAGCCAATTGGGACTCCTATGGCTACATCTACAAAGCTTGATGCTGATGAAAGTGGCAAACCTGTTGATCAGCGTAAGTATCGAGGTATGATTGGTAGTTTATTATATTTAACTGCTAGTCGCCCTGATATTATGTTTAGTGTTTGCATATGTGCACGATATCAGGCAAACCCTAGGGAATCATATCTTAGTGCCGTTAAGCGTATCTTCCGATACCTTAAAGGAACTTCTACAGTTGGCTTATGGTATCCCAAAACCAAATCCTTTGACCTTATAGGTTACTCGGATGCGGATTTTGCTGGATGCAAAGTGGACCGTAAAAGTACCAGTGGCACATGTCATTTCTTAGGAAATGCCTTAGTCTCTTGGTTTAGCAAGAAACAAAATTCAGAAGCATTATCAACAACTGAGGCTGAGTATATCGCCGCAGGACGTTGTTGTGCTCAAATTTTGTGGATGAAGCAAACCTTAGAGGACTACAATCTGCACTACACAAATGTTCCTATTTATTGTGATAACACTAGTGCAATTAATTTGACTAAGAACCCTATTTGTCATTCACGCACAAAGCACATAGAAGTTAGACATCATTTTTTACATGATCATCAACAACACGGGGATATTTGTTTAGAATTTATTGATACTGAACATCAACTAGCTGATATTTTCACTAAACCATTGGCTGAAGACCGTTTTAACATCTTGAGGCGTGAGCTCGGCATTCTTGAATTCTCGGATTCTTAAAACATATGGTAATTAAAACTGCATTTATAACTTGACAATTTATTATTTAATAAAAATTATTTTTGGGGACAAACTTACAAAGGGTATGTCTGTCACCACGGCTACGGTCGAAGCGAAACGGTACTTAAGAGTTCCCCGGTGAACCACCGTTAGCTGGGACAACCCCTATAGTTAACCCGAAAATAATAGCAGTTATTTAATAAACCAGTCAAATGTTACTTTTTACAGTCTTTATTTACCTGACTGCTTTGACTGTCTCGGGAATGCAAGTGGCCGAACTCGGCCCGAACTCTGACCGAGTTCGGACCGAATTCGGACCGAGTTCGGTCGGCGCTGTGATGGTTCCAGAACTGAACAGCCGGCCCTAGCACCTATTTAATTCATCCTTTCTTCTACTTTTTCTCCACACCAAAACGTGGAATACTTCCATCTCCTACTAGAAATCCTTCCTCCTCCTTCTTTGCAAGGAATCGACAAGTTCTAGTGGGCGATCTTCTTCCTCATGGCTCCGAAACGTCAACGAGGAAATTCTTCTCAAGGTGCTTCCTCCTCATCCGACTACACTCCGGCAAGTCTCTTCAGTCCAGCCAAACCTAGAGATCCCGAGGAATATGATAGCACTTTGTTTCCCGACAAAGACTTCTCCGATCTCTGGTTTGATTCTTTCTCTCTTCGTCGTATTTGTGCTGGAGCCTTCGTCAATTTTACAACTTTCTTTGAATATGCTCCTGTTTTTGATCAACTTGGATTCCGTGACTTTTTCGAGGTCCAAGATAGCATTTACGACAATGCAGTCCGTATGTTTTACTGCAATTTGCAAGTAAAACAAAATGGGAATTTCTATTCCTGCATTGCTGGACAGGAATTAGAATTTAGCGCCACCGATATCAGTGAATATTTTCACGTTCCTGATCTTGGTGATGCACTTGTTGACATCCACCATGTTCAATTCCCTACCGATGTCACTTTAGCTTCCTTTAGGGAATTGATTTGTCACCCTACTCCTCCTCCCCGGAGAATCTTTTCTAGACATCTAAACCAAACTTTTTACGAGCTTCATCGTATGATTTTCTCGGCCCTTCTTCCGAAGAAAGGCTCTACCGATGAAGTTACATTTTTGGAACTTTCTGCTCTTTATCACATTCATTTTGGAATTCCTTTCTCCGTTCCAAAAACCATGATGTCTTGGATGCTCAGCTGCAAGAATGCAGGTAGGAACTTAGTCTTTCCTATGCACCTTGCTAGTATATTTCGACGTTTTGAGATTGATCTTGAAACGTGTGCCATTTCTTCTCCACCTGTTGAGTTGATCCGCTCTCGTCGGTTTCCTCAACCTCCTGGTGCTGCTCCTGCTGTCCCAGCTGCTGATGCTGAGGCCCCTCCAGCTGATGCTCATCCTGCTCCGGCCCCTGCCCCAGGACTCGATCAGGCATTCTACCAGCGGTTTGATGATTTCGTTGCCGTTTCCACGCAACGTTATCAGGACTCCGAGTTCCGGCACATTTCTCAGGCCCAGGTGCTGAGAAACAGTATTGCCGACCTCCACTACAGCCTGGTTCAGGATCCAGTCCGTCCACTCACTATCCTTCCACACCGGCTTTCCTTGGTCCTCGTTTTACTGATGAGGTCACTTTTCAGTATTTCGACCCGACCACTGCCTATTTCCCTCATGATCCTCCCGGTGCGGACGACCCAGCGTTATGATATGGATTCAGCCATGGGATAGTGGATTTAGTTTTGATTAGTTGATGCAGTTTATGTAGTAGTTTATTTTATTTCATGTCTAAACTGTTTCAGTTAGACTTTATCAGTTGTACTTTTTGGATTATTAGTGGAACCTCTATGATATTTCAGTTTATTATAGTTCATTTTATTCCAGTTGTCTATGCTGTGATTACTTCTTTTTACTTCACTTTGTCGTGTCTATTCTATTGTTGGCTTCATGTTTTACGGGGGTGCCTATTCATTTTACTACTTGACAAAGGGGGAGAAAAAGAGTATACCAAACGCATATCCAAAACAAAAACAATTCAATTTTCAGGTATTTTTGTTATTTTGTTCTATTTGATATAAATATATTTTGGTATAGACTCAAGTTTGTCAATTATCAAAATGTGGAAGATTGTTGGCCCATTCCACGGTCACACCCGATTTCGATAATCAACATATACTTTAGTCAATACACAAAATATAGAAAATGCTGCTAACTATTTCAGGATGCATGAAATCATATTCAACGGACGATGTACTGCATAAATCAAAGCGTCAAAGTCATCAAAATCTTCTGAAGACTCTTTTCTACTTTTATTTTGTATTTTACATTTTATTGAGTCTAGGAATTACTTTGTAAAATCAATTATGGTAATACTGGCTTAGGGTTAAAATTGTCCTCCTTTCTAGAATCCTATTTTTACCCTTTCATGTTTTCGGTTACAAATATTTCAAAAACATATTTCGAAAATATTCTTTTCAAATGATTTTACAAATAACCAAAAACAAGTTTGAAAACTGATTTTACAAAAGATTTTTTAAATATCTCCTGACAGAACTCCCAGCCGAGTTCGGCCCGAGTTCGGTCCGAACTCTGACCGAGTTCGGTCAGTTTGTATTCAAACTTCGGTTGCCTCCAAATATGCGAGCAACGTCTATTTTGCGAGATATTTGCACCCGAACTCTGCCCGAGTTCTGTCCGAGTTCGGTTGGTGAAAACACCTATAAATAGAGAAGAACTTTTCACTTCAAATCATCAATTCATTCTTCATCTTCTCTTCTCTACTATTCAAGTGTTTTCTAAATGATCTAAGATTTTCAAATCACACCTACACATCTCTTAGCCAAAAGCCAGTACTATCAGAGTTGATTTAGAGTCTTTTGGTTACTCAAGAGTTGTAAGAGGTCGTTCAAGTTTCAACAACTTTTCTGTTGTGGAGCTGGTCGTGCGCTCGCCTCCAAGCACGGTGTTGTGAAGCCGGTCGTGCGCTTGTCACCAAGCACGGTGTTGTAAGAGATTGCAAGCTCTCAGTTAAAGCTTGTGCCATAGTGGATTAACATCGAGCAAGAGTACTCGAGACTGGATTAGTCCTCTCAGAGGGATACCAGTATACATCGCTGTGTCACTGAGTTTGATTCTCCTATCTTTATTTACTGTCTCTTACATATCTGCCATAGTTTAATTTTTTAATTGGTGATTATTTTCCGCTGCACACACGCACTCTATTCACCCCCCTCTAGAGGTGCTCAATGATCCTACACTGTTTGCCTAAGAGCTGTTACATGATTGGCAATTCCTAGGGTTAATCATGTATGACTTAACTCTTGCTAGTCTTCGCATTTCGTATGACTAGCTTCATGATCATCTGAATATGTAATGTTTGGGATGCCTTACTTTGTATGTCTGATGATCTAACAACTTGTAACAATTATTGCTTGCTTAAGATTGACACTAGGCTTGTTCTTGACGATGAGAGACTGATAGCTTGTAGATAAACCCTCTTGCATCTAGACAACTGTGACCATATTACGAGGTGGATTTCACTTCAATGTACGTAGCTGGCTGTGTCTGTCCCCCGCTCTCCAGTATTCTGGTTCTGGGGCATGACAGGACCTTATCAAGGCATCTCATTTGCTCAGGATAAACAACATAAAAAATCTAAAAACCTTTTTGTCTTTTCGGAGGTGGTACAAATATCAACCCGATGAGTTCAAGGCAGAAAATGAGTTATGGTATCTAAGGTTGAGGGAGTACACTGTTACTTTCCTACAATGGAGTAAAACTTATCTTTACCGCCCTTCCATGCCGTTACTATTATGAGGAGAATGAACTGGAAGATGACGACCAAATTTCCCAGTACACTAGTCAGCAAGCTTCATTTTCGTCGTGAAGGAGGTAAATACATATTGGAGTTAGTGAAGACTAGCCTGTTAGCTCAATGATTGTATCATATTTTTGAATATGACTAATCAATTAAGTTTAACATTATGATATCACTAGTAGTCATAAAATAACTATATTATTAGCATTGTCCTAATGTGTATACCTGATACTATGCGTATTGTTATGTTCGTCTAAAATGTTTTGCAGACAAGCAGTAAGCAAGATCGAACATGAAATTATGTTATGAAGAATTCATGATGGTCCAAAGACGATATTATACTAGAAGATTTCCTGAACCGCCCAACGATATCTTGGGTTTCAGGGGCAAAGCTTCCAAAAGGAATTGAGATTTCCAGATCTGTTTATCTTTGGATGATTGCCGTTAGAAGAAAAGTCATGATTCAAGAAGTCTGCAGCCTACTAATGCCTTTATATTTTCATCTGTATTTTATATTTTCTTTGAGTCTAGGACTTATGTAAGTCGTAGTCGCACTTGACAACTAGAGTACTAAAGTCCACTAAAAAACAACCTACCTAAACCTAGATCATAACTGTCATGCCCCGATTCCGAAGACTTGATAGTCATCCCCCAGGCATGATGCCGTGCGAACCTAGGTTACGATCGTACAAGACATAGTCATAAGGTAATCCGAAATGCAACATCTGCGGGAGAGAGAGAGAGAGAGAGAGAGAGAGAGAGAGAGAGCAGACAAATTTAACAACACATTGAGACAGAGAAACTTTGCATTTTATTGATAATAGACATCATTTACAGACTCTATTATAATTGTGCCGCGTAGACTTTACAACATGACTCGATTACAAAAGGAGTGCCGATGAGACAGCCGTTCCATACATACATCCTTCATTTACAATAAAAGTATTCCAGCCACCTGGATTGGAGGGAGGCCGAGATATGTTTCTTGGACTATTGTAGAGAGTCTTCAATGGTAGTACGACGGGAGTCTTCGACGTACCGAAGCTTCAAAACACGAACGTCGCCTTGGTCAGTTGGCGTGGTCTTCTTGATTCCTAGCACCTGTAAAGAGCGAGGGTCAGTACGATCACATGTACTGGCGAGTGGCTAATCAAAACCCATGCTCTCATTTGTTCAAGCAGTTTTGTAAAACATGTTAGCTATTTAGTAATCTTTCTAGCCATTCTAATCGATTCACATGTTAACATTTTAAGATGCAAGCATTCGATATATACATAGCATATTAAGATAAATCTTACCCACAATCGAGCTTGCCGTTGCGACGTAACTTACCATGTCTTTCCCTGTCAGATTTATATCGAGGCTTATAATTTATGTGCAAGGGTGGGTCATTGGCAATTCAAGCCATCCTGGACGTATAGCCTGGTCGAGACGCGGCCCCATTCAGCGTGGGTAGCTAGCCCTTTTGAAAGTTTTGAATGACCACTGCTAGTATCCAGCACAGCTATCTTGCATTTCTCCTAGGCCGAAACGGTCCTGTGGCCCCGATTGTCATTCGAGGAAGCAAAACTTTGTGCACAAGTTGTCTATGGCCGTACTTAGGTTAAAATTAACTTTTCATGCATGGTCTACGAAATCTTTGAGAACTAGCTAATTTTCAACGTGTGCCACCTTATCGTTGCAACATTCGTTATAGCAGTTTGATGCCGAAACTATTTTGCAGATCATGAAATATTTCTATATATTTTCTAGAACCTTATCGTTTCTGTTTTTGGTGTGAAACTTACATTTTCAGAGTAAATTACTCTTATTGTTGCAGTTATTTCGAGTTGCCTTTAGCAAGTATTTCGTAAAGAATCGTGCCTCAATTCATTGATTCTACACTATGGCGACAAGCATTGCCTTTGTATTTTATGATTGATTTTGAAACAGAGGTCGAGGCAAAGGAGGTCAGCCACTCACCTTAGTCTTTGCTTTCGGCGAGGGACTGGTTGGCTGCGCTTAGGCGTCGCCTATGCGATAACCTGCAATCGCATAAGCAACTGATTAGAACACTGTGTTATTCAAGGAATTCGATACGAATGCGAAGTTCAAAAACGCAAGCCACGAAAACCATTGAAAACATTCACGAAAATGCATTCACGAAAACCAAAGCCAAATCAAGTACGATATGAAAATTAGAGCAATGGAAGGTCTTTTTCGACTCAGCCACATAACCAATCCTTGAGGCGCAACCCACTGAATATGGAACTTGATTCCGAAGAAGCCTTTCCACAACGAGAAAAAGATCTTAATTCAATCATTCCCATTCGACTGATTCAACAGATCCCGATCTATCGGTCCCGACTGAATCGGTAGCGACAATGTTCATTTTTTGTGTACCCTGCAGACGGAAACAGGGCACGATGTAGGGACGGAATACTACACCAACCAACTAAGAAAAATTTTCATCTTCGAAACTTAAGAATAGAACCTACCTCTATGAGAAAAATGAAGACAATTTCTCCTTCATCTCCGATTCAAGTTTCCAGGTCGATTCCTCGACCGAATGATTACTCTAGAGTATACGGACGAGAGGGATTACTCGATTCCGTAGTAGCTTATCCTTGCATTCCAAGATTTGGACTGGCACTTCAACGTAGGATAAGTCTACCTTCAGCTCCATCTGACCAAAATCTACCACGTGGCTTGGGTCATGCACGTACTTCTGCAACTGAGAGATGTGGAAGACATCATGCACATCCGCTAGCGTTGGCGGCAGGGTAATTTGATAGGCCACTAGGGTGACTCGCTCGAGTATTTTGAACGACCCAACAAATCTTGGACTCAGCTTTTCCTCTGCAGCAAACCAGGTAACTTCTCGTATAGGCGACACTTTAAGAAATACGTGATCGCCTTCTAGAAACTCGAGTCGATGATGGACATTTGTGTACCTTTTCTGCTGACTCTGTGCAGTCTTTAATCTTTCTCAAATGAGCCAAACCTTTTGCACAGTCTATTCTACCAGCTCCAAGTCGAGTATCTGCCGCTCTCCGACTTCATTCCAACAAAATAGGTGACCTGTACTTCCGTCCGTACAAAGCTTCATACGATGCCATCTGGATGCTGGATTGATAGCTATTATTATATACAAATTCAGCCAGAGATAGACGAACATTCCAACTCGACTTGAAGTCAATTGCGCAGAGCCGTAACAAGTCTTCGAGAATCTGATTCACATGCTCTATTTGGCCATCGGTCTGGGGATAGTAAGCTGAGCTGAAGTACAACTTAGTACCTAGAGCCGATTGAAAGCTACTCCAGAAGGGCGATAGAAATTGTGCATCCCGATCAGAGACGATGGATACAGGGACTCCGTACAGCTGTACTATCTCGTCAAGATAAATCTGAGCCAGGCGATCAACACTCCAAGTAAATTTAATGACAATAAAGTGCGCTGACTTCGTTAGTCGATCAACGATGACCCAGATGGCATCATTTCCCCGCGGCGTCTTTGGCAGACCAACAATAAAATCTATACATACATGCTGCCACTTCTATTCTGAAATTGCCATATTTTGCATCTCTCCGCCTGGCCTCTGATGCTCAGCTTTTACCTGCTGACAGGCCATGCATTGTAACACGAAGAGTGCCATATCTCTTTTCATTCCGTGCCACCAGAAGGTCGTGCGGAGGTCCTTGTACATCTTCGTGCTGCCTGGATACAAGGTATATTTTACGTAGTGCGCCTCCATCAATATTTTTTTTCTAAGTTCTGAATCATCCGAAACGCATAGCCTATCCTTCAATCGAAGCACACCGGTTTCATCTTCTGCAAAGTCGGTTGCCCTACCTGTTGAGATTATCTCTCGCATCTTTTTCAGGTACGGATCATCCTGTGAATGGTTTGATCTTTTCTCGTAAGCTCGGCTCTAGCTGCAACTGAGCCAACTACACATCCATGAATCGAATCTGGAGGTCGATGCCCATCTCTTCTAGGTCACGCAACAATCTGTGTCAATGGATAGCGAGACAATATACTTCCGACTCAGAGCATCTGCCATAATATTTCCCTTGTCCTGCATATAGTCAATAGTCAAATCGTAATTTTTGATCAGTTCAAGCTAATGCCTTTGCCACAACTTCAGCTCCTTCTTCGTGAATAAATACTTGAGGCTCTTGTGACCCGTATAGATCACGCACGCCATGCCATAAAGATAGTGATGCCATAATTTTAATGCGAATACAATCACCGCTAACTCCAAGTCATGGGTAGGATAGTTCTTCTCGTGCAGCTTTAGCTGTCGGGAAGCAAAAGATATCACCTTGTTCCGTTACATCAGCACACACCCCAAACCCTGGCCGGATGCATCGTTGAAGATCTAGAATCCCTTAGTTCCCTTCTGGAAGTACGAGTATCGGGGCCGAGACAAGCCGTTGCTTTAACTCCTTGAAGGAAGCTTCACAGTCATCTGATCATTCAAAAGCGACTCCTTTCTGGGTGAGACGAGTCAGAGGCAATACGATCTTCGCAAAATCTTTCACGAAGTGTTGGTAGTATCCAGCTAAGCCAAAGAAGCTTCGAATCTCGTCGACTGATGCCGGCCGTTTCCAATCGATAACGGCTTCAACTTTTATTGGGTCGACTGCAATGCCTTCGGATGAAATGATGTGTCCAAGGAATGCGATGCTGCTCAACCAAAATTCATACTTGCTCTGCTTTGCATACAATTGATTTTCCCGAAGGGTCTGAAGTACGGTCCGCCGATGCTCAACATGTTGTCGCTTATCCTTCGAGTAGACGAGTATATCGTCGATGAAGACTACTACAAACTTGTTGAGGAAGGGCGAAACACCCGATTCATTAAATCCATGAAAGCAGCTGGGGCGTTCGTTAAGCCGAACGACATTACCAGGAATTCGTAATGGCTGTATCGAGTGCGGAAGGCTGACTTTGACACATTGCTCGGCTTAATCTTGAGTTGATGGTAACCTGAGCGAAGATTAATTTTTGAAAATACCGAAGCGCCCTGTAACTGATCGAACAGGTTGTCTATGCGAGGCAATAGATATTTGTTCCGGATGGTGGCTTTGTTCAGCTCTCGGTAATCGATACAAAGATACATTGAGCCGTCCTTCTTCTTGACAAACAACATAGAGGCTCTCCATGGTGAGATGCTAGGCCATATGTATCCCTTGTCGAGCAGCTCTTGTAACTGTACTTTGGGTTCTTTAAGTTCTACGAGGGCCATTCTGTGCGGGGCTTTAGAGATTGGTCAGGAATCGGAGAATGTGTCATTGGTGAACTCACTCTCTCGATCAGGTGGCATATCGGACAGCTCGTCCGAAAATACGTCTGGTAATTCTGCCACAACGTCAGTCTGACCCGCGTTTGCACCATCTTGTCTCACGTCTCGAACGGATGCCAAATAGCCTTCATATCCGGAATATAGCATCCTTCGAGCTGATATCGTCGAGATCAACATGCAGGTCGGTGATGCCTCACTATACGAATAACAGAATTCAAGCATTCCAGGTATACGGAAGGTGACCGTCTTTCCGGCATAGTCGATGGTGGCATTGCACGGGCCGAGCCAATCCATTCTATTCCCAGAATGATGCCATAGTCCTTAAGGTCTAGAACTATCGCATCAAGATCGACCTTTTGACCACCTATTCAGATGATTCCGTCTCCGCAGGCTAAGTTTGCAAGTAGTGACGTGCCCGACGGTAAGTTAACACTAAGATCAAGGCCTAGCAGTATCACAGAAAATTTGTGCTTGGTGGTGAAGTCCGTTGATATAAAATTGTGTGTGGCACCTGAATCAAATAGTACACGAGCAGTTTTGTTATTGAAAAAAATATATATGTCACGACTGTGTCAGATGCGAACGCTTCCTCGCGGGTCATGGAGTAGATACGGTCCTGGGCATTGGGGCGACGATCTTGGCCATTTTGTAGCACGTTCTGTGGACCTCGAGGTACTTACTCTCGATTCTGCTGGTACTGCTGTTGTTGCGACGCCGTTGGGTTCGGCCTTCTGGTCGAATAATTTGAGCGTTGATGTCCCGTCTTACCGCAGTGCCAGCATCCAACTTCAGAGACATGGCAATCAACGACATGATGTCCAAAGTTGTTACATTTGTTGCAGCGTATGCCTAGGTTCCGCCCTTGGTATCCGCCCTGGTGGCCGTTGTTTGGATGCTTGTGCATGTTGTTGCCTCCTGTATTACTATGGCGTTTGTGATTATTATGGTTTACAGTGCCGATAGTGGCAGAAGGATACTAAAGCTCTAGGCGAAGGGCATGGTTGAGTGACTAGCCCATTGTTTGGTATTCGGGCATAGTCACATGGGCAAAAATTGAAGGCCTCAGGCCTACTTCGAATCTTTATGCTCGACTCACCGCCGTTGGCAGGTAGACACCCGCAAATCGAGCTAACTTGTTGAATTCTCCAGCATACTCCGGTACTATCATGTTTTCCTATTACAGCTGCATGAACTCGTTCTCCTTCGCCTGACGGATCATCGCAGGTAAGTACTTGACTTCGAAGGCCTTGCAGAACGAAGCCCAGGAGATCGGTGCGGTAGAATCATCGCAATGGATAGCTTGCTTTTGTACCACCTACCAGTCGTGTGCGTTCAACCAAAGTTGAAGTTGAGCACAAGTGACTTTCTTGGCATCATCGATGCCAAAGAGCTTGAAGTTGTCTTCGATGTCGTTTAACCAGTCGATCGCGAGGGAAGGGTCTTCGATGTCGGAGAAGGAAGTACGAAATTCCTTCTTGAAGTTGGTATACTCGAAGGTGTTATTTTCTGGCGGCACAAGCTGAGACGAAGGCTCCCCGGGTATGACTTCAATGGGTCGGGTCACGGGTTCGACAGTATGAGTTACAGAGTTCCCGTTGGTCATGACTATTTGTACTAATTGTCGTAGCGTATCAAGTTGCCCTTATTGAATCTTGAATTGTACTTCGACCCGGGCTTCAAATTGGGTCTGTCGCCTTTCGGGCTGCAGGCACAGCTTTTTGCTTTTTTGATGGAATGCTGTAGCCTGCCTCTGCTGTATTTCGAACATATGCAACATTCGCTCCATAGGATTGACGGAAGGCCCGACTCCGAAGGCACCCTTCCCGTCGGGTTGACGGAAGGCTCGACTTTGGAACTACTCGAGCCGCTGGAAGCGCTCGCCCTCTGCCTGAGGTTCTGCAACTCCCATAAAAAAAGGCAACTCTCGTTAGTTTCAAAAAATGTCCTGGATTCAGCGTATGGAACAAATCATCTCATTGACACGAGGTTAACGGTTCGAGACTAGAGACTCGAGACAAGAGGCTGAGGACGTAAAGCCGTACTCTGATACCATTATGTCACGCCCCGATTCTGAAGACTCGATAGTCGTTCCCCGGGCATGATGCCGTACGAACCTAGGTTGCAATCGCACAAGGCATAGTCATAAGGTAATCTGAAACATAACATCTAAGAGAGAGAGAGAGAAAGAGAGCTGACAAATTGAACAACAATTGAGATATAGAAACTTTACATTTTATTGATAATAGACATCATTTACAGACTCTATTACAATTTTACCATGCAGGCTTTGCCACATGACTCGATTACAAAAGGAGTGCCGATGAGATAGCCGTTCCATACATACATCCTTCGTTTACGATAAAAGTATTCCAGCCACCTTGATTGGAGGGTGGCCAAGACATGTTTCTTGGACTGTTGCAGAAGGTCTTCAAAAGTAGTACGACGAGACTCTTCGACGCGTGGTGGAAGCTTCAAAATACAAACGTCGCCTTGGTCAGTTAGAGCGAGGGTCAGTATGATCACATGTACTGGCGAGTGGCTAATTAAAACCCATGCTCTCATTTGTTCAAGCCATTTTGTAAAACATGATAGCTATTTAGTGATCTTTCTATCCATCCTAATCGATTCACATATTAACATGTTAAGAGGCAAGCATTCGATAGATACATAGCATATTAGGATAAGTCTGAACCACGACCGAGCTTGCCGTTGCGGCATAACTTACCATGTCCTTTCCTGTCAGATTTATATCGAGGCTTATAATTTATGTGCAAGGGTGGGTTACTGGCAATTCAAGCCATACTGGACATATAGCCTGGTCGAGACGGTACCCCTTTCACTGTGGGTAGCTAGCCCCGCTGAAAGTCCCGAATGACCCGTGCCAGCATCCAGCACAGCTATCTTGCATTCCTCCTAGGCAAAAATGGTCCTGTGGCCCCGGGTTGCTATCGAGGAAGCGAAACCTTGTGCACAAGTTGTCCATGATTGTGCTTGGTTTAAATTAACTTTTCAAGCATGGTCTACAAAATCTTTGAGAGAGAGCCAATTTTTAACATGTGCCGCCTTATCGTTGCAACATTTGTTATAGAAGTTTGATGTCGAAACTATTTTACAGATCATGAAATAATTCTATCTCTTCTCTAGAACCTCATCTTTTCTTTTTTTGGTGTAAAACTTACATTTTTAGAGTAAATTACTCTAATCGATGCAGTTATTCCGAGTTGCCTTTAGCAGGTGTTTCATGAAGAATCGTGCCTCAATTCATTGATTCTACACTATGGTGACAAGCATTGCCTTTGTATTTTATAATTGATTTTGAAACAGAGGGTCGAGGCGAAGGAGGTTAGCCACTCACCTTAGTTTTTGCCTCAGGCGAGGGACTGGTTGGCTGCGCTTAGACGTCGCCTACGCGATCACCTACAATCGCATAAGCAACTGATTAGAATACTTTATTATTCAAAGAATTCGATACGAATGCGAAGTTTGAAAACGCAAGCCATAAAAACTATCGAAAACATTCACAAAAATGCATTCACGAAAACAAAACCAAAGCCAAAGCAAGTGCGACATTACCCAATACTCAAGTCAGGCCTAAACCTTATACCTGACCAAATCTAAATAGCCCCAAAACCCAAAAACCAAATAGCCCAGCATCTTTCTGGATGTAGCCATATCAAACTCGGGTCGAACTCATTCTAGGAATGAACTCGAACTGAACTCGGTCAGCCTGATTTGGTCTTCCTATAAACTTGGTCTTCCACTAGACAAGGAGCTCAACGTTCGAATTTATGAAAGTTAGGGACCGAACTCGGCCGAACTTGATCCCTTTAGCATCCTATAAAATAGAGCTCCAATTCTTCATTTGACATTCACCAATTCACAACAAACCTTGTTTTGTATTTTGAGCTTTAAACCTTCCTATCACCAAGAAGCAAACTCCCAGTCTTCTTGTATGCCAAATTTGCAATCTCGATTAGAAGTTGTTTGAGTTGTGTAAATCTTGGATTTTCAAGTGTTACTATTTACACTTGTGGTTGTGAAGTCGTGAGTCCTTCATGTCAAAGCTCATGTGTAACTCCTCTTCCCGAATTTTCTTTTTTTATTATTATTTTATTTTGCTTCAAGGTAATTTTTCGTCGAGACTTTGCGAATGATATTTTCTTTTATAAATTTTTTTTTTAAAATTAAATGTTTTTGAGAGCACTACTTTGTTTAATGAAAAGATTTTATTGGAGTATTTTAAGTTAAGTTTTGAATTCATAAAAATATAATTATGTATTATTCTTTATTATTAGGGTAAACAAAATTAATAGACTTTTATATTTGACTTGATTCAGGAATATTTATTGTTCTTAATTGGTAATCCATTTGTAAAAGAAATCTAAATTTATGCATTAAATTATTGACACTAATTATTGCAATCGTTAGTAGATTGTGAATAGATCGAATTTGTTATTTGATTTGGATTTGAATCTATAAGATTTAAACTTTTGATAAATACTAAATGTTATTTAAATTATTGTAGTAGTTAATTATTTGATTTCGAATCTAATGTATATAATTTAAATTATTGATAATATCAAATTTATATTTTAATATTTTATGATCATCAATTATTTAATTTCAGATTTAATTTATACAATTTAAATTATTTGATCATGTCAAATAGCAATTTAAATTAGTATTTCTATCTACTAACGTATTATGATTAAACTAAATTGTTTTAAATATTATTTGATTAATTTAAAGGGAAATGTTTTATCTACTCGAATCTTACCCCTTATCCAGCTAGAGGAGATTAATCCCCTATTTAAGGAGAATTGTTCCTTGCTATTCTACCCAAACAAATTCTATTTAGCCACAAAATAAACAACCATCTCCCAGCACCACCACCGAATCCACACCCTCCCCGATTTTACCACACCCGACAGCCTACCGTGGGTCTTTTTGCGACGACCTCTTTCAACTAGCGAATGGCCACACCTAAACACAGCAGCCTCCATAGTCGCAAACCCATGTCTGGCCATCCCTGACCTTCCCCAGTTCTTTCCAGAATACGCCACACCCTTGACATTAGAACAGACCTCACTATCACCATAACCATCATCAACACACAGCCAAACGCTAAAATTCTGTGCCGTGTCCGGACCCATGTGTCTGTGTCCTTACCTCCACCAAATTTATTCACTCTTGTGTCCAGCCGTTACACCACAGAACATAATTCTTGTGTCCGAATCGGACACGATCCATCGACAAATCCAAACGAACAACAAAACCCAAATCCCTACGCTAACCTTCTCCGGGAGTCCACTGCGTTGCCTTCCCGCTCTCTGCCACTGTTGCCTGCGAGCCGCCGCCTGAGATCCGGCGAGTCTCCCTCGCGAGAACCCTCTCCTGGCCGCCTCCGACTTTGGGGAGCCGCCTTCCGCGATGATGCCAGTACCTGTGTACCGGGACTCCACCGCCTTGGGGTGACCATCACGCCGACTGCTGGGTTCTAGTCGACCCCGCCGGCGTGCCATCCTCCGCGACCGTGAGCTTTTGGCCAGAACAGGTGCACGCGCCACCGCTGGAACCCATCTCCGTCCGTGTCGACAGATCCGCCACAAACCCCCTGCCGCCAGTGGTCGAGCCCTTTCGTGCTTCGACCCGAGCGCCGCTCCTCGGCATCCACGTCACCGGCGGGCGCGTAGCCTGTTCGGTGAATTTTGCCTCCCTCTCTCGGTGAGTGTCTGCTGCCCCCACTATTCTTATCGTCTCCCTCTCTATGTTCCCTCTTCCGTTATTTGTTCTCTAACTCTATTTTCCACCCACTCTCTCTCTCTCCCTGTCACTTTCTTCCATGTGCACTCAATTGCTGTATTGTTGTTGTTATTATCAGCATATGGGAAAAGGAGAGGAGATTAGTTAAATGCTATTATAGATATTCATTTCATACAGTTCATTTATTTTTTTTAAAAAGAACAATATATGGGTTTGGGGTTTTTGACCCAGGCCATGGGGAATTTAGTTTAAATTTTATTACTAGGTTGAGCCATGCTTGTGTTTGGAATAAAGAATTTGGTTTGGTTTTTGTTAATTGGTATATATTTTGGGCCATCAGATTTGTTAATAGGAACAGTAATAATATTTTTATTTTTGGGCTAAAACAAATTTGGTCTAAGCCCAATAGTTTCTAAAACTAAATTATTACATTGGACTTTTATATTATTGCCTTGAGCTTAAATATATTTCATATGATAAATAATATTAATAGGCCTGTAAATACAAGTATTTTTATAAGTCTATATAATATATCTACAAATACACTTAGATGAACTTTGTATATATTAATTTCGAAAAGACTTTCCTTTATATATTAAATAAATTATTTTTGCTTTGGACTTTGAACCTGTTGAATCTTCTAAAGTTTAATAATAATTTCTAAATAGTTATTTTCTAAATAAATACACACAATAATTTCTTACAAAATTATTTGTAACAAGAGTATTGGGCTTGGGCCTCTATTCAATATGTTACGATATTATTTTCATAGTTTTGTAAAATGATTTTGACCTAAAACTATTATTGTAATATTTCTCTAATATATATTTTCTAATTAAAATTATCTTTTCTCTAAGTTAGAAAATCTCTTAGATCGTTAGATTATCATTGATCATAGCTAATCGCATTCATACCTCTTTATCAACCCTAGACAATCGGACTACTCTGGACCCAACGGGAGTATCAGTTTCACCAACACAGGACCTCAGGCGAGTACATCTCTGATAGTTTTCATATTTGATTATCTCTATGAATTATGTACGTAGTAGTGTTTTATATTGATATTTTATTGGTTGACACGATGTTACACGAGATAGTAGTTATGGATTCTTTACATGCTGTTCGTGACCAATCTATTACCATATTCGTGACCTGTTTGGATCCATGAGTACTAGTCGGACGGGAAAATACTCTAGACATGTAAACAAACCCAAAATTATTCGTGCCTAATAGCAGTCGCACACTTCACGTGCGGGGTGTCGGATCTTATTCGTACCTAATAGCAGTCGCATATTTCATGTGCGGGGTGCCAGATTTACCCTTAGCCGTTTACATGTCGAAGTAGTATTTCAACTCACTAGATAGATACAGTTTCTGGTTCTAAATTATGCATTGCTAGATACATGTCTACTCTGTTTTAGTACTCACTTGTCATTTTCACCATGCTCAGTTTTTGCCATGATTCCATGCTTATCTTTTTCGTCGTGTACTTTATTATTATTTACAGATTTATAGATTTTGTCATTTATTGAAACTGTTGTGAGAATGTACTCGTTCCTTTCCTGATTGGATCGTTGATATAGGTTGGATGATGTGCTTCATATTCTTGTGCTATGGACCATACGGGGGGAGATAGAGACTCGCAGGCCAAAACCTAGAGATTAGATAGTTGTGTTGTAACCATTTCAACATATAAGAACATTATATTTTCTTTAAATTTGAATATTGTAAATACTTTAATTTTATTTAGTTCAACTTTGTGAATGAACAATAAATGTTATATTTATGTGATTTGAGCATCATGGCCGTGACAGCGTTCTACCGTCGACTCTGCGGCATAGGCTGGCTTGGACACGCACTCGTACCCCAAAAAGCGGATGCGGATCATGCATCATGGTTGTGAAGTCGTCATGTCCTTCAGATCAAAGCACAAGGTGTAAGAAGTTGCATGCCCTTCGTATCAAAGCTTGTCTTTCGCTTGATAGTGGATTCAACACTGGGTAAGAGTTATCAGGACTGGATTAGTCCTCTCAGAGGGGGACTAGTATAAAGTTTTAGTATCATCTGATGCTCTTATTAATTTACTTATTTGCAAGATTTTATATTCTGCATACTTTCTTATTGCTTGGATAGTAAATAGATAATCAGTCGTACTCATATTTTAGTTGGTATATTGACATGAATTATATTCACCTACCCTCTATAGTTGTCCTTAATTGGTATCAAAGCAGGTTCTCTGTTATAGGCTTTAATTTTAGGAGTTTTTCATATGTCAAGTTTAAAATTTATCTTCGTGGGTGAAGTTCAATCCACTAATACACCTCCTCTATTTGATGGGACCAACTACACTTACTGGAAAATACATATGGCTTTCTATCTCAGATCACTTGACTTTGATCTCTAGTCAATTATCAAAGACGACTACAAAAAGCCTACTATCACCTCTATTCTCACTTTCTCTATAATTAATAAGCCACATTAATTACACGGAGAAAGAAAAGAAGTCAGCTAGCCTTGATGCTAAGATAATGAATGCTTTATTTTGTGCTGTAGACATAAATGAATTTAATCGTATTTTTACTTGCACTGCATCACATGAGATATTGAAACTTCTTGAAACTACTCATGAGCGCAGTTACGAAAGCGAAGCTAGCAACTCCAGAGAAGAAGATAGTCCTTATAAAGCTGCAAATGTATGCCTCGTGGCATTTGAATCTAAGGTTCAGAACAATCCTTTATATGAAAAAGAATTTTTAGATGATGAACTTTTTGATGCCTTTGGCAGTTTATTTGAGGAGCACAAAAAGACGATAAATAGTTATAAGAAATTTAAGAAAGAACTTCAGGCCCTAAAAGCTGAGTTTGAGAAACAGTCTCATACATTGGATAAAGTTAGAGACACATTTTCTTCTAGTGACACTTCAGCTAAGTCTTAATAATGCTCTTGAATGCATTAAGAGAAATTCTCAAGAGATCGCTAGACTAAAGGAAGAATTTGAGTCTAAAAAGAAGAAGTTTCCATTGCCTCTCTTCAAATTGGTGTGCTTACTACTAAATATGATGATATTTGCGCCATTAATATGAAGCTAGAAATTAGATTGGATAAACAAATTGTTCAACCGAAGACTTGGTCATACACGAGGCATATGACACAACCCATGGTCACTTCCAAGAAAACCTTCAAAAAGGAATCGGGCACAACCAAGGTTAGACACAACCATGCTTATTATTATAGTCAACCATAAAGACATATGACACTAAATACGTTATCATACTACTGTACATAACACTAATATTAATACTTTCTGTCATTATTGTGATATGAAAGGACACATATCTAGTCAATGTCAGACTAGAAAAATTGTTGATATAAACTTGTGCAATGGGTTCCTAAGACTAACAAATGTGGATCCAAGTTTTGGATACCGAAGTCTTCGCCTCTTAGTGTAGGTGAAGCTTCTTATATCAAGTAGAACATGTTTCAACACAAAAAGAGTCCGACAAATGTAGAATCTTTTGTATTATTGTAAAGAAGAAGTACAACAAGAATCTTAAACAAGAATTCCGGGTACAATAGAATTTGGGGATTGGGGCGATGAAGATTAAGTCTACTTCGACTTTTTTTTTACTCCGTTGACGATCTGATGCAGAAGTTGTTAAAGCATAGTCGTCGATGAACTCTCTGTAGCAAGGGGATCTTTATCACTGAAAGCTCTCTCTTTCTTTCTGAAAGTTCTTAGCAACGAAGCAGTATACGTAGTCTCTCCTTATGCCTATTTTTTGTGTGCGTTGTGCGAGGAAGGAACTATCCTCTATTTATAGCTTTTCTTTATTGGAATAGCCATGTGCTTATGTGCAAAAAATACACTATCTTCTGCATCAGAGATGCATGAAATTGAGTAGGCGCATGAGCCTCAGTGGTTTAGTGGAGAGTTAACGTGCTTGAGAATCACGTATAGCTCACCACGTATTTTGAGATATGCTTCACAAAATACTGCCATGTCAGTACACGATTTATTTGGTGAGGATCAGCTATGCGTTAAATATTGTTAGACGCATAGCAATTGATTGCTTACTGCAAGCAATAACTTTTCTTCGAGTAACTTTGGATTTATCAACACTTGAACGTATACTTTTTCCAATTGCTTACTGCAAAACACTGATATGAAAGTATACGCATACAACTGCTTCCTTTACAGCTGGCAAAGTGTAATGATGGGGATGACGAAATCACTGACATCTTTCTCGTAGTTTGAATGCTGCACACTGCCCGAGGTTTGTCTCTTCAAACAAGGGTCAAAAACACATCATGCGTCTGAATGAACCATATGTCTCTCTGGCCCATCTTTGGACAATGTGTCTTTTAGAAATTTCTAAGTCTAACAGCTTCTGACTTAGAAACTTTGTATTTTCAGGCGCATAACATCTATGTAACTCATTTAGTATTTTTCATGCTTCTACAGGAACCCCTTCAAAGTTTTTAAAACTTTAACAAGTTTTGAAATACTTTGAACAAGAAGCAAGAGAGAGAGAGAGAGGATTCTATCACATAAAGCTTTAGATGCATCATATCACCTGTCGTGCTGTCATTTGCTTTTATTGAATCCTTCAAAATCTGAACTGTCTTCAAAATTTGTGGTGGCTATTTTTGACAAATGCTTGGATCGAGGCTAAGTCAACTGACACCCGCGATTTCAGGAACAGAAAATCATGTGACAGTTAATGTCGAGCTGATCTCTTCATCCAAAATGAAGTCACATAGTACCTCACTGCATAGTAAGTCTTCGTCCCTATAAACAGGACATGACTTTGACAGGATTTGTCATCATCACTCTTAACCATGCATATGCTAATTAAGACTCCAGCGAACTTGTGCAAACCTGTGAGGGGATTGAGCATCACCTTGCTGAGAACACTGCTCTATGGTTATGCCAGAAGTCGAAAAAAGATCGATTTTCAGAAGGTAATCTTTTTTGAAGTATTCTTCATCTTTTCCTCTTTGATCACTTCTTTTCACACGAAGTCTTATAGCAACAATTTCTACTTTGATCATGTTCTGAACACAACGTGTCTTCAGAGCACATGTTATACTTATAGAAAGATGTACTATGAAAATAGAAAATACCCTGTACACATAGGAAAGACTATCAACATTTTTCTGTATGGGGAGTACTGCTGCAATTCTTAGGTGCATAAAATTTTCATACTTTTCTATGTGCCTTTTGCTGTTATGCGGTAAAACTGACTTTATGTGCCTAACTCCATTTCGAACTTGTCATATTTTCAGGATATTCCTCGGATGACTGGAGCTCAGATGGAGCTTGGAAGAACATCATAACATGTCTAATTCGACATGATTCAACAAGTTACATGAAGGACCTTTGTAGTCCTCAGACCCAGCTAGCTGTCTGCACCCATCTGACAAGGCTTGCAACTGGCTGGTTTTACTGTCGTAGCATCTGTGATGCGATTGGGTTTGAATCCCAAACAAAACACTGTTGATGATAGACAGTGTTGGCAGTCGGCAGGAATCTTGGACTGTGTGTCGGTCCAATTTTATATACTTCCACCCGAGTGAACTGCTGGATAATGTAGAGGGTAACCCACACTTGCAGACGTAAAGTAGGAGTCAGAGGTTGAGCACCTTCTGGGGAGACTAACCCGTGTTGTGTTCCTACCACCAACCTTATGAGGTTGTGGGAATTTTGGCACTGGACTTATATGTCACAGTCTCCCTTCTCTGCTGTTGTCTCCTTAAGTACAACATTTTTCATATATTATGGTTTGTACTGGGACATAAACCGATGGAGAAGATCCTAAATGTAATAGATCTCTATCAGCCAATATCATGACTTAGAGATGAAAATCCAAAGTGTAATAGATCTCTATCATATATAATCATAATTTCTGAAATAAAATTCTGTTGTTGAGTTTGACGTTCATTTTGCTTACAATCTTCTGTTTGGTATGAATTCTGACTTGTCTGTTAAAGAATCACTAACTCCAGAATGTCGTATAACTGCTAGGTGTAGAAGACTGGTACATAGTCATGAATAAGTTTTTCCAAGTAGGACTTAGAAATATTTTTGAAATGTGTAAAATCTTGTCATTAAACAGACGCATAAATTTTTGTTGTTCATCTGATGCATGAAACACATAAAATGTAGCTCTGATTTGGGACGCATGAACTTTTCTATCACCAATTGTAACGCTTAAGATTTGCTACTCTTGACTTGACATATACAATCTTTAGTGAACAGTTGTCAATTTCTTGAAATCTTTATGGGATTCTGTATCAATAATGAAATCGTCGTTTGGCATAAGAATCGAAGGGTTTGGTATGATTTTTCCGAAGAACTCGGGATTCGAAAATTCACAATCTTCTTTGCGACTACACGGTGTAATCTATAAATAGGATGAAAGATCAATGAAGTAAAACTTTACTTTCTTTCTTGAGATTCACTGTCTTTCTAAGAACTCTTACATCTCCTTTTGTTCCACCGAAGCTTCAAAGTAATGGCTTCCAAATCTTCGACCAGGTTGCCGTCGTCAAGCAAGAACAAAAGGAAACCAGTCGACGACTCATCTGAGACCACTTTCATCGTTGTCCAACCACCGATCGCGAGTAAAAACTCTTTTCAATGAGAATTTGAGATTTGTTGTTTATAATCAAGAAGTCATAAGATTATGCGTTTAAAGTCTTGACACATGAGTGAGGAAACTCAACTCCAAAAATGTGCAGACTGACTTCCTATTATATGCATTGTTGTTGATGTGAAGCTTCGACCAAAAAATGCATGTTTTAATTTTATGCACTTCTGTAAACTGCCGCATGAGTGCGACTAATCAGCACCTATGCGCTCCTTGCATTATGTGTCATAAACGATGATAAAATAATGAATAGACGCATAACCTCTCATGCACCTATTTTGATTTTTAAGAAAATAGATGCAAAATTTGTCTAAGTCATATGACTAGTGTTCTTTTTCTCTTCACTTTTGTAGTACATTTTCCAACTATAGTGCTTGGAGAGTCTTACTTGGATGCATCCGAAGGAATGTTAGGCACCAACCACTCTGAGTTGATATCTCATATTATGGCTCAAATAAACAAAGATCAACCTTCTTCAAGATAAGAAATGATCGTCAATCAAACCCAAAGCTTTCTTCAACAAATGTTGACTAGTGGTGATTTCATTTTGAATAAGGAAAAGTTTTTGAGACCAACAATTTTGTTCGAAGATGATTTAATTTTGACGGGAAGTGACAGCAGCAAACTTAAAAAAGAGAAACATTCTTGGATACTTGTCTTAAGAAATTGAAAAATGTTTGTGCCAGCTGCCGAACATCATATACCTTTGACAACTTACGCTCTAGTTTCTTTTTCGAGGAAGATGGAGTACTCAATCACTCATACACAAGCTAGGGCTTTTGTTGGACAGATCATTCATCGACCAAGTGACACTAATCATAATACTTTTGAATGTAAAAAGGGAGATGTCTTTTTCACTCAGCTTGGTCTACTGCCTGGAATTATCAAGAGTGATGTCGGGCCAGACATTCTCGGATATGCTGTTACAACCCTTACCAACAAGTTACTTTCTAAGAATTTTTCTTATCCCACTGGTGTTTTGAAACTGATAAATTGGATTAATAGTGATAGTATATGGAGCAATATTTCTGAATGGGTCTTGACCAACTATGAAACAATCTTAAGAGAATATGTCTTGTACTATGCTGTCAGAGCCACTTGTCATAGGATGCATATGAACACTCATATGTTTGTTGCACTTGCAGAACTATATAACTGTGACACTAGCACATTCTTTACACCTGTTGGTGAGATGGGTTTACCATTTCATGAGATGCAGGCGATCTCTAAACTTCTATGGGGTAACGAGCCTTATGAAGGGTACACTCCAATAGATGCGCAACTGATCACCATGCAGGAAACTAATCTCGATATGTTGGATGTGTACAAAGAACTATTATTTCATCATAACATTTGTTATAGAAGATATAAGTCAGGAAGGACTGAAGATCCAATCCCTCACACCAAACACTAGATAGACCATCTTTTTAAAGCCCTTACCGAAGAATCCAGTAAGGATGATTATATGATTTGTTCGACAATGCCAGAAGCTAAAATCCAAACTTTAATGAAGGATTTAGGAAAGAAGAACATGAAAAGCGATGGCATCAACTCCTCAGCCTATCATTATTTTTACCATCTACTTTACCCTATATCTAATAAAGCAATTGTAGCAGGTTATTTGATGGCATGGCTAAGAAACTGTATAGTCTCTAGCGGTGCATGAGCCATCGAGAGGTTTAAGCCGGAGCCTTATTCTTCCTGATATGAAACTGGTATTTGGTCATAAGCTAGTCTTACTCCCAGCCATGGTATGCAACATTCACAGAGGACTGCATAACTTTGTGGATAATGCATTATACAGCCCAAAAGAAAATGATTTTGTCAGATCGAAACTGCGATTTCACTATTTGATGTGTTTGTTGATTCTACATTGTCCCAAGTTGATGCACCCAGAGCTGGAATCTGAAACTTTGCCCGATGATGGCATTCTTAGACGTTACAAAGGCAAAACTTAGAATTTCACCATAACTATAACTTGTAGGAGAGTACTTGGATATTCGCAAGCCTATTATTTCTTCAAGATAGTCCCGAAGTTTATCGTTAGTAAAAAAGGGCACTGTATTGATAGATAAAGGAATAGACAATACTTCAACTTTGTCAGAAGGAGCATTCCGCTGGCTTCAATCCATTCGTCCTTCATATTTAATGTTACAAATACAGAAGGATATTTATTTGGAATAATATCTACCTAGCCGTTTAGCCCGTCAATTTGGCTATAGTCAGTGGTTCTTAGAAAATGCTAGCTCCTTTCTCCGATACAAAGGGAGTTTGCTTGATAGGATCAGGACCTGGCAATATTATAATGCAAGTGGTACCAATACCTCCTTTACTATGCCAAGGAAGTCCGATAGTGTTCACATCCTGTATGCTGCTGGCAAGTTCTATTGCAACATAAATTTTCCTACGACCAACTATGATCGAGAGTCCAGTTTCATACTGGGTACTAGGTTGAGTCCATCTGTCCATAACCTTAGGAATGCTTAAAAAATAGCTTTTCGAGAAAGAGACATCATAGGGACGACACCCATTATAGAACATAAAATGGAGGGTTCTTCAAATGAGAGACCAAAGAAAGCTAAGGGTAAGAGAAAACAGAAATATGCCCCTGTAGGCTCTCCTCTTATAAGAAAGCAATGGTTGCCACAAAATCGTCTTCAGCAAAAATAGCACGTTAGAAGAAGGTAGCTCATAAAAAGCAAAAATCATCTGAAAGCCATCATTCTTCTCCTGAAATAGACCTAGAATTGGTTGCCCAGGCAATGGATGAATTGGTGATTACTTTCATACTGCCAATTAATCCTTCCGTAGAGAACTAGAGATGACATCTCCATAAAGGTAGTCTTATGGAACTCCTTCTCTTCAGACTACTGAATGTGTGAACATTATGAGTTCACCTAGGGTAACTTCAAAAGCAGCTGAATCATTGCACAAGAATGACGCCGGTCCCTCTAAGCCTGTTCTAGAGGATTCAGTGGATGACTGGGATGACAAGGAAGGTGACTAATCTCATGCAGTATCTGAACCTAAAGATGTAGAGGATGATGGTGGCTCAGCTTTTGAAAATATAGACTTAGATAACCTCAGAGAGATAGAAGCCAGTCTATAAGTGCCCAGTGAGCCTTCAACAATACATGGTCCAAGGCCAGTAGCTCCGGCTATTGAACCAGAAGTCCAAAATAAACCTGAAAGTGCTATACTTCCTTTCCAAATAAAATTGGAATAGCTGAGCAAGTATCTGCAGGGCCTGTTGAAGAATCGGTACCCGTCATAACTGAGAAGCCTATTAAACGAGTTAACTCCCGGGTGAACAACAAGGTATAGGTACTGCACCTCTTCACAACATTTGTATTTTATTTCTTTTATTCAAATTAACTTAATCTTCCCTTTGCATAACAGCTACTCAAGAATCTCTCCCTCTTCCATCTGAGGTAGAAGCTCAGATGATTACCGTCCCCATGACACCGCTGATAGGTGTCCATCTAGAGGGTATGGCTAAGGTTTATGTGCATAGTTTTTATTCTCTTTTGGTAAGTGGAATACAAGCAATTATGGAGAGGACCATTTCTTTTATTTACATCAAAATACCAGCTATGCACATGATTCAGGCACTTAAAAGCTTCCTTGGTCATGAGACCATAGCAAAGGATTTAAGGATCTTACTTGACACTCTTGAGAGACGTGTGGTTAATCTTGGTCTCGTCTGCCGTCGTGATCTTTCAGTGATTGAATCCGATGTGCTCAACAAACTGAATGATGCTATCCACAAGGAGAAAGTTGTCTTGTTGAATCAAGAGAGGGCTATTAAAGAACAGGTTCTTAAGGCACACGAAGAATACGAGTTTCTTTCAGCTTCCTCGGTCAAGTATGCTTCCTACCAAGAAATGAACGTTACGCGAATGAGTGAACTTACAGCTGAGATCAAAGCCCTCCAAGATGCTTAAACTTTAGAGGAGTCTTCTCTGGCTGAGAACACTAGGCATCAGAAAATCTTTGCTGCTTAGTCAATGAAGCCAGAAACAAGGTTGAAAGGCTGGACTTTAAACTCGTTACTCTAGAAGGGAAGTATACTGAATTGACACCTTTCAAAGATGATGCTTCTATGCAAACCGAAGTTAAACGTCGGGCAACTAACCGGAAGCAATCTGAGATTGATACTTTGAAGAAGAAGATTGCAGAGCTCTGCAAAGTGCCTGAACATCTTTAAAGCTTTGTAATTTTCCTTTCTTTCTTCTTTTTGTAGTTGATGAATGAAAGTATTTTTTATCTTACTAAATTTTCTAGGTAAAAAACACTTTTCATGTTGCTGGGGATATTTGAGTTTTAATATTTCTCTAGAGGTATTATGGACATAGAAAAATATCATGATTATGTGGACCTATTATCTGTGACATACTCAATTAAAGTATAGATAATAGATATAAAAAATTGATTACTATCAGAGGTAATATGGACATGATAGATGTTAAGTGAATCTATTATCTTTGGCGTACCTGATTGGGTATAAATAAAATAGTAAGAAACCGATGACTATAAGAGGTAATATAGACATGATAGATGTTATGGTAGATCTATTATCCTTGGCGTTCCTGATTAGGAATAGATAATAGAAATTGATCACTATCAGAGGTAATATGGACATAATAGATGATAAGTGGACCCATTACTTGTGCTGCATTCGACTGTATGCAAGTAATAGGAGATGGTCTGAAACTTCATCAGAGGTAATATGGATATGATAAATGTTTCTGAAAAAATCTTTTCAGAGGTAATATGGACATGGCAGATTTATAGATTTCTATAGAAAGAGTCGACAGTATAGAATATTTTATAGGTAATAGGGACATGAATATTCCTTTTGGAGTAAATTTGCTTAGAGATAGTATGGACATGACAAATTCATGAATCTCAATAGAAGATAAGTATCGTAGAATAATTCAGAGGTAATATGGACATGACTATTCTTTTGACACAATGGATTATTCCAATTCCGACTGGGGAATTGAAATAAGATATCTTTAAAGTGAATTGGCTTTAATGATGAACTTTTATAAATTGGAGAGTTTATTTAGAGGATTTCTCTTAGAAAAATGTTTTGTAAGAATTAAAGGTGGTTCCACTGGAGAATTTATGAGGACCTATTATTTATACTTAACCAAAAACTGTTGGAATAAAAATAATGGTTCGAAATGAAGTAGATGTTAATATGCAAAGTATCCATTACACCAGAAAGAAAATGTAAACAATATACAAAACTTGCTGGGCATACAAGGTAATGTCCAGTTAAGATTTAGACATAATATTTTTTAAGAACTTGCCACTAATAGGCATCATTAGCAGATCTCTATTAGGCTTTGCTAGCCTGTATGCTCCATTTGAATACACTGATTCAACAAAAAACAGACATTCCCACTTAGCTACGAATTTTCCTTTGCTTGTATGCATCATAACCATAGGTTTTCTTACTAAAAAGAACTAGGTCGTCGACCTGGAAAACTTGTTTCTTTACCTTCTTATTGATTGGAAATGCACACTTGGTATAACTCAATTCGCTATTGAGCCATTAAGCATTTTTTGTCGAGTGCCGAGACGGTCATTGTCTTCAGTTGTTAATTCATTGGATAGAGCGATTCGAAGAGACAAGATTTGAATCTTCAGAGAAAGAACTGATTCGCTTCTATAGACAAAAGAAAACAACGTTATACTGGTGGGTATCCGTACTACAGTACAATATGCCTAAAGACATTTACCAAGTTTCTCATTCAAATTATGTTTATTAGATGAAAGGAACTTCTTGAGTAACTTGATAATAGTTTTGTTAAAGGCTTCAGCCAAACCATTAGCCGCAGGATTGTAAGCTGTAGAGGCCACGTGCTGAATTTGGGTCTTCTCACAAAATTGATGTAATTCATTGTTCACAAATTGTGGGCCAATGTCATGAATAATCCTCTTGGAAAGTCCGAAACAATAAATCATGTTGTTTAATGAAATAGATAACATTAGACATTTTTACTTCAACAAGTGGTACAGCTTCCCTCTATCTTGAAAAGTAGTCGATTATCACTAAAATAAATCGGTGTCCTTAGATGAGGGAGGATTAATAGGTCCAATAATATCCATTCCCCATGCTTCGAAAAGCCAGGATATGGCCGTTGGATGCAAAAATTCTAAAGGTTGATGTATGAAATCTCCATGAATTTGGCAAACTTTACATTTTTTTTGCATAATCTATAGTATCAGCTACCATAGTAGGCTAATAATAAACTAAACGCCTTAACCGATCTTGCAATTTTAGACAAGGTTGATGGGCACCACAAGTATCATCATGAGCTTCACGAAGGGCCTGTTTAGCTTCATCTTCGGATAGACATCATAAAAGAAGTTCATTATATGATATTCAATACAGCATTTTAGTAGCTGTGTCATAAAAGAAACGAAGAGAACGTCTCTTGATTGAAATAGCTTCTTTTGGATCGTCGAAAAGAGTTCCATAAACAGCATAGTCTATAAATAGAAATCTCCAATCTTTGAAGTTGACATTTGCTGTTGCTGAATAGCTTTAGTGGGCATCTCGATTATTCTTAGTACAAAATAATTTTCGACCAATCACTGTGATCGACTTCTGGGTGTTGACCGGGGTAGCCAGTGATGCTGCCAAACCTGTTAGAGCATCTTCTTTTGTATTTTCTAACCTAGGTACATATTCAATGAAGAACCCAGAGAAAGTAATAGCTATTTTGAGAGTTATTTGATAATACAGAACAAGATCTTCATGGCAAACCTCGTATTCTCCTCAAACTTGGTTGACTATTAACTTGGAGTCACCATAAGCTTTTAGATAATCTACTCAGCTTCTAGATAATCTACTCCCAGCTGTTTAGCCAACTGGAGTCCAATGAGTAGAGCATTATACTCTGTGACATTATTAGAGCAAGGATCCATAAGAGAATAAGTGCGATGGATGACCAGATTATCATGAGATATCAACACTATCCCCACTTTTGCTACGATATTGCCTTTGGGACCCGTTCTTGAAGCTCCATCAAAAAATATCCTCCAAATAGAGTCTTTCATTGTTGTATTAGACTCCAATACTTCATCCAAAATTTTATTGTACGGCTTAGAAGTTTTTGCTATCGGGTGCACAGCTAGAAAATTAGCCAGAGCTTGTCCTTTGACTGCCTTCTGGGGTACGTAGATCATAGGGGGATAATAACATTGTCTAAGTAGCAAGGCGAGAATTAAGCATACTTGGTTTAGTCATGAGAACTCTGAGAAGGTTAACTCTGGATATAACATGGATAGTTTGTCCTATTACATAGTGCCGCGTCTTTTGAATTACAAAAATTAATGCGAGACACTCTTTCTCAACAGGTTTATATCCATGCTCTGCATCGATCATCATACGACTCAAATAATAGATAGCTTGTTCATGTCCTTCTTTATTCTTTTGAGCTAATAGTGCACTAAGAGAATGTTCTATTGCACGAACGTACAACAAGAATAGTTTATCCACAACTGGAGCCACCAATGTTGGAGGATTAGTGAGATATCTTTTAATATTTTTTAATGCTTGTTGACATTTTTCATCCCAGATGAAAGAGACCTCTTTCTTCATTAACTGGGTGAAAGGTCTACATCGCCCAGTGTAGCATCCGCTACCAAAATTTTCTATTTTGATTAATGATTAAATAAATAAAAAATACGAGAAACTTTGTGGGATTTGATTTAAAGATTGCAAACGGTGTGAACGTAAGATTATAGGTGAGATATGCTAATATTAGGTTATATATGGTATATATGGTACTTAGAGAGCCCAAATAGGTTATTTTAGCATTTTTGAATTTCTTAAAATTTTGGTAATTTTTAGATAAATTTTTACTATAGTATTATTATTTTTAAAAAGCTTTCATAATTTTTGTGAGGGCACCCGAGGGTTATTCTAGAGACTAAATATTTTATTTGGGCTCTAGAACCTTATAACTATTTTCTAGATTT
This sequence comes from Iris pallida, assembly GCA_029216955.1. Classification (NCBI taxonomy): domain Eukaryota; kingdom Viridiplantae; phylum Streptophyta; class Magnoliopsida; order Asparagales; family Iridaceae; genus Iris; species Iris pallida. The sequence continues at coordinate 14,671,800 of JANAVB010007596.1, forward strand.
TTTTAGGAAATTTAGGAAATTTTTGGTATTTTTCTGGAATTATTTTGATAATTAAATATAGGAAAAAGCTATTTCTAGGACTTCTAGGATTTATTATAGAAAACCTAAGACTAAAAGTTGATCCCAAACATTTTTCTAGGGTTCAATATATTATTCTATATTTTCTAGAATTTTTCCATAAATTTTTGATTAATTTTAGTATTTATTATGATTTTTCTTAAGCAAAACTGAATTAAAAACTATTTTTTGGTTATTATAAACACTTTTCCCTAATTAATACCCAGTCAGCGTCATCTGGTCCCGCACGGCAACCATACAGGCTCGACAGAGGGGCCCAACTGTCATTCAGCGGTGCCTGGGAGACTGGGTCTTCAAGCCAGTCTCGGAATCCAAGCCGAGCCAAGCTCGGTCAGCCGAGCCGCAGCTCCCTGATCCATTGGATCATGGAGGGAGCTGCAGAGATTCTATCACATGGTGCTTTTAGCCGCCTCTGAGCCGTAGCTAGCATATATATATATATATATATATATATATATATATATATACATATATATATATATAGTAAAAATATATATATATATATATAGTAAACCCTATTTTCTAATTTGCCACAATTAAAAAATTTTAGGAGAGAGAGAGTGGGGTTTGATCTAAGAGTTCTTCAACTTCGTGAAGCGATTGCTGCTAATTCAGATGACACGACCCGCACCCGGTTTAGGGGCACGAGTACGTGGGTACGTTCAGCGTACGACGCAATATCGACGGTAGAACGTTGTTCTAGGTCACAATCGCAACTAAACACAATGTAATATACTCTCAAAGCGGAGAACAATCTCGGAAGATACAACTCAATCACATAAACTAGTGTAGATAAATGACACGATAAGATAGAATGAAATCCACAAGAAAGATACAACCAGAAATGAAACCAGTCTTAAGTGTTATCAACACTACTACAAACAGAGTATGAAATAAAATACATCTCAAGACAACTAAAATAAGATAAGTAAAATCTCTATCCATCTACTCTAAGCTCTACTGTGTCTCCTCTAGGCTAGTTGGGATCCTCCAAGTTATCTATAAAATTTTATCAACAGGTTCAGTTAGGACAGGAGAGAATACATAACTCTCACGCAGTTCATATCATGGCAGAAAATGTAAAATAAGCAATAGAATAAAATACATGAAACGCTGTAAGAGATGTACATGAATAGTAAGAGAGATATCTGAAAATAGGAAATATATATATGGAAAGTAAGAACTGTAAGTGACTAAGTGATTTAGAGCACAAAATGGTTATGTAACTGGCTTGATTTGTACATGACTAAGTTACAGAGTTGCATATGACTACCAACTTTGGAATTGATCACATAACCACTTCTACTCTCCCGTCCCCAATCAATACACAAGGATCTAGTCAAGTTATGTTACGTATATGATAGTTTTATACATAAAGTACATGTGAACATGAGAGTACATGAGAGCACATGAGTGTACATGAATAATGAGAGTACAAAGAATACATGTTGTTCATGAAAAGTATATGACATGAAGTATCCGATGCACCTAAGGGGGATAACATCTCATGAAAAGATCCATACAGTACCAATCCGTGATAACAACATGACAGCATCAAGTAAAGTAGTCTAGAGCAAGAATGTAAGTCCTAGCAAGTATGAAACGATCAGAGCATGTACTCGCTTGATATCCTAAGCAACTGGTAAATACAGATGTCTGAACCAGAGTAGCTGAGTCCTATTTCGAGCAAGACAGGTTACAATATGTTCAAAATATGATAAAAGAAGTTTACAATACAATCTATAAGATTCTAGGTCATTCTAGGTCAAAGTCAACTCTTGGTCAACTCTGGTCAACCTTCTAGTCAAACTAGGTCAACATCTAGCTAACTAGGTCAACTGTCTAGGGTTTGGTCAAACTCTAGTTAACATACTCATAGAGGCTTATTGGGTCAATTTCTAGGTCAATCTATAGGTATCACAACCCTAGGCTAGGATACCAAGGTATTAGATACAAATATCATGTATATCTATACAATACAACATTTGTATCATATATATATCCTCCTAGTATATAACTTATCCCTATATTATACTTATATATATATATATATATATATATATATATATATATATATATATATATATATATATATATATATATATATATATATAACTCATGTGAATGTAAGCCTTCACAACTAAACATACATATATATAGCAAGGCCCCACACCTATATAACTCTAACATACATATACTATGCCTATATATCACAACTGAACTCTCTAATAAACTCACAATACTACCTCACCAATATGACACTAGTATATATGTGAAGGTAAGCCTTCACATAACTGTCACTCCCATTTTCCGTTATACGTATTTTTCGTATATGTGTACGAAATTCTGACATTTGTCAGGTGACCTGTATTTAGACTTGTCTTGCTTAATCTTGGCTTGGTTTAGTTTTGGTTTGTTCTTGGCTAGTCTTGGTTTGGTTCACCTTGGTTCTACATGACATGTTGGCTTGGCTTGGTTTGGTTTGGGGTTGGGTTGAGATGAGTTGGCTTGGTATATAAACCAACTTCTCACCTCTCTCCTCCATTATTACCATTTACTCCTCCCACCAAATCCTAGGCAAGTGCAACTTGCTCCATGGAGAACATGATGGATCTCCATTTCTGTTTGTTCTATCTTCTTCTCTACGTGATTTTTAGCATCTTTATAACTTAAAATTTTCGATTTTGATGGTTATATTTTTGTAGATCTAAGTTTTAAGCTTTTTTTTGTTTTTCTTGGTTTTGACCTCTAAAAACTTGGTATTTCCAAAAACTAATGGTTCTAAGTTGTAGAGAATTTGATTTCGTACAGTTTTGGCTTTTATTTTGCTTGATTTCGACTTCGGATGAGGAGGTTATGGTCATGGCGAGTTTTTGAAACTTCCATGGCTGAACTTGCTGTTTGGGGATAACGAACCCCATGCACCGGAATTCCCATGCACCGAAACCCCCATGCGCCGTGAAGTCCCGGTAACGTATCCTTTGACTCCGAGCGTGTCTTGCGCGTAGTTTCCCTACGCGCATGTACTGAAGACGCAACGTGAGTTTCCCATGCCCGGATGTGCAGGAATTCCCATGCACGGATGTACAAGAATTTTTTATGCACGGATATGCAGAAATTTTCCATGCACGGATGTGGAGAAATTTCCATGCGTTGATGTGCAGTAATTTCTAAGCACGGATGTGCAAGAATTTTCTATGCACGGATGTGCAGAAATTACCATACGCGAATGTGTATGAAATTTCCCATGTGCGGATGTGCAGGAATTCCCATGCACGGATGTGCAAGAATTTCCCATACGCGATGTACAGGAATTTTCTATGCACGGATGTAAAAGAATTCCCATGCGCCGGAACTGCCCAGAGTTGACCATGCTCCGGATTTGCTCTATTTTACTGTTTTTGCCTGTTTAAGTTATTTTGTAGCTAGAATCTTGTAAAACTCAAACATGAAAGTTCTAGATCTTTGTCTTGGCTTCAAGAATCTTCTTGTCTCACTTTAATTGGAGTTTACATGTGATTGATAGTTCCAATCACCCATGAATGTACTTGATCTTTTTTGGCATATTATTCTGTACTTGGCCTAAATTGCGATGACCCGAATTGATAAGCTTGAACTTGACTTGAACATAATAACATGACCCCGTCTCGACATGACTTGATAGTGGCCCGTCGAGGTGCACTTTTGACAAGTAACAAATAAACTTGATATGACATGTATAAACTTGGTAGTGGCCCGTCGAGGCGCACTCCTGACAAGTACTCTTGACATGACCAGTAACCTGACATGACATGTATAATCTTGAAAGGCTGTTGCGACAGCTACCCTGACTTGCTAAGTAACTCTTGTCTTGATACCGTGGTTAATTTTTTTGATTGTGCCTGTACAGGCTACCCGTCTCGTCTTACATCATGTCTAGGACATGGATTCCTGGTTACGATAGTCAGGAATTCATAATGAATCCAACTAGGTTAATGACTAGATTGATCAAGTAGTCCATATAGAGAGTTTTTCCCAGTTACAGTCTATCCCGTTATCCTGGCCACACCTGAGGGACTTGTAGCCTGCCGACGAGTAGGGCCCATTTCCAGCTCACTGTCATGTGGGGCACTTCTTGAAAACATAAGTACTGAAAGTACACCAGTATTCTTGATAACTTTTATAACTCTAGTAAATTACCTCACTTGGATAACCTGGATAGCTGCATGGCTTGTGACTGTGAGAACATCTCAACTGCATCTTATTAGTAACTAGGCCTGTAATAACCCTAGTTAGCTAATAATTGCAAGCCGTAGGACTTGATTGGCCGTGCCTGAATGATTGTCTCATGATAACATAGGAACTATATTTTGCCTATTGTTATTCCTGATGCAAGCAGTATGTTCACTTTAACTCTTGTCATTTATGTTATTATGTTACTTGTATCAGATTTTTTGTTCTTTATATATGCTGGTTTTAGTTCATAAGTGGAGCCTCCCTTGTGGTACTTGCTCTTTCTGGGGTCTGATTCAGCTGGTTTTGTATGGCCAGATTTTAGAGTGATACCCGAGGATCTTTCTGCCTTCCAGCCAGATGGTGCACACCAGGAGTAACCGTGGCAACGAGTGGGTTTCTTATTTTGCTCTTCTACTCAATTATAAATTATTTTTTTGAGGCGTTTAGCCGTCGAGCAAGTGTTAACTCGTGTTGAAACTTAATTTCTGTCTGTCTAAGGACTGTAACATGATTTAAAAATCCTAGGGTTGATCATGTATGACTTAACTCTTGTTAGTCTTCGCATTTTGTATGACTAGCTTTATGATCATCTAAATATGTAATGTTTGGGATGCCTTACCTTGTATGTCTGATGATCTAACATCTTATAAAAACTATTTGCTTGCTTGAGATTGAGACACTAGGCTTGTTCTTGGCCATAAGAGACTGATGGATTGTAGTTTAACCCTCATGCATCTGGACAGTCGTGACCGTATTGTGAGGTGGATTACACTTCAATGTACGTAGCTGGCTGTGTTTGTCCCCCGCTCTCCTATATTCTGGTTCTGGGGCGTGGCACGGTTTAAGTGGTGGCCCATGCAGGTCTTTTAAAATTAAGATATGTGAAGGTTTTACTGGATATATGTCTCAATCAGCATTTGCCTTTGATCTCTACTCGTGCCTTCTAATCTTCCTAAATCTTGACCTGATGACTTGCTTATATCCTTGATCTTTCTTGGTCCTTCCTTATTGTTCTCTATATTATTTATTTAGTGGTATTATTCCTGGTCCTACCGATCAGCCGGGTGGAGCACCTCTAGAAAACAAGCAACAAGTGAACCAATCGCAACCTGGGACCAAGCCTAGCACTTTGGAGTGACATCCAGAGTCATGCCTTCCGAGGACCTAGAGCCTCCAATTCAGCCAGTCCAGCCTACAAAGCTTGACAATAGAAACCTGATGGGACTCATCCGGGACTTGCTTGCATCATAAGATCGTCGGGGAGTTGCCCTGCACCAGACGGTACAAGAAGTTATGGCCATAGTTGGTTATCAAGGGAACAGTACAGCCAACAACTTTAAATGCCTGAACCCTCCTTTCTTTGACGGCAGTGAAGATGCTATTGCTGCCGATGCCTGGCTACAGGATATAGAGGTTATTCTGGAGGCAACTAGGACTCCAGAGGGAGAAAAGGTGGCCGTTGTGCGCCTGTAATTATTAGACTTAGCCCGCAGCTGGTGGGCGATGTAAGCAGTTAGTTTGGTGACGCCTATCTCATGGGCAGTATTCAGAGACAAGTTCCAGATGAAGTACTTTGGTGCAGTAGCTCGGTATGATCTGCATACCAGATTCAGCAATCTCAAGCAGATGGAAAGGACGGTCGATAGATATGCGACAGAGTTTTCGAGGCTTAGTCGGTTTACTCCTAACTTGGTGGCAACCGAATTTGACCGAGCACAGCGATTCCAGCAGGGACTCCACCTAGAGATCATTCTAGCAGTAGAACAGTTTGAGTACCAGTCATTTGATGCCATTTTATGAGCAGCGAGAAGGCATAAATATACTTACCAGAGGATAGTAGATCGAACTGGAGGACAGAAGAGGTCTCATGGTCAGTTATCTCAGTCGTCAGCACCAGCCCCGACAGCTAGGGCGACCACAGTTTTGTTGGTTTAGCACTCGACTCCGATATATCCTCAGCAACAGAAACAGAAGTAATCTTTCGTAATAGGCTGCTCTCATCGTGGGAAGCGTGGGCACGTGGTTTCAGAGTATCGCAGGGCACAGGGATTGTGCTTGGCATGTGGGGCACCGGATCACAAAATTGGGTCCTGTCCGCATAGAGCAAGTTCATCTTCATCAACCCTAACCAGTCCATCGGTTAGGGCACCAGTACCAGTACGGTAGTAGCATCAGCAGTACCAGCCTCCGAGGCCGTTATCGCCTCAGGCTCAACAATATACTCAGGCCCAAGCTCAGATTCAGAACAGACAGAGAGGTCACCAGCAGAGGGGACCAGCACCAAGGAGACAGGGTCAAGCTATGACTCTAACTGTGGCAAAAAAATTGGCATCAGGTGAGGTGATAGCAGGTACCATTCTCGTCAACTCTTTTCCAGCATCAATATTATTTAATTCGGGTGCATCACATTCATTTATGTCTGCATGATTCGCGACACGGATAGGGCTGGAGCCTGAGTCATTATCAGTAAGGTTTAATATACTTACTGGTAATGGTCTTGTGAGAGTAGATAGAGTCTTTTCCTCGTGTCGAATTGTAGTTAGTAGTAGAGAGTTTCCTGCTAGGTTGATAGAATTTTCGATGGCCGACTATGATGTGGTCCTAGGAATGGATTGGTTGAAGGATCAATACGCAAGGATAGACTGCCATATTGGCAAGATTATTTTTGGTATTCTCGGCGAAGTAGAATTTTCGTTTTCCAAAGGCGAAGTAGAACCTTTTTCACCAGTTTTGCAGATGGCACTAGCAGTTTAGTTTCCTAGAATAGTAGAAGAATTTTCTGATGTAATTCCCGAAAAGCTTACAGGCATGTCGCCAGAGAGAAAGATCGAGTTCACCATTGATTTGCTTCCAGGGATGGCACCAGTATCAGAGAGGGTCTACAGAATGGCACCATCAGAATTGGAGATCATGTACAAGATCATTGAAGAACTTAGAACCAAGGAATTCATTCGTACTAGTGGATCACCTTGGGGAGCCCCGATGCTTCTTGTGAAGAAGAAGGATGGTAAGTCAAGATTATGTGTTGATTATCGTACCTTGAATTCCGTAACAATCAAGAACATATATCCCCTACCAAGGATAGATGATTTGTTCGATCAACTTTGTGGAGCGGCAGTATTTTCAAACATTGACTTGCGGTTAGGGTACCATCAGATCAGAGTCAGAGAGCAAGACATCCCGAAGGCAGCATTCAGATCTAGATATAGGCATTGAAAGTTTCTCGTTATGCCATTCGGGACGACCAATGTGCCAGCAATATTCATGGATCTCATGAATCGTATATTTATACCCTATTTGGATCAGTTTGTGATAGTATTTATAAACGACCTTAGTGTATAGCAAGAGTGGAGCGGAGCATGAGCAGCATCTTCGAGTAGTCCATCAGATTCTCAGAGAGCACCAGTTGTACGCGAAGTTCAATAAGTACGAATTTTGGCTTGATCAAATTTCGTACTTAGGTCACATCATCACCGGAGGAGGAGTGGAAGTGGACCCTAGAAGATAGTAGCTATAGAGACATTGCCAGTACCCAGTATTGTCATAGAGGTTCACAGTTTTCTAGGATTGGCAGGCTATTACCGACGATTTGTATCAAATTTTGCTCGAATTTCAGCGCCATTGATGCAGTTGACCCGTAAGGATTTACAGTTTGCTTGGATAGTGGAATGTCAGAGTTCATTCGAGAAGTTGAAGCAATGATTGATGACGACACCCATTCTCACGCTTCCAGATGGGACTGGAGGATTCTCAGTTTATTATGACACTTCAGACAGAGGATTGTGATGCGTCTTAATGCAGCATGGCAAGGTAGTAGCTTATGCATCACGTCAGCTTCGTGATCATGAGAGAAATTACCCCACCCATATCTTGGAGTTAGCAGCGGTGGTTTTTGCACTTAAGCTTTGGAGGCATTACTTGTATGGAGATCGGGTGGAGATTTTCACCAACCACAAGAGTCTTAAGTATGTGTTTACCCAGAAGGATCTTAATATGTGTCAGAGAAGATAGCTAGAGTTGCTGGTGGATTATGACATCAACCTGCAGTATCATCCTGGGAAGGCCAACGTAGTTGCAGATGCATTGAGTAGAAGAGCAGGAGCTTATTTCCTAACAGCACAATCCAAGTTATTAGCAGATCTTCAGAAGATGGGAATAGAGATTGTTCTTCCTACCAATGTGGCAATGATGGCCAATATGCAAGTTCAGTCCAGTATAGTTGAGAGGATTATTGTAGCTCAATCAATCGATTCTAAGCTTCAGCGGCTTAGGACAGAATATGAAGCGGAAAGAAGAGCAGAGTTATGCATTCACAAAGATGGCACACTCCGACATGGAAGGCGTCTTTGTGTATGCGGTAGGGATATCAGACAGGAGATCATGGCAGAGGCTCACGGTTTGCAGTATTCAATTCATCCCGGTGGCACAAAGATGTATCGTGATATCCGTCAGCATTTCTGGTGGAATGGCATGAAGAGGGAGATAGCTCGGTTTGTCTCTCGTTGTTTAGTTTGCCAACAAGTTAAAGCTGAACCTCAGAAACTAGCAGGACTTCTTCAACCTTTATCGATCCCAGAATGGAAATGAGAGCATATTACCATAAACTTTGTAACTGGATTACCTAAATCCCCAGCTGGAAGAGATGCTATATGGGCTATAGTTGATCGACTCACAAAGGTAGCTCATTTTCTTCCTTTCAGGATTGGTCAGTCGACGGATCAACTAGCAGAGATGTACCTCAGGTAGATAGTCAGATTGCGTGGAGTGCCAGTCAGTATCGTATATAAAACCCCTAAATTTCTATTACGACTTTTTATAAATAATTTGGTATTGATTTCGTAATTCGAATTTGTACGTCGCATACGATTTGGCATTCATCGTATTGTACGTCTCGTGCGAGTTTGCGTTTCGTATTTTCTCGACGAATACGAATATGTGCGAGGTACATATTTCTTAGAAAAACATTTTTTTGATTTTATTATAAAGGAAGAATAGTTTTTCTAATATGTATATGTGTGATAAATACTCAATTTGTTTAAGATTATGAGCAAAGGGAATTTCAAAACTTCATTTATTTTGCCGTATAAAATGCTATTTTATATACAAGTATAATTAGTAATTTAGAAAAAATGGTTTTGGATAAATATTTTTTTTTGTATGCGAGAGTATAAATATTTTATTTTCAAAATTATTTATTTTCATCATTTTAATATTTCAAAAATAATATTTGAAATTTTGTTGGATTTAATATGTATTTAATTATGATAATTTAAATTGAAAAAGATTTGATCTTAATAGATTTTAAATTTCAAAGGCGGGATTATCTATATTGGTATTAGATTATATCGAATCGAGTTTAAATTGATTTAAACGAAAGGTTGGAGTTATCCACTGAAAGTTTAAACAATTTCTAGTCGTTATCCTAATAGGAGTCCTCAACCCTATATATAGGGGAGCTCCCCATTAAATTCTCCACCATCATCTCCACAAATATTTCTACAACCCGACATCGTGTATCGTGTCCGTGTCCCCCTTTTCCCATATACTATATTTTATTATTTTATGTTATATTTTTTGTAATATTTATTAACAATAGGATGTCTGGTTATATTTACTAGTATGTTTCACTATATGTTTATTTAATTATTAGTTTTTTAATACCATATGTGTTATCTTTACAAATTAACTAAATTTATGTATATATTTTGTATTGCTAAAAATAGTGTATAATTATTTTCATGCATTTAGTTTCAAAGATGAATTTAGAAAAACCCTAAATATACTATTATTTCCATCTATTTTAAAAGCTTTGATTAAAACAATTACTTTCGACTAGCCCTAGAATATTTTCAAGATTTCTATACTTATTTAAAATTTCAACTAAAAATTATATATATATAATATAATATATTTTTAAAATAAATATTTCTTGATTTTTAAATAGTCAATAAAAATATAGCTTTTTACCAAATTTGTTTTTTTTATACAAAATATGGGTTTTAGCCTTAACTAATTTTATTATTTTGTTTTTGAGATATAGGTTTCAAACTAAAATACTACTTTGACAAAACTTAGAATTCGTCCTAAAATGACTTTCGATTTTTTGGGTATTTGTTTGAGAGCATATTTTGACTAATAATTTATATTTCAAATATTATAAAATATTTTCTAAAAATTATATATATTATTTGACTTCCTTCGATTTTCTCCCTCTAGTGATTTAGCCTATTATTCTTATTCCTTCACTAATTCTAGATTACCTTATGTCCACCATAACTAAATTGACCGTCCTAGACCCGATGGAACAGTCCATGCTACCATCGGGGGCCGTCTTGCGTAGTTGTACACCAAAGTCGTATTTTGTGCTACCATGATTATTGTACCACACCAGACGTCACACCAGGCAATTATACCTTGCTAATTTACTGTCATGTTATTTATTTTCCGTATTATTTACTTTGTTTCATATTTTTAGTTTCCTTTGTTATAAATTGTGCGTCCAAGCCACACTTGGGTGCAAGCGACTCTATTAGTCGTTTTACTTTACTATATGCATGTTAACTTAGTTTTAGCGGACTACCTTCTTGTTGGGGGATATCCTTATATCTCCTTGGGCCATGACACTCACACTACACGGTTTGAGACGTTTGCTAGAGGCACGACTTATGGACTGGCCATCTCTAAAATCGTGTGACGGTAGATGTTCGTAACTTCTATGACTAGGGCATAGAGACTCAAGCAGTTACAAAACTGGGTGGGTTATGGACATAACTTGGACAGTGTGGGAAACATTGGGGGAGGACAGTCGCTAGTGCGTGTGGGAATCCAAACAGGTAGACCACAGTCTCCGGATGGAACTGTGTGATTATATTTGCAGATGCCCTCTGACATTTTGGACGTTACGGACTGTAGAAGCATGGAAAAATATAAATAAATTCTTATACGGCCAGGAAATTAGCTTCATGCGGCTCATAGCTGAAGGAGCCTTCATGCGGCTCAAAAGGCTCGAGAGCTTCATACGGCTCGAGAGCCTTCAGTTGCAAGGGCCTCCATGCGGCCCAGAATAAAGGACGTCCATGCGGCTCAAATTAAAGGACGTCCATGCGGCTCAAATTAAAGGACGTCCATGTGGCTCAAATTAAAGGACGTCCATGCGGTTCAGAGTGAAGGACTCCCATGCGGTTCGGTTAAAGGCCATACCCATGCGGCTCAACTATGACAGTCTTCCATACGGCTCGCAACAGTTGGGACACATGGCAGGAATTAATTAAATCCCAACAATTCAGATTTGTGGCAATTAACATAACAGACAGTTGGGACACATGGCAAGAGATTGACCAAGATTTATTCACGCGGATTTGCTGATATCAACAAATCATCATAATACAGATTTGTAGCAATCAACATTAACTGTCCATGCAGATTTGGTGCAATCAACATTAACTGCCCAGATTTGTTACAATCCATATTGACGGTCCAGATTAAATTCCAACAAACAGTATCAAGGCAAATCGTAATCAATCCCTAAACGCCTACTTTTCAAGGAGCAATCATTGTAAACCCTACTTATCACATTCCACTCCTATAAATAGCAAGGTGCCATTCCCTTGCAGACACACAGAGGAGAGACGTAGAGAGAGAAAAACGCACAAAGAGAGCGGCGGCGCACAGAAGAATCTCCCCACACATCCCGAGAGCATTTCTTCGTCAGAGCCAAGGCTACGTCCGATCGTCCAAGGAGTAAGGCAGAGTTGATAGCACTCTCCCGAGCCTCTACCGTCACCCCCCAAAAAAACTAAATAATTGTACTTAGATTGCTGTACCTAGGTTTTCGTCCCTAGACTTTCTTTGTACGAGCGAGTTTGTGTTGTGAAGTAAAAGTCCAGTCCTCCCATAAAACTGTTCTGTTCTTTTATAATCAATGGCAAACATGATGGCGATTCTGCTGGGGACCAACTTATCCATGGCTGAGGAGTTGGTGACACAATCGGACGCAACCAAACTTGGCTCCACTCAACAGATGCTGGTCGTCCGCTTCGACCAGCAGGCGTTTGAAGAAATGCTCTTCGACGGGAGCGCTGGCCCGGTCCAGAAGCAAGCCCGCACGTAGAAGGCTCGCAGGGAGTGGAGGCCCAAATCAGTTGCTCCTCCCCAAGCTCTGGAGAAAATGCTCCCTGTTACCCAAAATAGCGTGGAAGACTCTCATGCGGCCCCACTTTGGACCATAGAGGACTCTGCTGTCCCCAAGTCCGGCAGAGGAAAACACTACGATGCTGGACTTGCAGGGGTAAAGAGGAACTCTATGCGGTCCAAGAAGAAGCCGCATAAGGGCGCCAGCCACATGAAGACTCATGCGGCCAAAGAAGCCAGCCGCAGGCAGAAGGCTCATGCGGCCAACATTTCGAGCCGCATGAAGAAGGCTCATGCGGCCAAAATCGCCAGCCGCATGAAGGAGGCTCATGCGGCCACGACTGCCAGTCGCATGCAGACTCCTTATGCGGCCACCGCTTCTAGCCGCATACGGAAGGTTCATGCGACCATACATGCCAGCCGTATACAGACAACCTGTACGGCCACCAATCCCAACCGCATACCGTCTGCTCCATGCGGCTCACGGTCAGTCTTTGACCGCCTCTCATGCGGTCCTGACCTTAGAGGATCTCAGGAGGTTGTGCCAAACTCTGTGAAGCACCACTTGGACTCTTCCTACTATGCACTCTCGGGTGCTAGAGGAAAGAAGTTTAGGATAGCACGGGCTCGTCGAGCTCAGTCAGCTGTCCCAACTTATGACTATCAGGGCGTCCTGCTGACTATTACGCGGGTCCCTGATGGAAAGTTGTATAAAACTATCCGTATCCAGCCCCCGGCGGCCAACTAACACGATAGTTATCAAGAATCTCCCAACAATGATCAAGGGCAAGTACTTATACTACCCCCACATCAAGGAGCAGGCAGGATGCCAACACACTCATGTGCTCAGGACTCCGGAGCCCACAAAATACGTGACTTGCGCAACGTGATTCTTTACAAACACAAGGAAAGAGACAAAAACTTGGTGTGCAGAGAGTCCTTTCATGGACATCACTGCACTCAAGTCGTGGTCAACTGCTGCTGCATCAAGGCGGCTACACAAGAGGACCGGCGATCTGTCTTCCAACGACTGCAACACCCAAGCTCAGAAGACGAGGCGCTTCTCGTCGCCTCCTGCAATTCTGCTCAGAATATCCCTGGCAGCGGAATGGGGAAGAAAACAAACGTCTCCAGCCCAAAAATCTCAACCAAGAAACTCTCTTCTAAGTGGTTGTCCACGACCGTTACGGGAGGAGTTTTCCAAGGTACTCGCTCAAAGACAAAATCTTCCACACTTGGAGATTCGTCGTCCACATCTCTGGGAGGCGCTGGAGCCGGGGGTAGCCCTCCTCCAAACATCTACGACAATCCGGTATTCCAAGAAGATAATCCAGGGGAAACGGTTCCCCCAACAGATGCAGCAGGTTCCGACGTCCCCGAGGACGTCCACAACTCTCAAGACGAGGCAAGCTCTGAAGCTGGGGGTACCACTCCTTCTGAGTCCGAACCAGAGGAGAACATTCCCACATACCCTGACGACTTCTCTGTATAAGGGTATGACTCAGAGGGCACGTCCTCCACCGTTCCTTTCATCTCTCCTCATGTAAGGACGCTGTTCATGACGGATAGCAACCAAGAGGGTCCCAGTGATCGCCAACGCATCGACACTCTGGAGGCCATACTGCATACCTTGATCAAGTCCGTAGACGAGATCAAAGCGGCCCTACCGACTCTGTAAGGAAGGATGCCTGGCCAAACAAGCTTGGGTCCCGCGGTCAATGCGAACTCAAACTCAGCTGCACCAAATCCGGGTGATAATCCTCCTAAAATATTGGCTCCCACCGCTGTAGACGAAGCCATGGAGGCAAGACGAGAGGTCCATGAGCTCCGGGCCATGTTCCACGCCCGAGAAAACTGCCAGGACCTCAGGATACGACAACCGTATCCTGCTGCATGGAGAGATGTTCCCTTCCCACCAAGATATAAACCATTCAACATCAATCCGTATGATGGGAAGACATCTGCAAGCAGGTACATTACCTACTTCGAAGTAACAACCGACCATCTGCCTCATGACGATGCCATCCTTACGCGGTTGTTCACTAGAGCGTTGGAAGGGGTCGCCTTCTACTGGTACCGTAACTTACCAGACAACTACATCCATTCCTTCGCCGGCTTCAAACGTATGTTCCTAGAGAGGTTCTACGAAGTAGGACAAGACGTGACGATGTCCACCCTCATGGACGTTGTTCAATGAGAAAAGGAGCTGACAAGGAACTACATTGAGCGATTTTGCCAAACCGTAATGAAATTGCCCTCTGACAACCCTGATTCCTCCTTAATTGAAATTTGCCAAAAGAGGCTGCTCCCCACAATCAGCCTCTGGATGGGCGAAAGTCAGTTTAAGGATTGGAAGACTTTCATTATCAGCGCCACTAGCGCAGAAGATAAGTTGAAGAAAGCTTGCCAGCTGGGATTGCACATCTCGGAAGGAGAGGACAAGGGCAAACGCCCTACCACCAACAACAACAATGGTGGTAATACTTCCTACAACCGAGACAACAAGGGCAAACAGGCTATGGTGGCCGACACAGCTCCGAAGCCTGAACAGAAACCGACAAAGAAGCAGTGGCCTCATATGACCTACTCCATCGAGGACGGCCATGTCAAGCCCATCTTGGACATGCTCATACAAGGAGGTCGAATTTAGCTCCCTCCTCCAAGGCGTGAACCTCGTCCTGCAGAAATAGAGAGCCCCAAGTACTGCCACTACCATCGCTATGTCCACCATACTACACAAGACTGCTACCAACTGAAGCGATACATCCAGCATCTCATCGATTCTAAGGCATTGGCCATTGATTTCGAAGAGGTGACCGTAGCAGCCAACATGGTGTCAGTACAATTCGGCAGCTTCCTTCCGACAATGACTCAAGATGGAGTAGTGTCCGTCCCCAGAGCAAAGATGAAGGTCGCTAACCTTCCACCTCCCCGAGACCAGGCTGCTGGTCTAGTGCCCCTTACCACATCATGAGGGGAGGTCATGTGGGTCCATCCGGACTTGGTACCTGAAGTGACTCAGTCTGCACCACCCTCCACCAGTAAGAAGAAGATTGGAAAAGTCAAATCATGCCACACAATCTTGGCAGAGGTCGAAGAAGCTACGACTGTTGTTACCCGATCCGGTGCACAAACTCAACCTCCACCGGGTAATTCGGGTGAAGATCATCAGCCGGCGGCTGCTGATGCTCCAGGACCTTCTCAACCTCCGACGACCGACAAGCCTAGGCCGAAGGAGACTCGCTTTGACAAACCGCTCCAAAGAGAGACGCCTCATGGGCTGGAGAGGCCCTACAACTTTGACATCTTGACACAATTGGCCAACATACCGGCCAAATTGTCGCTATACGAGCTCCTGAGACTCTCCAAAGATGTTCGCATCATATTAAGTGAGGCACTCCAGAATGCCGATGCATATCTGGCTCAGTCCAATCTCACTGGGGAGTGCTCGCCTGCAGATCTCCAGGACAACGCTTGCACAGGCACAATGCCCAACATCGTCTTCACTCTGCAGGATATGCTTATCAAGACCAACCTGCATGATCGTCCTCTGTATTATACTGGGTACATTGGCGATATCAAGGTGGATCGGATGCATATTGATCCCGATTCTTCCATAAGCATCATCCCGAAGAGCCTGCTACACTATCTGCGCATCCCAATGCATCGCCTGACGCCGACAAGCACTGCCATTAGCGATTTCAATTCAGGCAGAAGCTATCCGATCGGGAAGATTCGTCTGAAATGCCAAATTGGCGATCTTCAATCAGAAGTGACCTGTTATGTCATAGATGCGGATACATCTTACAATATTTTCCTGGGACGTCCTTGGATACACGATTACATGATCGTGCCTTCCATACTATACCAGTGCTTCAAGTACGTCGACAAGCACGGCTTCGTGAGGACAGAATTTGCTAACATTGATCCCTTTAAAGGGGTCGAATCCTACTACTCCGACTCATACTTGTAAGAGAAGTCGAAAAGCACCTTGTCGAAGGAGATACTCAAGCTCAAACTGAGGCGGCAGCTGGATCGGAAGAACCTCTGACAATCCACCTCCAAGCCCATAAACCTGACAGAACTGTACCGCTTACAGCCACTCAGCGTAAGGATGCAATCAGCCTCTCTGCACAAGAGGAGCAGATGATAATCCGACATCCAAGGTCTGGCCAAGCGCCAAGACCCACAACAGAGCCACTGACAATCAGGCTGCCTAGAGCTAGCCAGCAACAAACAGAGGAGCTCAATCCCTCCATCAAGCCAATGACGATTCGCCTTCCCAAAATGAATCGACAGCCGAGCGCTAACCGGATACTGCTAGCCAACCGACAACTCCCTGCCCAGCTCTGAGCACCAAACTGGGGGTCGTCAGTACGCCAACGACTCTACGTTCTGCTCCACTTATGGATCCCCTGATGATTAAGATGCCCAAGTCATCTTCTCAGTCTTCATTGACACAGGGGGTAGCTAAAGAAGAGTCAGATCTGGCCAAGTATGTGGCTACTTACACTGATGTTCCATCCGCAGATGATGTAATTCCACTGGAAAAGATACCTTACTTCATCAATAAAGGGCTATCTTTGAACTACATCGAGCTTAATAAGCTTTGTACAATATATGCTATGGAACACGGTATAGGCACCCACCTACCCATATAGGTGACAAATGTCTACACCGTAAACCAACTTACTCCAGTGGAAGACGCTTACCGCATAGTCGAGGAAGAGGATCATCCAATCATCTTCGATCAGAAGAATGATCCACAACCCTTCAGGATAGAAGAAGTTGATCTCGAACCTGACATCGGGAGACTGCCCCTTTATCTGTATAGTTCCCGATCCAAGTACCTCATGCAAAAACAGGAGTATGATCTGGAAACTACGCCATGCTTGAACTACGGCAGTGGACGACGATTACCCTTACAATTGCCGATCCCCGCTGTGAAACCACGAGATTACTACAACAAAACCAGATGTGGGCTAGGTTATGTTACACCTGCAGCGACTCCTGAAAGCTCAGACGAGGAATGCGACTGGCATTCACACTCAACCGGATCACCAACTTTTGATTCAGACGTCAGCATTGGGGACATGCTCAGGCAAGTCTGGTCCGTCAATATAGCATTTGCCGACGCCTACGAAGAAGATGAAGATATTCCTGAACTTCTTGAGTTAGAGCCGTGGGCACAACAGCTAGATGCGCAATGGGAGAAGCAGTTCGAATAAAGAGAGCCTCCCACCGAAGATGAGGTTGTGCAAGTTGATCTCGGTGATGAGTCCTCTCCGAAACCCATCTTCGTCAGCAAGAATCTGACAGACGAAGAGCGGGAATCGCTACTGCAACTCGTCAGAGAATACATCGACGTGTTCGCCTGGAACTATAAAGATATGCCAGGACTGAACCCCGAGGTTGCACTTCACAAACTCAATATTCGTCCGGACGCAAAATCGGTCAACAACAGCAACGACGGTTCCTCCCGGACATCATGAATGCTTGAAGCTGAGGTCAACAAACAGATAGCTAGCAGCTTCATCCGCGAGGAACAACATCCAGACTGGGTAGCCAATATAGTACCAGTCCTCAAAAAGAACGGGAAGATCCGAATCTGCATCAACTTCCGGAACCTGAATGAGGCATATCCTAAGGATGAGTTCCTCCTCCCTATTATCGACATCATGATTGACAACACCTGCGGCTTCGAGCGTATGTCATTCATGGATGGTTTCTCGGGGTACAACCAAATCAAGATGTTCCCTGATGACGAAAAGCATACATCATTCCGAACACCAATTGGCACATACTGCTACACAGTCATGCCTTTCGGTTTAAAGAATGCTGGCGCCACCTATCAAAGAGCTATGAGCGTCATCTTTAGAGACCACTTGCGCAAGACAGTGGAATGCTACGTCGACGACATCGCCGTCAAGAGCCGCTCTAAGGAAGATCATCTGTAGGATCTGAGGACAGTATTCGACCTGATACGAGCACACAATTTGAAGATGAATCCCATAAAATCCTTCTTGGGCGTATCCAGCAGGAAGTTCTTGGGTTTCATCATTATTTTCTAAGGTATCCACATAGACCCTAAGAAGACGAAGGCAATCATGGAGATGGGTCTCCCGAGAAATCTCCGTGAACTCCGAGGCCTTCAAGGGAGGCTGGCCTACATCAGGAGGTTTATCTCTAACCTCTCCGGACGATGTCAGCCATTCACCTACCTCATGAAAAAGGGCATTTCATTCATATGGGATGAGGAATGCCAGCGCGCCTTCGACAACATCAAAGAATATCTGTCGACTGGTAGCCCCGGTTGCTGGAAGGCCATTCCTGCTCTATGTGCGAGCGATGGAACATTCTCTCGGTGCTCTGCTAGCACAAAACAATAATGCAGGCCATGAGCAACCTATATACTACCTCAGTCGAAAGATGATGGGGCCAGAGTACAGGTACACTGCCGTAGAAAAGGAGTATCTTGCCCTAGTGTTCGCCTTTCAGAAGATGCGACACTACGTCACGGGACAAACCATACACGTGATATCACAAGTCAACCCTCTCAGGGTCCTCATGACCAAACCAGGGGCACTTAGCTCTCGCCTTACTACCTGGGCGATATTATTGTCTCCATATCACATGATCTTCGTCCCATAGAAGGCTATTAACGGTCAAGCTTTGGTAGACTTTTAGCAGCCCATCGAGGCTCGAAAACAACCAGAATATACGAAGAGATACCAGATGAGGTCGCCAATTCAAATGCGGTCTCCCATGACGCCATCTGGCGAATGTTCTTTGACGGCGCTTCGAGAACTGGGCCCAAGGGCAATATCGTCGCTGGAGTCGGAGTGGTGCTGATTTCTTCCTCCGTGCTGGTGATCAATCGGGCTTACTCCCTCACATAGCCCTGTTCAAACAATGTGGCCGAGTACAACGCTTTGGTCATTGGCCTCCGACTTGCAAAGAAGCTGGGGGTAGAGTATCTTGAATCATACGATGATTCACAGTTAATCGTCAATCAGATCCGGGGTTCATACGAGGTTCGCCATGAAGATATGATCCCTTATCACCAAATAGCGATCGACATCATCTCGTCCTTGGAAGGATTCTTCATAGAACATGTTCCCAGACTCCAAAATATTGAGGCCGATGTCCTAGCAGGCCTGGCCGCTTCCCTAGCAGTACCGAATCAGGCTCATCATCTGGTTGACATAATAGACCGTGAATTGGCCTGTCCCAAGAATAATGTTCAATGTGTTGAAAGTTACTCCGCTCTGACAGTCGACGAAGCACCAGACTGGAGACAACCATTCATCGACTTCGTAGTCTACGACATTCTGTCAGAGAATTCGAAAAAAGCCACTTCTATCAGAAGACGTTCCCTCAGATTCTTCTACGATACAGAGACAAAAATGTTGTATCGACGATCATACGATGGATTACTGCTTCGGTGTCTTTCAAATACAGAAGCCAAGGAAGCTGTACGCGAAGCTCACGACGGCGTCTGCAGGGCCCTTCAGCTTGGCCCAAAATTGCAAGACCGCCTTCGTCGAATGGGCTATTACTGTCCTACGATGGTTGCAGATGCGATAGACTATGCACGAAATTGCAAAGCCTATCAAGTCCATGCAGATTTTATCCACCAGCCATCCGAGTTTCTACATCCGACGGTGGCATCCTGGCCATTCGAAGCATGAGGAATGGACATCATTGGTTCGATCACTCCGCCTTCATCCCGAGGACATCGCTTCATACTCGCAATCACAGATTACTTCTCCAAATGGGCGGAGGCTATTCCGCTGGAAGAAGTGAAGACTTCAAACATGATCAGCTTCCTCAAGCATCACGTCATCTATCGCTTTGGACTTCCCCGAAGGATCATCCAGGACAATGGTCCGCAGTTCGCAAGCCACACCTTCTATCGGTTCTGCGACAAACACTGGATCCAGAATGTTGCTTCAATGCCGTACAATCCGGCAGCGAATGGGTTGGCAGAAGCGTTCAATAAAACTATAATCAAGCTGCTCAAGAAGTTCGTGTCCTCAAACAAACGCGAATGGAATAAAAAGCTCAGCGAATGCTTATGGGCCTACCGCACTACAGTACGGACGGCCACTGGGAACACACCATTCTCTCTGGTATATAGGAGTGAGACAGTTCTCCCGCTGGAGACTCAGATCCCCTCGCTCCGTGTCGCCCTCACCTATTGACTGAAGTCGGATGATAATCACCACCGCCAGTTACAAGAGTTGGAGGCTCTGGATGAGAAGCGTCTGTTAGCTCAACAACGAATCGAGCTGTACCAAGCACGTATCTTGGGAGCTTTTAACAAGAAAGTTAAAATCAGAACATTCCAAGTAGGCGATCTCGTTCTGGCAGTTCGGAGGCCGATGGTTATGACTCACAAAACCGCAGGCAAATGCCAGCCAAAGTGGGAAGGCCCATTTGTCATCGAGGCTGTATTCTCCAATGGTGCTTACCGCCTCGCAAAATAAAATAGAGACTTGCTCATGTTGCCCATCAACGGCAAGTTCTTGAAGAAGTATTATGTCTGAAACGGCATCATCCAAATCTCCCAGATTGTTGAGTTATGTACCCTCTGGTACCACTGAACTTACATCCTCACTCCAAATCTCCCCGATTGTTGAGTTACGTACCCTCTGGTACCGCTGAACTTACATTATGACTCCAAATCTCCCAAATTGTCGAGTTATGTACCCACAGGTACCGCTGAACTTACATTCTGGTCACTCCAGATGAATCTATATCGCATCTTTTAGGTGGTAAGGCATGTATGATCATACCTCTGAACTTTCTTCCTAAAAGAGCTCCCTCCTCAAGATCCAATACCCGCACTTTCAGTGCATAAAAAGGGCAACAGATCCACAAATTTCCCGAAACAACCACGTCGATGTTACCTCTGAGTTATTTTCCTTCCATAAAAAACAAACCACTCCTCACGTAGAACTTCCACGTCCTCATTACCTCTGAGTTGTTCTATGTACCCTTCATGGAGCGCACTCCTGCCATGTCTCATTACCTCTGAGTAAATATGTTGGTTCTCTCTCGTCTTATTATCCATATCCAGAACCAGGGTACGCCAAGGATAATAGGTCCACAAAAAGTCTTCCATTTGGGCAACTACTGCAAGCAAAGAATGGAGCAAATGTATTCTGTTCATTCAAAATCAATTACATTCACATGACTACATCTCATGAGCAAGCCAAAAAAGTTCTCCATCGTTTCATTCGGACAAGAAAAAAAAAGATTACATTGACGTCCAAAAGAAGCGAAACATAAACTACAGCTAAAGACAGACAGAAATATCAAGACAAAAGATGAACATTTATGGGAACCCACGAATCCTAGTTGTGGGGGCGCATATACCATTCCCTCAACCATTTTACATATGAAGGATCTATTTGAGTAAGGTCCTCGTCCGGGGCAGGAGGGTCAGAACTCCCAATACTACCACCCTTACACTGGGGCTCCTTCTTTACAGCAACTTCAATGTTGGGAGTGTTTCCCTCCCCTATAGGCGCCAGCTCTTCTTTTTGTTCCTCCATTTTTGATATTACCTCCTCCTTAACGAACGATGACTCTTGTTTGATGAAAGGATGCAGCATCTCCTCCTTCACAATGATCTCAGCCTTCGGCAGGGATGCTGTAATAATCAAAGATAGAAGAAACAAAGTTAGAAGATGGCCAGGTGAAACCAACTTTGTGTTTCGGGGCTTATGCAGCTCTATATTGGCGTGGCCTTATACGGCCCAGTTCAGGTGAGCATATGCGGCTCGGCCTAGCGCAGCCTCAGATAAGCTTATGCGTCTCTAATCTGTTGGAGCTTATGCGGCCCAGTACATCAGGAGCTCATGCGGTTCTATTTCAGTGAGACTTCATACGGTTCAATTTTTTAAAGGTGCTTATGCGGCCTAGTCATTCTCATGCGGCTCAAACATGGAGTATACCCCATACGACTCGGACATGAGAAGTTCATGCGACCCATACAACATATGCGGCTTCATCATACTAAATTTGGACAGTTCAATGAAGACGAGGGACGCATTAAATGCCAAAGAGAAAAGGCTTGTGCATAAAACAAGCAACATAGCCATCTTTGTTAAGGGTTTTTGATGCATACGATCCTCCACATAATTCTTACCAGCAATGGAAGGATGGACGTCGGGATGAACTTCAGGTACCGTAGTCGACGAAGAAGCCGCTCCCTTACCCTTCGCCGCAGAGAAAGCCTTGGAAGCTTTGGGGGCCATCGTTGATCGGTGATCGAGAGAGAAGACGACGACAAGAAAAGCTTGAGCAAGAAAAGAAAGTAAATCTCTCCCAAAAACCCCATATTTATAGGCTGAAGGGGGGCATGAGGATCAAGGGACGCATCGCATGACGCGCCGCCTAGAAAACAAGATCGACCCCTGCATGCGAAAAGATTAATCCTAAATCATTAAGGCAAAATCTAAATATTTAAAGCTGACTCTTGGGATCCTATCCCAAAAGATGGCTTCAAATCACAATAAATCAAGAGCAATAATGAGACACCCACGTGGCACAGGACCATTATACGGCTAAGAAGTCTATGCGGCCAGAGCGATCCATGCGGTCCGAGCGATCCATGCGGCCAGAACATCCCATGCGGCCAGAGAAGTCTATACGGCAGGAAGAGTTTATGCAGACATATCCATGCTTCTTATTCAAAGTATTTCAATTTTGCAAATTAAAAACTTTGAAGGGGGTCTTGTAGAAGCATGGAAAAATATAAATAAATTCTTATGCGGCCAGGAAATCAGCTCCATGCGGCTCATAGCTGAAGGAGCCTTCATGCGGCTCAAAAGGCTCGAGAGCTTCATACGGCTCACAAAGATGAAGGGGAAGCCACGTGGCCTCATGCAGCGGGCCATAAATGCTCTGAGTAGTTGGCTCATTAATTACACTGACACAGTGGCAGCTCTGACAATGACGGATTGACAGCTCTGACATAAAGTAGAAATGATGACCCTCGACGTGCTCCTAGAGAGACGAGGAAACTCTTTACAGCTGGCAAGATACATTTTCAAAACACTTTACGCAGCTCAGTTGTAAGGACGTCTATGCGGCTTAGTTGCAAGGGTCTCTATGCGGCTCAGTTACAAGGATCTCTATGCAGCTCAGTTGCAAGGCCTTCATGCGGCTCAGTTGCAAGGGCCTCCATGCTGCCCAGAATAAAGGACGTCCATACGGCTCAAATTAAAGGATGTCCATGCGGCTCAAATTAAAGGACGTCCATGCGGCTCAAATTAAAGGACGTCCATGCAGTTCAGAGTGAAGGACTCCCATGCGGTTCGGTTAAAGGACATACGCATGCGGCTCAACTATGACAGTCTTCCATACGGCTCGCAACAGTTGGGACACGTGGCAGGAATTAATTAAATCCCAACAATTTAGATTTGTGGCAATCAACATAACAGGAAGTTAGGACACGTGGCAAGAGATTGACCAAGATTTATTCATGCAGATTTGCTGATATCAACAAATCATCACAATGCAGATTTGTTGCAATCAACATTAACTGCCCATGCAGATTTGGTGCAATCAACATTAACTGTCCATATTTGTTACAATCCATATTGACGGTCCAGATTAAATTCCAACAAACAGGATCAAGGCAAATCGTAATCAATCCCTAACCGCCCACTTTTCAAGGAGCAATCATTGCAAACCCTACTTATCACATTCCACTCCTATATATAGCAAGGTGTCATTCCCTTGCAGACACACAGAGGAGAGATGCAGAGAGAGAAAAATGCACAAAGAGAGCGGCGGCGCACAGAAGAATCTCCCCACACATTCCGAGAGCATTTCTTCGTCAGAGCCAAGGCTACGTCCGATCGTCCAAGGAGTAAGGCAGAGTTGATAGCACTCTCCCGAGCCTCTACCGTCACCCCCCAGAAAAACTAAACAATTGTACTTAGATTGTTGTACCTAGGTTTTCGTCCCTAGGCTTTCTTTGTACGAGCGAGTTTATGTTGTGAAGTAAAAGCCCAGTCCTCCCATAAAACTGTTGCGTTCTTTTATAATCAATGGCAAACACGGATGGATACGGATGACTGGATGCCAGTTACGTACGTGTAGACGGTTAGAATCCCCTTTGCATATTTGTGTCTAGGATAGTCTTTTGTATATTATTTTATTATTCTGACAGTTCACATTAGCATGTTCTTTCTGTATCTTGTTACGTCCCTCTGAGGACCTGGTTATTCCCCAGGTGTGTGTTCATATCTTCTGTAGGTATCCTAGCCGGGATCGTGGTCTTCTCTATTTATTCGAAAATGACGTGACTTGGTTCCTCCTTGCTACTTCCACTTAGCCTTTTATATATCATGTACTTCTTCCTTTTTATTTTGGTTGGTTGTGGATGTGTCTCCACCCAACATATTGTACCAAGACAATTCATTATATGATATCTTTTATTCCCTTATTTTGTGGATGAGATTAGTTAGTTGTGGTTTACTGTATTTTACAGCTTATGTATACATACAAGGCCCATGTACTTCGTATGTATACAGCTGGCATGTCTACGTACTTAGTCCTACATATTTTGGGACTGGGGCATTACATGTTTTTGTGGTGGCCCATGCAGGTCAAGATAAATTGTTTGGTTACTTTAACGTACCTAGTAAGCCTGCATATACGATTAGAATCTAGGATCTCATCCACATACTTGACCGCCTTCTCGCTTGACTCCTCGAGTTGTATCTTGCTTGATCCCTTCTATCGTGATTCGTGCCCTTCTTTCGTGCTTGATAGAGATTAATAAGGTAACCCATACTAGGTGGACATGACCCAATGTTCCATCACCCTACTAGTTTAACTCTTGTAAGTTGGGTAGAATGCCTTACGACCTAACCCTTCTTATGACCTTGACCAAGTCTTAGACAAGTAGACGGTAGAACAACTATATAGGTATCAACATAAGACATGACCTAGATTTTTTAAGGACTTTAACCAAATTCTACTTTCTCTCAATCTTAATCTCCCGTGACTATGTTTTTTTACCATCTTAACTAAATATTGCTATTATAGCCTAGTTTTGCAAGTTTAACCGTTATCAAACTTGTTCAAAGACACATGCTATTGAGCGCGCGCTCACTAACATATTGTCTAATCAGAACCGGTGCTTGATGGTCTGATTAACCTAGTGCACTTTGGTTCACTTTTTACGTATCGTTCTAACGTGGATGGAGACATAGTTAAACTTGGCTTCTAGAGTCTCATCCACGACTGCCTTGGCAATTCTCTTTTGAATTATTTATGTCGCCTTTGGACCACGTATTCGTATTCGATAATAGCTTCTTCAAACTCTTAATAGTCTTTGTATTTCACTTATTTTGGAATAACAAAACGCTCGTACTTGATATCCCCTTAGTTGCCACACCATCTATTGCCAAAATAGTTAGCCATCGACCAAGCCACATGACTACAATCTCGTCTCAAGTTATTCGCCCTTCCTTTGACCCTTAAACTATTACCTTGACCATCTAATCGTTTGGAACTTAGGAATGACTAGAAACATTTTCTTAGTTGTACCCCTAAACCTAGATGACTATCTTTTCCAGGGGACCATGTGCCCTTGTTCTCAAATTATTTTACCTTCATTTCCAAAACTCTTGATCTTTTACTTACGTTAGTTAGCGACCTCACCCATAACCATATCCATGATTTATTTTCGTCTCTCTAAATACATGTTTGTGTTAAAAGTCGTCTCCTTGCCTCGCCTAATGATTTGATCGTGTTCCATATCGATATACCCCTGTACCTTCTCAAACCGCCTACTTATTCTTAATTTCGAGGACAAAATTCTTGTAAGTTGGGTAGGATGTAAAACCCCTAAATTTCAACTACAATTTTTTTATAAATAATTTGGTATTGATTTCGTAATTCGGATTTGTACGTCGCATACGATTTGGCATTCGTCGTATTGTACGTCTCGTACAAGTTTATGTTTCGTATTTTATCGACGAATGCGAATATATGCAAGGTACATATTTCTTAGAAAAACATTTTTTTGATTTTATTATAAAGGAAGTATAGTTTTTCTAATATGTATATATGTGATAAATGCTCAATTTGTTTAAGGTTATGAGCAAAGGGAATTTCAAAACTTCATTTATTTTGCCGTATAAAATGCTATTTTGTATACAAGTATAATTAGTAATTTAGAAAAACTGGTTTTGGATAAATATTATTATTTTTTTGTATGAGAGAGTATAAATATTTTATTTTCAAAATTATTTATTTTCATCATTTTAATATTTCAAAAATAATATTTGAAATTTTGTTGGATTTAATATGTATTTTATTTTCCACACCACAGGCAATCCCCGTCACCATGACTAAGCCTTTGCTGTCTGGCCATCATCTGACACCATCCCGGTCAATTGACCACCACCCTTGCCACCATCTTCATCACCCAACACCCCCTCCACCGTCGGACCACCCCCGCTTTCCGGCCAACTCCGGCCTACCACCACCAACACCGTCTCCATCTCCATGCAGCCCCCGCCACCAACGGCACCACCCGTACCGCCATCATCTCCCCCGACACTACCCGTCGCACCACCACCCAAATCCCTTCCAAAAAATACCACCACCACCGTCACATACCTCTGCCAGAGCCTCCAGTTCCTCCGCAGCATCGAGCACCAGCTGTTTGCCATAAATTATAAAAGAACAGAACAATTATATCGGAGGACTGGACTTTTACTTCACAATACAAACTCGCTCATACAAAGAAAGCCTAGGGACGAAAACCTAGGTACAGCAATCTAAGTACAATTGTTTATTTTAGATTCTGGGGGGTGACGATAGAGGCTCGGAAAACCGACGGCAGCTCTGTCTTACTCCTTGGACGATCGGACGCAGCCTTGGCTCTGGTGAAGAAATGCTCTTGGACGTGTGGGGAGACTCCCTTGCGCCTTCGGTTGCTAGATCTCTGGATGTCTTTGTAGTGCTCTCTATCTTTTTTCGCTCCTCTGTCTATCTCTTTCTTTTTTTCTCTGCTGCTTATTTTCTCCCCCTTTTTTGCAAGGGAATAGCACCTTGCTATTTATAGAAGTGGGATGCGATCATTATGGTTTGCAAATGATTGCCTCCTTCAGAAGTCGACGGTTAAAGATCACTTAATCTGGGCCATTCATCTTGAATATAATAAATTTGAGCAATTAATGTGATTGCATCAAATCTCTGTGGTTAATAAATGTTGATTGCCATGAATATTCATGATTTGTGATAGCCTGCCACGTGTCCAATTTGCTTGATTTGATTTGATTAGGGCAATTATGACGATCGTAACAAATCTGATTTTTTAGGATTTGTTAGCACCCGTAATTCCAGGAAAGATAAGACTGCCACGTGTCTCAATTGCCACGTGTCTCAACTGGACCGTCCTGGCAGAGCCGCAAATGGGTGGTCCTCTCAGCCGTATGAAGCATGTAGCTGCATGAGGATGGGCAGCTGCATGAGGATGGGCAGCCGCATGGGGATGGACAGCCGCATGGGGATAGGCAGCCGCATAGGGATGGACAACCGTATGGGGATAAGCAGCAGCATGAGGATGGGCAACCGCATTGGGATAGGCAGCCGCATGCAGATGGGCAGCCGCATGGGGATAGACAACCGTATAGGGATAGGCAGCCGCATGGGGATAGGCAGCCGCATGAAGTGGGCGGCCGCATGAAGTGAGCGACCGCATGGAGTGGCCTCGAGACTTTGTTGGATTTTGCCAGCTGTAAGGAAATTTTCTCCTCTTTTCTATGAATACGCCATCATGTCAGTCATTATTGTGTCTTTATGTCAGAGCTGTCATAGCTGTCATTTGTCAGAGCAGCCGTCAGGGCATTAAATGCAGCCGAATGTCGAGAAGAACTGTTGAAGGCCACGTGGCTTCTTTCTGGGCCGCATGGAACTATCCGAGCCGCATGGGACCTTGAGCCGCATGGACTTCTGAATCGCATGGGGATTCTGAGCTGCATGGGGACCTCTCTGTCGGAGCCGTATAGGCCTTTCTTTATTCTTTTCCATGCTTCTACAAGACCCCCTTCAAAGTTTTCAATTTGCAAAATTGAAATACTTTGAATAAGAAGCATGGCCATGTAAAGACTCTTCGGGCCGCATAGGATGTTCTGGCCGCATGGATGTCTCAGCCGCATGGCCGCCTCAGCCGCATGGCCATCTAAGCCGCATAGGCTGTCTGGCCGCATAGGCTCTTCGCCACGTCTTCATGCCACGTGTGCACATCTTTGCATTGATTGCCTTTGATTTGCTGTCAGATTTAAAGCCGCTTTTTGGGGCAGGATCCCAAGAGTTTAGCCTTGAATAGTCGGATCGCCTTGATAACCGAAGAGTCGGTTCATTACACGTAGATCGATGCGTCGGTCTATGGGCTTCGTCTATAAATAGCAGCGTGTTTTTGGAAAAAAGAGTTCTTTACTTTCTGCTCTTGCCCTAGCTTTCTTGCCTTCGTCTTCCTTTTATGATCAGCAGCAATGGCTCCCAAGTCCTCCAAGGTTACGACGAAGGCTGCGGCGAAAGGTAAGGGCGCGACCTCGACGTCGGCTGCGGCACCCGAAGCTCACGCCGACGTTCATCCTGCTGTTAAGGGTAAGAATTTGGGAAAGTCACATACTTCGAAACCCTAACAACGGCTATGTTGTATGCTTTATGCACAAGCCTTTAATACAAACTGTTCAAATTGTATGGGCCGCATACATGTCCCATAACCGAGCCGCATGGGGTATACCCTATGGGAGTTGTCTTAGTGGGCCGCATAAACACTTCACGAACTGGTCCGCATGGTGACCCTTCGAATAGATCCGTATGAGTCCCTCTGAATCGAGCCCGCATAAGTTCGTCTAAATTGGGCTGCCTAAGGCTGTGCTGCATCGAGCCGCATGAGCTCCCCTTTTGGACTATGCCGCATAAGGATTTGACCATCTTTTGACTTTGTTTCTTTTTATCTTTGATTCTTGCAGCAACCCTGCCGAAGGCTGAGATCATTGTGAAAGAAGAGTTGCTTCCCCCTTTCAAACAAGAATCATCGCTTGCTAAGGAGGAGGTAACACCAGAAGCGGAGGAACAGAAAGAAGAGCTGGCGCCCATTGTTGCAAAGGAGGAGCCCCAGTCTGACGACGGTAGTACTGAGAGTTCTGATCTTTCTATTTCGGACGAGGATCTTGCTCAAGTCCATCCTTCATATGCAAAATGGTTGAGGGATTGGTATATGCGTCCCCACAACTAGGATTCGTGGGCTCTCGTAAATGTCCGTCTTTGTCTTGATACTTCTGTCTGTCTTTAGCTGCGGTTTATGTCTTGCTTCTTTTGGACATCGATGTAATCTTCTTCCCTTTTGTCTGAATGAAATGATAGAGAACTTTTTCGGCTCGCTCGTGAGATGTAGTCATGTGAATGTCACTGCCTTTGAATGACTGGGATACATTCGATCTATTCTTTATTTTGTAGTAGTTGCCCCAATGAGAGACTTTTTGTGGACCTATTATCCTTGGCGTATCCTGGTTCTGGATACAGATAATAAGTTGAGAGAGAACCAACATATTTACTCAGAGGTAATGAGGACATAGAAAATATGAGGGTTTCTTCAATGGAGCCTTCCCACTCAGAGGTAATGAGGACATGGCAGGAGTGGGCTCCATGAAGGGGTACGTAGAACGACTCAGAGGTAATGAGGACATAGAGGTTCTATGTAGGGGTGATTTATTTTTGACGGAAGTGAGACGACTCAGAGGTAACATCGACGTAGTCGTTTTGGAAAATTTTGTGGATATGTTACCCTTTTTGTGCACTGAGAGTGCGGGTAGTGGATCATGAGGGAGGAGGCTCTTTTAGGAGAAAAGTTCAGAGGTATGATCATACATGACTTACTACCTAGGAGAGACGATATAGATTTATCTGTAATGACCAGAGTGTAAGTTCAGCGGTACCTGCGGATACATAACTCGATAATCTGGAAGAGTTGGAGTCGGCATGTGAGTTCAGTGGTACGAAAGAGTACATGACTCGTCATTCTGAAAGATTTGTAGTCGTGATGTGAGTCCAGCGGTACCAGCGGGTACATAACTCAGCGATCTGGGATATTTAGGGGAAGAATGTGAGTTCAGCGGTACCGGAGGGTATATAACTCAATAGTCTGGGATTTTATGAATGTGAGTTTAGCGGTACTGGCGGGTACATAACTCGATAATCTAGGGTTTTGTGAATGTGAGTTCAGCGGTACCGGCGGGTACATAACTCAATAATCTGGGATTTAGAGAATGTGAGTTCAGCGGTACTGGAGGATACATAACTCAATAATCTTGGATTTTGTGAATGTGAGTTCAGGGGTACCGGCGGGTACATAACTCAATAATCTGGGATTCGGAGAATGTCGTTTAGACATAATATTTCTTCAGGAACTTGCCGTTGACGGGCAACATGAGCAAGTCCCCGTTTTGTTTTACGAGGCGGTAAGCACCGTTGGAGAATACAGCCTCAATGATAAATGGACCTTCCCACTTTGGCTGGAATTTGTCGGCGGTTTTGTGAGTTATAAACATCGGCTTCCGAACTGCTAGAACAAGATCACCCACTTGGAATGTTCTGATTTTAACCTTCTTGTTGAAGGCTCCGGAGATGCGTGCTTGGTATAGCTCGATTCGTTGCTGAGCCAATAGGCGCTTTTCATCTAAGGCCTCCAACTCTTGTAGCCGACGACGGTAATTATCGTCCGTCGTCAATTGGTAAGTGAGAGCGACGGGGAGCGAGGGTATTTGAGTCTCCAATGGGAGAACTGCCTCACTCTCGTAGACCAGGGAGAATGGTGTGTTCCTTGTGGCTATTCGGACTGTAGTATGGTACGCCCATAAGCATTCACCAAGCTTCTCGTTCCAGTCGCGTTGATTGGATGATACGAACTTTTTGAGCAACTTGATGATGGTTTTGTTGAATGCTTCTGCCAACCCATTCGCTGCCGAATTGTATAGTGTTGAAGCAATATTCTAGATGCGGTGCTTGTCGCAGAACCGATAGAAGGCGTGGCTTACGAACTGCGGACCATTATCATGGATGATCCTTCGGGGCAGTCCAAAGCGATAGATGACGTGATGCTTGAGGAAGCTGATCACGTTTGAAGTCTTTACTTCTACAATCGGAACAGCTTCTGCCCATTTGGAGAAGTAATCCGTGATTGCGAGTATGAAGCGATGTCCTCGGAAAGAAGGTGGAGTGATCGGACCGATGATATCCATTCCCCATGCTTCGAATGGCCAGGACGCCACTGTCGGATGTAGAAATTCGGATGGCTGGTGGATGAAGTCCATATGGACTTGGTAGGCTTTGCACTTTTTTGCATAGTCTATCGCATCTGCTACCATCATGGGCCAGTAGTAGCCCATTCGGCGAAGACGATCTTACAATTTTGGGCCAGGCTGATGGGCCCCGCAGACACCGCCATGGGCTTCGCGTACGGCTTCTTTGGCTTCTGCGTTTGACAGACATCGAAGCAATAATCCATCGTAGGATCGACGATACAGGATTTTCGTCTTTGTATCGTAGAAGAATCTGAGAGAACACCTTCTGATAGAGGTAGCTTCCTTTGGGTCCTCCGGCAGGATGTCGTAGACTACGAAGTCTATGAATGGTTGTCTCCAGTCTGGTACTTTATCTATTGTCTGAGCAGAATAACTCGCCACGAATTGAACATTATTCTTGGGACAGACCAGTTCATGGCCTATCACATCAACCGATTGATGAGCATAGTTCAGAACCGCTAGGGAAGCGGCAAGGCCTGCTAGGGCATCGGCTTCGATATTTTGGAGTCTGGGGACGTGTTCGATGAAGAACCCTTCAAATGACGAGATGATGTTGATCGCTATTTGGTGATAGGGGATCATGTCTTCATGGCGGACTTCGTGTGAACCCCGGATCTGATTGACGATTAACTGTGAATCGCCGTATGCTTCAAGATATTCTACCCCCAGCTCTCTTGCAAGTTGGAGGACAATGACTAAAGCGTTGTACTCGGCCACATTGTTAGAGCAAGGTTCCGTGAGGAAGTAAGCGCGATTGATCACCAGTCCAGAAGGAGAAATCAGCACCACCCCGACTCCGACGACGATATTGCCCTTGGGTCCGGTCCTCGAGGCACCGTCGAAGAACATTCGTCATATATCATCGTGAGAGGTCGTATGCGAATCGGCGATTTCATCTGGGATTTTTTCGTATATTCTGGCCGATTCCGAGCCTGGGTGGGCTGCTAAAAAGTCTGCCAGAGCTTGACCTTTAACAGCCTTTTGTCGGACGAAGATCATATGGTAGGGGGACAATAATATTGCCCATGTAGCGAGGCGAGAGCTGAGTGCCCCTGGTTTAGTCATGAGGACCCTGAGGGGGTTGACTCGTGATATCACATGTATGGTTTGCCCCATGACATAGTGTCGCGTCTTTTGAATGGCGAACACCAGGGCGAGGCATTCCTTCTCCACGGCGGTATATCGGTGCTCTGGCCCGATCATCATTCGGCTGAGGTAATAAATAGCTTGCTCATGGCCTGTATCGTTGTTTTGTGCTAACAGAGAGCCGAGGGAATGCTCCATTGCTCGTACATAAAGCAGGAATGGTTTTCTAGCGACCGGAGCTACCAGGACTGGAGGGTTCGACAAATATTCTTTGATGCTGTCGATGGCACGCTAGCATTCTTCATCCCATACGAATGAGACGTCCTTCTTCATGAGATGGGTGAATGGCTAACATCGCCCGGAGAGGTTGGAAATGAACCTCCTGATGTAAGCTAACCTCCATTGGAGGCCTCGGAGTTCTCGGAGATTTCTCGGGGGACTCATCTCCATGATTGCCTTCGTCTTCTCAGGGTCTACGTGGATACCCTGGGAGGTGATGATGAAACCCAAGAACTTCCCGCTGGATACGCCCAAGAAGGATTTCGTGGGGTTCATTTTCAAATTGGGCGCTCGCATTAGGTCGAACACTGTCCTTAGATCATGCAGATGATCTTCCTTAGAGTGGCTTTTGACGGCGATGTCGTCAACATAACATTCCACTGTTTTGCACAAGTGGTCTCTAAAGATGATGCTCATAGCTCTCTGGTAGGTGACGCCAGCATTTTTTAAACCGAAAGGCATGACTGTGTAGCAGAACGTGCCTATTGGTGTTCGGAATGATGTATGCTTTTTGTCGTCGGAAGACATCTTAATTTGGTTGTACCCCGAGAAGCCATCCATAAATGACATACGTTCGAAGCCGCAGGTGTTGTCAATCATGATGTCTGTGATAGGGAGGGGGAACTCATCTTTGGGACACGCCTCGTTCAGATTGCGGAAGTCGATGCAGATTCGAATCTTCCTATTCTTCTTGAGGACCGGTACTATGTTGGCGACCTAGTCCGGATGTTGTTCCTCACGAATGAAGCCGCTGTCTATCAGTTTGTTGACTTCGGCTCCGATCGTATCAATGATGCCTGGACGGAAGCGCCATTGCTATTGTTTGACTGGCTTTGCATCTGGCCGAATGTTGCGCTTGTGAAGAGCAACATCGGGGTTCAGCCCTGGCATGTCTTCATAGTTCCAGGCGAACACATCATTATATTCTTTGACGAGTTCTAGTAGCGATTCTCGCTCTTCGTCTGTCAGGCTTTTTACTAACGAAGATTGGTTTTGGAGACGAGTCGCTGCCGAGATCCACTTGCATGACCTCATCTTCAGTAGAAGGCTCTTTTTATTCAAATCGCTTATCCCATTGCGCAACCAGCTGTTGGGCCCATGACTCTAATTCGAGGAGTTCAGGAAAGTCTTTACCTTCTTCGTAAGCATCGACGAGTGCCGTATTGACAGACAGGACCTGCCTGAATACATCCCCGATGTTGATATCCGAATCAGAAGTTGGTGATCCGGTTGAGTGTGAATGCCAGTCGTATTCCTCATCTGAGCTTTTGGGGGTCGTTGCGGGCGTAACATATCCCAGTCCGCATTGGGTCTTGTTGTAGTAGTCCTGTGGTTTGCCAGCCGGGACCGACGACTTTAAAGGTAATCGTCGACCAGTGCCGTACTTCAAACCTGGCGTAGTATCCAGATCATACCCCTGTTTTTGCATGAGGTATTTGGATTGGGTGCTATATAGATAGAGAGGCAGTCTTCCGACGTCTGATTCGAGATCGACTTCTTCTACGGTGAAGGGCTGTGGATCATTCTTCCGACCGAAGATGATTGGATGGTCCCCTCCCTCGATTATGCGATAAGCGTCTTCCACGGGAGTAAGTTGATTTGCGGTGTAAACATTTGTCACCTGTGTATATAGGTGAGTGCCTATACCGTGTTCCATAGCATACATTGTACAAAGCTTATTAAGCTTGATGTAGTTCAAAGATAGCCCTTTGTTGATGAAGTAAGGTATCTTTTCTAACGGGATTACATCATCTGCGGATGGAACATCAGTGTGAGCAGCAACATACTTGGCCAGTTCTGGTTCTTCTTCGGCCATCCCCTGTATAAATGAAGACTGAGAGGATGACTTAGGCAACTTGATCATCAGGGGTTCTGCTGGTGGAGCAGAACGTGGAGTCGTTGGCAAACTAGCAACCCCCAGTTTGGTACTCGATGTTGGACGGGGAGTGGTTGGCTCACTAGAAGCCCCAGTCTTTGCATCGGGCTGACGATTCTTTTTAGGAAGACGTATCGTCATTGGCTTGTCAGAGGGATTGAGCTTCCCCGTTTGTGGCTGGCCGACTCTAGACAGTCTGATTGTCAGTGGCTCCATCGTAGGTCTTGGCGCTTGGTCGGACCTTGGCAGTCGGATTATCATTTGCCCCTCTTGTGCCGAGAGACTGATTGCATCCTTACGTAGAGCGGCCGTAAGGGGTGCGGTCTTGCCAGGTTTGCGAGCTTGGAGGTGGATCGTCATAGGTTCTTCTGATCCTGTGGCCGTCTCAGTTCGAGCTTGCATATCTCTTTCATCAAGGTGCCTCTTTGACTTTTCGTATAAGCAGGAGTCTGAGTAGTAGGATTCGACCCCTTTGAAAGGATCGATGTCGGCAAATTCTGTCCTTACGAAGTCGTGTTTATCGACATACTTGAAGCACTGATACAGCATGGAAGGCACGATCATGTAATCGTGTATCCAGGGATACCCCAAGAGGATATTGTAGGAAGTGTCGTCTATGACGTAACAAGTCACTTCTGACTGAAGATCGCTGATTTGGCACTTCAAGCGAATCTTTCCAATCGGGTAGCTCCTGCCCGAATTGAAACCGCTGATGGCGGTGCTTGTTGGTGTCAGGCGATGCATAGAAATACGGAGATGATGTAACAGACCCTTCGGGATGATGCTTATGGAAGAACCAGGATCAATGTGCATCTGATCCACCTTTACGTCGCCGATGTATCCAGTGTAATATAACGGACGATCGTGTAGGTTAGTTTTGATGAGCATATCCTGTGGAGTAAAGACAATGTTGGGCATCGCTCCTGTGCAAGCGCTGCCTTGGAGATCTGCAGGCGGGCTCTCTCCCGTGAGGTTGACCTGAGCTAGATATGCGTCAGCGTTCTGGAGTGCATCGCTCAAGGCTGCACGAACATCCTTGGAGAGTCTCAGGAGCTCGTATAATGACAATTTGGCCGGTGTATTATCCAATTATGCCAAGATGTCAAAGTTGTAGGGCCTTTCCAGCCTATGAGGTGCCTCTTTTCGGAGGGATTTGTCAAAGCGAGTTCCTTCGGCCTAGGCTTGTCGGTCGTCGGAAGTTGAGAAGGTCCCGGAGCGTCAGCAGTAGCTGGCTGATGTTCTTCAGTCGAGTTATCTGGTGTAGGTTGGGATTGCGCACCCGACCGGGTGACTACAGCTGTGGCTTCTTCGACATCTGCCGAGATTATACAGCAGGATCTGACCTTTCCACCCTTCTTCCTGCCAATGGGGAGTGGTACGGACTGAGTCACTTTAGGTACCAAGTCTGGATGGACCTACATGACCTCCCCTCGTGACGTGGTAAGGGATACTAGACCAGTAGCCTGATCTCGAGGAGGTGGAAGATTAGCAATCTCCATTATCGCCCGAGGGATGGGTATCACGCCATCTTGAGTCTCTGTCGGAGGGAAGCTGCCAAACTGTACGGATACCATGTTGGCTACCACGTTTACCTCCTCGAAATCAATGGCCAGAGCCTTCAAATCGATGAGATATTGGATGTATCGCTTCAGTTGGTAGCAGTCGTGTGTAGCATGGTGGATGTAGCGATGGTAATGACAGTAGTTTGGGTTCTCCATTTCTGCTGGCCGAGGTTCCCATCTTGGTGGAGGGAGCTGAATTCTATCTTCTTGTATGAGCATGTCCAAGATGGGCTTGACATGGCCTTCTTCGAAGGAGTAGGTCATTTGCGGCCATTGCCTGTCCGCCGGTTTTGACTCAGGTTTCTGGGCTGTGTCGGCCACCATAGCCTGCTTGCCCTTGTTGTCCCGATTGTTGGAGGAGTTACCACCATTGTTGTTGTTGGTATTAGGGCGCTTGCCCTTGTCCTCTCCCTTCGAGATGTACAATCCCAGTTGGCGAGCTTTCTTCAACCTGTCTTCGGCACTAGTGGCACTGATGATGAATGTCTTTCAGTCCTTGAATTGACTTTTACCCATCCAGAGGCTGATTGTTGGAAGCAGTCTCTTTTGGCAAATTTCAATCAAGGAGGAATCAGGGTTGCCAGAAGGCAGCTTTATTATGGTTTGGCGAAACCGCTGATATAATTTCTTGTTAGCTCTTTCTCCCCTTGAACAACGTCCATGAGGGTGGACATTGTGACGTCCTGTCCTACCTCATAGAATCTCTCCAAGAACATGCGCTTGAAGCTGGCGAAGGAGTGGATGCAGTTGTCTGGCAGGTTGCGTTACCAGTCGAAGGCGACCCCTTCCAAAGCCCCGATAAATAATCGTGTAAGGATGGCATCGTCATGGGGCAGATGGTCGATGGTGACCTCGAAGTAAGTGATGTACCTACTTGCAGATGTCTTTCCATCATATGGATTGATATGGAATGGTTTATACTTTGGTGGGAAGGGAACATCTCTCCACACAGCGGGATACGGTTGTCGTATCCTGAGGTCTTGGCAGTTTTCTCGGGCGTGGAACATGGCTCGAAGCTCCTGGACCTCTCTTCTTGCTTTCCTGGCCTCATCCGCAGCGGTGGGAGCTGACATTTCAGGAGTATTATTGCCCGGGTTTGGTGCCGCTGAGTTCGAGTCCGCATTGACCGTGGGACCCGAGTTTGTTTGGCCAGGCGTCCCTCCTTGCAGAGTAGGAAGGGCTGCTTTGATCTCGTCCACCGATTTATCCAAAGTGCGCAGTATGGCCTCCAGAGTGTCGATGCATTGGCGATCACTGGGACCATCTTGTTCGTCGTTTGTCATGAATGCCGTTCTCACATGAGTAGAAGTGGAAGGGACGGTGGATGACATGCCCTCCGAATCATACCCCTGTACCGAGAAGTCATCGGGGTATATAGGAATGTTTTCCTCTGGTTCAGACTTAGAAGGAATAGTACCCCCGGCTTCGGAGCTTGCCTCGTCTTGAGAGTCGTGGACGCCCTCGGGGACGTCGGACCCTACTATATCTGATGGAAGAGTTGTTTCCTCGGGCTCATCTCCTTGTAACATCGGATTATCGTGGATGTTTGGAGGAGTACTACCCCCAGTTTCAGCGACCCCCAGTGATGTGGATAATGAATCTCCCACTGTAGCAGATTTCGTCTTTGAGCGGGTACCTTGGAAAACTCCGATGGTGGACAACCGTTTAGACGACAGTTTCTTAGTCACAGTGGTTGAAATCTTCGGGCTGGAAACGTTTATTTTCTTCCCTCTCCCATCGGCGGGGATTTTCTGAGTAGAGTTATAGGAGACGACGGGAGGCGTCTCATCCTCTGAGCTCGGCTGTTGTAATCTTTGGAAGACGGACTGCCGGTCTTTTCGTACCATCGCGTTGTTGCAACAGCAGTTGATGGGTGCAGTGACGTCCGTGGGAGGACTCTTTGCACCCCGAGGCCCCTTTTCTTTTCTTGCGCTTGTGGAGGATAGCTTCACGCAAGTCAGATAGGTCTGGAACGACCATGTTTGCTCCCTGGGTTTTGGGAGACTTTTTAGAACCACTTTGTCCGTTTGTCGTCGGGGGCTGGACTCGAGTGGTTCTGTACAACTTTCCATCAGAGGCCCACATAACAGTATATGGAGCGCTCGGATGGTCAGAGGTCGGGACAACGGACTGAGCTCGCCAAGCTCGCGCTGCTCTAGACTTCTTCACTCTAGTGCGTGAGGGCACATAGTAGGTAGAGTCTAAGTGGTGTTACAGAGAGTCAGACATATTTTTTCGGAAGCATGAGAGATCAGGACCATAGGAGAGGCGATCGAAGACTGAGCCTGAGCCGCGTGGAGCAGACAGTATGCGGCTGGAATCAACAGTCTTCATGCGGCTGGCAATCGTAGCCGCATGGGCTTTCTTCATGCGGCTGGAAGTCTCGGCCGTATAAGTATTCTCCATGCGGCTGGAAATCTTGGCCGTATGGGTATTCTGTATCTGGCTGACAGTTTCAGCCGCGTGGATTTCATGCATACGGCTGGCAATCTTGGCCGCATGAGTGTTCAGCCTGTGGCTAGTGCCTTTGTTCGGCTTCTTCCTGGAGCACATAGAATCACTCTTTGCCCCTACAAGTCCAGCATCGTAGTGCTTTCCTCTGCCAGACTTGGGGACAGCAGAGTCCTCTATGGCTTGAAGTGGGGCCGCATGAAAGTTGCCTTCGTCGTCTTGGGCAGCAGAGAGTACTCCGTCCAGAGCTTGGGGAGGAGCGAATGATTTTGGCCTCCACTCCCTGCGAGCTTTCTTTGTGCGGGTTCACTTCTGGACCGGGCCAGCGCTCCCGTCGGAGAGCATTTCTTCAAACGCCTGTTGGTCGAAGCGGACGACCATCTTCTGTTGTGTGGAGCCAAGTTTGGCTGCATCCGATTGTGTCACCAACTTCTCAGCCGTAGAGAAGTTTGTCCCCAGCAGAGTCGCCATCGTGTTTGCCATGAATTATAAAAGAACAGAACAATTATATCGGAGGACTGGACTTTAATTTCACAATACAAACTCGCTCGTACAAAGAAAGCCTAGGGATGAAAACCTAGGTACAGCAATCTAAGTATAATTATTTATTTTAGATTCTGGGGGGTGACGATAGAGGCTCGGGAAAGCGACGGCAGCTCTGCCTTACTCCTTGGACGATCGGACGCAGCCTTGGCTCTGGTGAAGAAATGCACTTGGACGTGTGGGAAGACTCCCTTGCGCCTTCGGTTGCTAGATCTCTAGATGTCTCTGTAGTGCTCTCTCTTTTTTTTTGCTCCTCCGTCTATCTCTCTCTTTTTTCTCTGTTGCTTATTTCTCTCCTTTTCGTAAGGGAATAGTACCTTGCTATTTATAGGAGTGGGATACGATCATTAGGGTTTGCAAATGATTGCCTCCTTCAGAAGTCGGTGGTTAAAGATCACCTAATCTGGGCCATTCATCTTGAATATAATAAATTTGAGCAATTAATATGATTGCATAAAATCTCTGTGGGCAATAAATGTTGATTGTCATAAATATTCGTGATTTATGATAGCCTGCCACGTGTCCAATTTGCTTGATTTGATTTGATCTGGACAATTATGACGATCGCAACAAATCTGATTTTGTTAGGATTTGTTAGCACCCGTAATTCCAGAGAAGATAAGACTGCCACGTGTCTCAATTGCCACGTGTCTCAACTGGACCGTCCTGGCAGAGCCGCATATGGGTGGTCCTCTCAACCGTACGAAGCATGTAGCCGCATGAGGATGGGCAACCGCATGGGAATGGACAGCCGCATGGGGATAGGCAGCCGCATAGAGATGGGCAGCCGCATGAGGATGGGCAGCCGCATGAGGATGGGCAACCGCTTGGGGATAGGCAGCCGCATGCAGATGGACAACCGCATGGGGATAGACAACCGCATGGGGATAGGCAGCCGCATGCAGATGGGCAGCCGCATGGGGATTGGCAGCCGCATGGGGATAGGCAGCCGCATGCAGATGGGCAGCCGCATGGGGATAGGCAGCCGTATGAAGTGGGCGGCCGTATGAAGTGAGCGGCCGCATGGAGTGGCCTCAGGACTTTGTTGGATTTTGCCAGCTGTAAGGAGATTTTCTCCTCTTTTCTATGAACACGCCATCATGTCAGTCATTATTGCGTCTTTATGTCAGAGCTGTCATAGCTGTCATTTGTCAGAGCAGCCGTCAGGGCATTAAATGCAGCTGAATATCGAGAAGAACTGTTGAAGGTCACATGACTTCTTCCTGGGCCGCATGGAACTATCCTAGCCGCATGGGACCTTGAGCCGCATGGACTCTAGAGCCGCATGGAGTTCTGAATCGCATGGGGATTCTGAGCCGCATGGGGACCTCTTTGTCGGAGTCGCATAGGGCTTTCTTTATTCTTTTCTACGCTTCTACACCAGCACCGCTGGCCGCTTCGACCCGTCGCGTGCGCCGACCTTGCCTCGATCTCCCTTTTCCGACAAACCATGCGTGCGCTGCCTCCTCATCTTCTCGTGCCACCACGTACGCGCGCGCCCCGACAGGTCTCTCCCTCAGCCCTTCCGTGCGTGCTGCAGTGAGCCACCTCCCTCTGCACGTGTTCGACACCCCGTGCCTGACTGCCGGTCGCCGAGACCGCACGGGGAACCCGCCTCCGTCGCCGTCTTCCGAGCTTTCCTCTCCGCTCTCCACTCCTCTTCTCCCTCCCGCTCAAGTGTCTGCCTCCTTCGCCCCCTTTTCTCCCCGACCTCCTCCGCTCTTCTCCCTCGATCTCCTCCACTCGCCCCTCTCCTTCCCCTTCTGTTAATATATTTTTTGATTTTGTTGGGGAGAGAAGATCTGGTGATCCTTTTTGTGTTATTATTATTATTATTTTATGATATATTTTTTATAATATTTATTAACAATGGGATGTCTGGTTACATTTACTAGTATGTTTCACTATATGTTTATTTAATTATTAGTTTATTAATACCATGTGTGTTATCTTTACAAATTAACTAAATTTATATATATATTTTGTATTGCTAAAAATAGTGTATAATTATTTTCATGCATTTAGTTTCAAAGATGAATTTAGAAAAACCCTAAATATACTATTATTTCCATCTATTTTAAAAGCTTTGATTAAAACAATTACTTTCGACTAGCCCTAGAATATTTTCTAGATTTTTATACTTATTTAAAATTTCAACTAAAAATTATATATATAATATAATATAGTTTTAAAATAAATATTTATTGATTTTTAAATAGTCAATAAAAACATAGCTTTTTACCAAAATTTTATTTTTTACAAAATATGGGTTTAAGCCTTAACTAATTTTATTATTTTGTTTTTGAGATATAGGTTTCAAACTAAAATACTACTTTGACAAAACTTAGAATTCGTCCTAAAATGACTTTCGATTTTTTGGGTATTTGTTTGAGAGCATATTTTGACTAATAATTTATATTTCAAATATTATAAAATATTTTCAAAAAATTATCTATATTATTTGACTTCCTTCGATTTTCTTCCTCTCGTGATTTAGCCCATTATTCTTATTCCTTCGCTAATTCTAGATTACATTATGTCCACCCTAATTAAATTGACCGTCCTGGACCCGATGGAACAGTCCGTGCCACCATCGGGGGCCGTCTTGCGTAGTTGTACACCGAAGTCGTATTTTGTGCTACCATGATTATTGTACCACACCAGGCGTCACACCAGGCAAGTATACCCTGCTAATTTACTTTCATGTTATTTATTTTCTGTATTATTTACTTTATTTCATATTGTTAGTTTTCTTTGTTATAAATTGCGCGTTCAAGCCACACTTGGGTGCAAGCGACTCTATTAGTCGTTTTACTTTACTATATGCATGTTAACTTAGTTTTAGCGGACTACCTTCTTGTTGGGAATATCCTTATATCTTCTTGGGCCATGACACTCATACTGCACGATTTGAGGCATTTGCTAGGGGCACGACTTATGGATTGGCCATCTCTAAAGTGTGACGGTAGATGTTCGTAACTGCTATGACTAGGGTATAGAGACTCAAGCATTTACAAATCTGGACGGGTTATGGACATGACTTGGACAGTGTGGGAAACATTGGGGGAGGATAGTCGCTAGTACGTATGGGAATCCAAACAGGTAAACCACAGTCTCCGGATGGAACTGTGGCGATTATATTTGCAGATGCCCTCTGACGTTTTGGATGTTACGGACGAATACGGATGACTGGATGCCAGTTACGTACATGTAGCTTAAATCCCACCCATGTGCATGAAAGTTGTCCTCTAAATTGTATATTAGACGGTTAGAATCCCCTTTGCATATTTGTGTCTAGGATAGTCTTTTGTATATTATTTTATTATTCTGACAGTTCACATTAGCATGTTCTTCCTGTATCTTGTTACGTTCCTCTGAGGACCTGGTTATTCCCTAGGTGTGTGTTCATGTCTTCCGCAGGTATCCTAGTCGGGATCGTGGTCTTCTCCATTTATTCGAAGATGATGTGACTTGGTTCCTCCTTGCTACTTCCACATAGCCATTTATATATCATGTACTTCTTCATTTTTATTTTGGTTGGTAGTGGATGTGTCTCCACCCAACATATTGTACCAAGACAATTCATTATATGATATCTTTTATTCCCTTATTTTGTGGATGAGATTAGTTAGTTGTGGTTTACTGCATTTTACATCTTATGTATACATACAAGGCCCATGTACTTCGTATGTATACAGCTGGCATGTCTACGTACTTAGTCCTACATATTTTGGGACTGGGGCGTTACATCGTAGCTGACAAAGATTCCAGATTTATATCACACTTTTGGCGAAGTCTTCAAGAGAGTTTGGGAACTCGTCTCAAGTTTAGTTCAGCTTATCATCCACAGATAGATGGTCAGTCAGAGCGCACGATTCAAACTCTTGAAGATATGTTGCGATCATGTATACTAGACTTCGATGGTTCGTAGAAAGATCACCTGCACTTGGTGGAGTTCTCCTACAATAACAGTTTTCAGGCCAGTATCCAGATGGCACCGTTTATGGGAACTG
Source organism: Iris pallida (assembly GCA_029216955.1). Lineage (NCBI taxonomy): Eukaryota > Viridiplantae > Streptophyta > Magnoliopsida > Asparagales > Iridaceae > Iris > Iris pallida. Next base: position 14,715,379 of record JANAVB010007596.1, read on the forward strand.
TATGGCAGAAAGTACAGATCACCTTTAGCTTGGGATGATATAGGCGAGAGGCAGATGCTTGGCGCAGAAATGGTTACGCAGACTATCAAGGTGGTTAGGAAAGTTAGAGATCATCTTCTAGTTGCACAAGATCATCAGCGCCATTGGGCCGATTCTCATCGGCATCCTTTTGAGTTTTCTATCGACGACCACATATTCTTTAGGATCTCGCCTACCCGTGGCGTCATTCGATTCGGCGTATGGGGAAAGCTTAGTCCTAGGTATAGGGTCATTTGATATTCTTGCTCTTCCGTCGTCATTACGTGAGGTACATGACGTATTTCATGTTTACCATTTGCGATGGTATTTTCCAGATCCGAGCCATATCCTTGATCATTCGAAATTGGTTGTTGGTACCAACCTTTCATATGAGGAAAGGCCCGTATCCATATTGGACCGAAGGGAGAAGATACTCAAGAACAGGATTATTAGTTTAGTCTGTGTTGCTTGGGGTCATCACTCTTTGGATGAGTCAACTTGGGAACGTGAGGATGATATTCGATCGCGATATCCACACCTATTTGACTCATGAGGTATAATGTCTTCCTTATGCCTTATACTTTTAACTCCTTGCTTGCATGAATGATCTTGATTAACTGCTAGTAGTAGATTGCATGTGGTTAGTGTTGCTTGCCTCGACATCTCTAGCTTCTTGATTAAATTTCGAGGATGGAATTATTTTAAGGTGGGTAGAGTTGTCACTCCCATTTTTCGTTATACGTATTTTTCGTATATATGTATAAAATTCTGACATTTGTCAGGTGACCTATATTTAGACTTGTCATGCTTAATCTTGGCTTGGTTTAGTTTTGATTTGTTCTTGGCTAGTCTTGGTTTGGTTCATCCTACATGACATGTTGGCTTGGCTTGGTTTGGTTCATCCTACATGACATGTTGGCTTGGCTTGGTTTGGTTTGGGGTTGGGTTGAGATGAGTTGGCTTGGTATATAAACCAACTTCTCATCTCTCTCCTCCATTATTACCATTTACTTATTCTTCATCATTTACTCCTCCCACCAAATCCTAGGCAAGTGCAACTTTCTCCATGGAGAACATGATGGATCTCCATTTTTGTTTGTTCTATCTTCTTCTCTACATGATTCTACGCATCTTTAGAACTTAAAATTTTCGGTTTTGATGGTTATATTTTTGTAGATCTAAGTTTTAAGCTTTTTCTTGTTTTTCTTGGTTTTGATCTCTAAAAACTTGGTATTTCCAAAAACTAATGGTTCTATGTTGTAGAAAATTTGATTTCGTGCAGTTTTGGCTTTTATTTTGCTTGATTTCGACTTCGGATAAGGAAGTTATAGTCATGGCAAGTTTTTGGAACTTCCATGGCTGAACTTGCTGTTTGGATACGACGAACCCCATGCGCTGGAATTCCCATGCGCCAAATCCCCCATGCGCTCGGGAGGCCATTCGCCTAGAGGCCATGCGCCGTGAAGTCCCGGCAACGCATCCATTGACTCCGAGCGTGTCATGCGCGTAGTTTTCCTACGCGCATGTACTGAAGACGCAATGTGAGTTTCCCATGCGTGGATGTGCAGGAATTTTCATGTGTGGATGTGCAGAAATTTCCCATGCGCGGATGTGCAGGAATTTTCCATATGCGGATGTGCAAGAATTTCCCATGCGCGGATATGCAGAAATCTTCATGCGCCGGAACTGCCCAGAGTTGAAAATGCACCGGATTTGCTCTATTTCACTATTTTTGCCTGTTTAAGTTGTTTTGTATCTAGAATCTTGTAAAACTCAAAACATGAAAGTTGTAGATCTTTGTCTTGGCTTCAAGAATCTTCTTGTCTCACTTTAATTGGAGTTTACATGTGATTGATAGTTCCAATCACCCATGAATGTACTTGATCTTCTTTGCATATTTTTCTGTACTTAGCCTAAATTGCGACTACCCGACTTGATAAGCTTGAACTTGACTTGAACATAATAACATGATCCTGTCTCGACATGACTTGATAGTGGCCCATCGAGGCGCACTCTTGACAAGTAACAAGTAAACTTGATATGACATGTATAAACTAGATAGTAGTCCGTCGAGACGGACTCCCGACAAGTACTCTTGACATTACTAGTAACCTGACATGACATGTATAATCGTAAAAGGCTGTTGCAACAGCTACCTTGACTTGCTAAGTAACTTTTGTCATGACACCGTGGTTGATTTTTTTTATTGTGCCTGTACAAGCTACCCGTCTCGTCTTGCATTATGTCTAGGACATGGATTCCTGGTTACCACGGTCAGGAATTCATAATGAATCCGACTAGGTTAATGACTAGATTGATCAAGTAGTCCATATAGAGAAATTTTTCTAGTTACAGGCGATCCCGTTATCCCGGCCATACCTGAGGGACTTGTAGCCTGCCGATGAGTCGGGAACATTTCCAGCTCATTGTCATGTGGGGCACTTCTTGAAAACATAAGTACTAAAAGTACACCAGTAATCTTGATAACTCTTGTAAATCACCTCGCCTGGATAACCTGGATAGCTGCAGGGCTTGTGGCAATGAGAACATCTCAACTGCATCTTGTTAGTAACTAGGCCCGTGATAATCCTAGTTAGCTAATGATAGCAAGCCGTAGGACTTGATTGGCCGTGCCTGAATGATTGTCTTATGATTAACATAGGAACAATATTCCGCCTTTTGTTCTTCCTGATGTAAGCAGTATGTTCACTTTAACTCTTGTCATTTATGTTATTATGTTACTTGTATCGGATTTTCTGTTCTTTATATATACTGGTTTTAGTTCATAAGTGGAGCCTCTCTTGTGGTACTTGTTCTTTCTGGGTCTGACCCAGCTAGTTTTGTATGGTCAGATTTCGGAGTAATATCCGAGGATCTTCCTGTCTTCCAACCAGATGGTGCACACCAGGAGTAACCGTGGCAATGAGTGGGTTTCTTATTTTGCTCTCCCACTCAATTGTAAATTATTCTTTTGAGGCGTTTAGCCGTCGAGCAAGTGTTAGCTCTTGTTGAAACTTAATTTTTGATTTCCTAAGGGCTGTAACATGATTGACAAATCCTAGGGTTGATCATGTATGACTTAACCCTTGCTAGTCTTCACATTTTGTACGACTAGCTTCATGATCATCTGAATATGTAATATTTTGGATGCCTTACGTTGTATGTCTGATGATCTAACATCTTGTAACAACTATTTGCTTGCTTGAGATTGAGACACTAGGCTTATTTTTGACCATAAGGGACTGATGGATTGTAGTTTAACCCTCATGCATCTAGACAGCCGTGACTGTATAGCGAGGTAGATTGTACTTCAATGTACGTAGCTGGCTGTGTCTGTCCCCCATTCTCCAGTATTCTGGTTCTGTGACGTGACAATAACCACTCCCAAACGTATACACATAACCTTCTACTATATACTTATAAACATACCGCATGCTCATAGATACATGCCTATATACATAACCCCTCTTCCAAACTCAGTTAACTGAGTATACAACAAACCTATACCTAAATCCATATTACTATACATCAACTAAATACAAATCCCACACAGAAATCTGGAACCCATATAACTATATCAAATATATATCCCATATGCAACCCCCAAATATAGCCTAGCCTCTATATAACATATATATATATATATATATATATATATATATATATATATATATATATATATATATATATATATATATATATATATAGATATGATCTCTATACTCATCACTATCAAGCATACACATAAATATACTAACCTCAGATCTACAAAACCTAATCCAATCAAGTCTAACCCTGGCAGCAATGGGGAATGTTTGCAGGTAATAATCAGTGTGTGTATGTGTGTGTTCTGTGTGTGAGAGTGTGTGAACAAAGAGTGAATGTAAGGGTGTAACAGAACATGTGTAGTGTCAGAGTGATGTGTGTTGTGTCACCTGGTGTGTCCAAAGTGTCTACAAGTGTCACAGAGGTGTCCACGAAGTGTTCTAACATGGTATCATAGAAAACATAGTGTACAATGAGGTGCGTGTGTGTCGAGCAGTGTAGGTGAGTGTGTGCGTGGCAAATCATGTAATCCAATGTGTCAGTGTGTCATGGCATTATCTAGCAGGTCATCTTGTGTCCAAGTGTCAAGAAGAACGTGTCCAAGTGTCAAAACACAGTGTCCAATCGAATACCAGAACATGTGTACACAACAGCCTCGTGCGTGTGTGTCGTGCCCCCTAGGACACAAAGTATCCGACCAAACATCTCATGTTCGTGTCAGTGGGTAGGTGAGTCATAGGGTCATGTGTCAGTGACCCTGATTCGTGTCCAAACCGTATCGTGTGTCGTGTCTAACCACGTATCAGTGGCTCAAATGCACGTGTTCACGTGTCAGTGCAAACCAGTACAGACACTATAGCTTCCTCGACACGACACAACACTACCCCATCTTTTGGAAGAGTCTTTTCAGTCAGTGCCTCCATCTCTCTGTCAAATATCTCGTATCCACGTGTCGTGTCCTAGGAGTTCTAGGATTTGGGTAGCAGGATACTGTACACATACTGGTGCAGGCCTCCCTGTGTCCAAGAACGAACACGAAACATATCCAAAACGTGCTCAGTCCTACATATTATCAATCCACACACTAACAACTACCAAAACATGAAATTAGTTTTAAAAAACAAGAACAATTATTCCAATGAGGCATTTCATCGAATACATTGACTAGTTCTCCTATACTCCTCCGATACGCGTACCAAATGGACACGAATCGAACCCAAACTCTGCCTATAGCTAGGGAGACCCTAAATGGATGTATCTATGGAGATAAATCAGGAATTTAATAGGTTTAGATATCAATACCTATTGTGAGTTGGAATCTCAATGAAATAGCCACTTGAAAAGCTTCAACACCAAATTCCTATGGTCCAATGCCTCCAATTATTGCTAGCTAGACACTAGGGACTTCTTCTTCACAAGAGGAATGCAATGAAACTGATTTGGTTCAATTTGGAGGTAATTTGAAGAAATGGGGCAAATTTAGGGAAGAACATAAACTAGGGTTAGGGTTTGCTACAAAGGAGGCAAGAGGGGGCTAATGATGACTTAAATAGGTGGGGGAGGCTCTCATGGCCGGCCATGGTGATGGGCTAGGGTCTAGCTAAGTCACAAAGGCCCAACACCTCTTCATATGTTGTAAAAACAAGCCCTTAAGCTAAAGGCCCAAACTAGCACCTTAATTCAAATCTCTAATGGTTTTTAAGTCATTCCTAGCTAGATTAAAGTCTAATTACTATCCCAAACATGCTAGCTAGGTCTCCATGGTCATGGTTATTCTCTAAGCTAACTTGTTCTAAGGTTTTACTAGCAAAAGGTCAAAATCACATTACACGAAATTAAATAATATTAAAATAATAAAAAATTCACAATTATCAAAATACCCTTATTCTAAAAAGTGGTAGTGACAAATCTACCCTCCTTAAAATAATTTCGTCCTCGAAATTAAAGGTTGGCAGGAGAGTTAAAACATGATAGAAAGTTTAGGTAATTCCTCAGACACAATCAAAAAATGATGACTTGGCACGATCAGTGACCAAGGGTCAAACCATCTGGTCACGAGTGGAATCAAGGCTCAAGAACTTTGGAATGACTAGAATCACTTTGGCATGATTCAGAGGCAAAATTTGGTACGTATAGTCATGATCGTTAAAATCACGATCATGGAGTTCATAGTCGTCTAGTCATGCTAGGTCATTTAGGCATGACTAATCACAAGAAATTCAGATATAGTCAGTATATTAAATCATGGTCGGAAAGTATTTAGGCACGAGTGTTAAAATTCAACATGATCATAATCGTAGTTCGACACGATCAAAGATAAGGCTAGTCTAACCTTGGTCAACAGTATTAGATATGATGAAGAGATGATAGTAGTCTAGGCATGACTAAACATGGAATTTTCGTATAAGCAAGGGTAGCATGAAGCTTAATCGTGGTTGGAACAGAACTTAGTCATTTTCGAGAGTAAATCAGAGTTTTACGCACGAGTGATATTGGTATCGAAGTTTAATTGCGATCAAAATTAGAATATTGACACGGTAAAGAATAGGGCTAATCAATTCTTGATTAAAATAGAATTTAGGTTTGATAAGAAGAAATCAAAGTTTTTGAGCACGAGCATCATATTGATAGAGATTCAGGTCATGATGAAATTTTAATCAATTGAATACGGTCAAGGATTAAAAATACTAGTACGATAAAGGAGAGGACCAAAATCGACTGGTCGTGATCAAAGGAATTTAGAAATTAGTGATATTGAAATTTAAAGGATGACTCGAGATAAGAAGAATCAAAAGACAAGATTTCATAGGGAAGTCATGGTAATCATCTCACCCTGCTTCGTCTATTGCCATTTTCGATCATCATTTTCTAATGATACCTTTATCTCACAAGTCCAGATATAAAAATCAAACCCTTACATGTCTACTACAAAATCATAATCTTCAGTTATGATTTCATGATTGAACCCCTTTTATAATTATCATAGGCTTGGCCTTAATCTCCAGGGCACTTCTCATGAATCATGCTCTTATTAAAACTCTTCTTCCTTCCTCTTTTTATTTTATTTTATTCTCCTCTATCAAGTCAATCGTCCTGGAATTTAAATTCCTCCACCTTGTCCTAACTTGGATCCGAAATCTCTAAATCAAAGTTTATGAAATCCTTGAACTTGTTCAAATTACTCTCCTCGAAATTATTCAAAGCTAATACCACTATGTTATGCAGGAACTTATTCTCCATTATAAAATCAACCTTCGTATTTCCTTCACGTACTCCTTCAAATATTATCCTTCTTAAAATTTAAAATTTTCACAAAATCTCTAAATTTTCCTACAACTCAAAATCCTTGTGTTCTCTCTGTTCATAGTCATCCTCTTACCAACATCTTATTCAATTTCGTATCATCATTGCATTACAGTTAAAATCCTTTCTTCATTACTAATTTTCCAAATTAGCATCATAGTCTTAAAGTGAAATATCTCCAGAATCAGTAACCTAAAATTTATCCAAGTTCTCAAAAATTAAGTCGACCTCGAATTTCCTCATCAGTTTTGATATACATCTATGAATTATTACCGTCATAACCATTCATACATACTCCACTATCGTTCTTACTCGAAACTCTCCTACGTCCTTCTAAACCAATTCATACTCATAATATTTCCCTTAAGTGTAGTCGTCCCCAAATTGATAATATTGGTCTCTTGTTTTTTATTCTCAATCCCCTTCACATCTCTATCCCAAAATCTATATCAAGCTTCATCATTTTATATTCCTACCAAAATCATCATATGATAACAAATTATGTCCTTCCGAGCTAGATGATTTACGATACTTTCTCGACCTTTCCAAGGTAAAGAGAGATGAGAATTTCAAAATTTTCAAAGTGTAACTGTCAGAAGTAGATACGAGATAGTTGATTGATGTAATCAGGACAGAGTTAATTAAGATAAAGAATAAGGGTAATTCAAGGAAACAATGGTAAGACGAAGAAATAATGATAAGATAAGAAAATAATGGTAGAAATTATTCTTGCTAATCTAGTCATAAAGAAGAGAACCAATTTAAGATATGATCTGATAACCATACACGTCTTCTTAAAATCATGTTGCCAGTAAGTACGACTGCGATAATTCATAGGGTCTGTAACTAAGGTACATACCTCTAGAATCATAGTATTTAAAAAATTTTGCATTGCTGCATGCTTGGCTGCAAAAACCTTAAATTCCTACATCCGAGAAATACATCCAAAATCAGACTCTATGTCTTCGCCATGCCAGCTAACATGGTTGTAGAAGACTCTAGATTCCATAACTGAGGCAACCTAGCCCATAAGATTTATCTTGGTAGAAAATCAAGTCAACAATGAACACCAAGAATAAAATTCAACAACGAACAAGGAAAGTAGACAGAAACTGTTGGAATCTAATTTCAAGATAGTTTATAATGAGATTCTCAAGGGTCATCCCAGGAATCTCTCAAGAAATTCTAACTGTAATTGAGTATCCTCTTATCCTAATACCTTACATCCTATACTCTATCGCAGGCTCGTGGTAGTACAACTAAGTCGCTGCGCTACCACGATATTCCACAAATGCGAATCTCGACCTGGATGAGCCACCACTAAAAATGTGTCATGACCCGTACCCGGTTTAGGAGCACGTGTACGTGGGTACGTCCATCCTACGCCGCAGTGTCGGCGGTAGAACGCTATTCTAGGTCACAATCGTAACTAAACATAATATAATATACTCTTCAAACGGAGGACAATCTCAGAAGATACAACTCAATCACATAAACTAGAGGTAGATAAATAGCACAATAAGATAGAATGAAATCCACAAGAGAGATACAACCAGAAATGAAACCAGTCTTAAGTGTTATCAACACTACTACAAACAGAGTATGAAATAAAATACATCTCAAGACAACTGAAATAAGATAAGTAAAAATTCTAGCCATCTACTCCAACCTCTACTGTGTCTCCTCAAGGCTAGCTGGGATCCTCCAAGTTATCTGTAAAAATTTATCAACAGGTCCAATCAGGACAGAAGGGAATACATAACTCTCACGCAGTTCATATCATGGCAGGAAATATAAAATAAGCAATAGAATAAAATACATAAAATGCTGTAAGAGATGTACATAAATAGTGAGAGATATCTGAAAACATAAAATATATATATGGAAAGTAAGAACTGTAAGTGACTAAGTAATTTAGAGAACAAGATGGTTATGTAACCAACTTGATTTGCACATGACTAAGTTACAGAGTTGCACATGACTACCTACTTTGGAATTGATCACATAACCACTTCTACTCTTCCGTCCCTAATCAATGCACAAGAATCTAGTCAAGTTATGTTACGTACATGATAGTTTAATACATGAAGCACATGTGAACATGATAGTACATGAGAGCACATGAGTGTACATAAATAATAAGAGTATAAGGAATACATGATATTCGTGAAAAGCACATGACATGAATTATCCGATGCACCCAAGGGGGATAACATCTCATAAAAAAATCTATATAGTACCAATCCGTGATAACAACGTGACAGCATCAAGTAAAGTAGTCTAGAGCAAGAATATAAGTCCTAGCAAGTATGAAACGATCTTATCATGTACTTGCCTGATATCCTAAGCAACTGGGGAATACAGATGTCCGAACTAGAGTAACCGAGTCCTAGTTAGATCAAGACAGGTTACAATGTGTTCAAAATATGATAAATGAAGTTTACAATACAATCTACATGATTGTAGGTCATTCTAGGTTAAAGTCAACTCTTGGTCAACTCTCGTCAACCTTCTAGTCAAACTTGGTCAACATCTAGCTAACTAGGTCAATTGTCTAGGTTTGGTCAAACTCTAGTCACACTCATAGAGGCTTACTGGGTCAATTTCTAGATCAATCTATAGGTATCACAATCCAAGGCTAGGATACCAAGGTATAAGATACAAATATCATGTATATCTATACAATACAACATTTGTATCAGATATATATCCTCCTAGTATATAACTTAATACTTATATATATATATATATATATATATATATATATATATATATAGAGAGAGAGAGAGAGAGAGAGAGAGAGAGAGAGAGAGAGAGAGAGAAAAGAAAAAATAATAAAATATATATATATATATATATATATAGAGAGAAAAGAAAAAATAATAAAATATATATATATATATATATATATATAGAGTGAGAGAGAGAGAGAGAGAGAGAGAGAGAGAGAGAACAAGGGAGGTGAGGTGCCACCTCACGGTAAGGTGGCTATATGTCACCCTCCCATGTTATCATCATGCACTTGCACACTTTTTGGCGCATGATGATACCATGGAGAGGTGACACATAGCCACCACCCATAGGGTGGCACCTCACCTCCCTTATTCTCTCTCTCTCTCTATATATATATTTATATATATATATATATATATTTATATATATATATATATATATATATATATATATATATATAAAACTCATGTGAAGGTAAGCCTTCACAACTAAACATACATATATATAGCAAGGCCCCACACCTATATAACTCGAACATAGGTAAGCCTTCACAACTAAACATACATATATATAGCAAGGCCCCACACCTATATAACTCTAACATACATATACTATGCCTATATATCACAACTGAACTCTCTAATAAACTCACAATACTACCTCACCCATATGACACTAGTATATATGTGAAGGTAAGCCTTCACATAACCACTCCCAAACATATACACATAACCCTCCTCTATATACCTATAAACATACCACATACTCATAGATACATAGCCTATATACATAACCCCTCTTCCAAACTCAGTTAACTGAGTATACAATAAACCTATACATAAATCCATATAACACTACACCAAATCAAGGCTTTTACGGCCTCCCATTTACGGCGTGCGTTAGATATATGCCGTAAATGATATAATATTACGGCACACTATAAATGCGAGCCGTAAATTCTTGTTTTTTGCTTTTTAATACGGCATGAATTTTTAGGGCCGTTAAATGTTCTCAATTACGACTTGCATTTATGCGAGCCGCAAAATATAGGATTTTCACGGCATTTTACGGCCTGTGGTGGTAGGCCGTAAAATAAATCGACTTTTACAGCCTACAAAAATCACGCCATAAATGACATCCCACCAACTCCCAAAAAAATTGCCACCAGTTTAACACGAAACCGCGAAAGTTGAAATAATTCCCTTCCAAATTTCTATTATCTCACCAAACCCAAATAAGACATAAAGGGTGAGTCTTCTGTTCCCGACCCCAAAAAAACTTTCAGAAAGAAAACCCTATTTTTTGGCGGCTTCAAATTCTTGGCAAAAAGGGCTTCCTAACCTACACTTGCTTTTGGGGAGATAAGAAGTATAGGGTGAGTCTTCTGTTCCCGACGAGGTGATTTCTCGAGGTCCTTTTCTTGGCGGTAGGGCGAGTCTTCTGTTCCCGACGAGTCTTTTGTTCCTGACTAATCTTCTCCGGGAAGATCGTCTTTCTCGACGAGTCTCCATCGACGAGCTCTGGTTCGATGGAAAATATTAAATTTGTTTTATTGATTCGAACTTGACTGGTAGGTGTTCGATCCAATTCCTCAAAGGAGCCACCAGCTCCGGTCAAGCAGCTCCTCGGTTTGAGGCATTCTCCGATCGGTGAGTATTTATCGAAATAATGTGGTTTTGATGCATTCGATCGATTTCTTCTGATTCTGTCCTATATTTTTCTAGGTTTGGAATAATTTTTGTAAACTGTCTTCTTTACCATCAGTAAGGAAGATGCTCGGTGGAGTCGATTTAGATCTCACATCAACTTGACTCTTTTTTTTTTTCCTTTCAGTTGGAACAAATATGGGTGACATTTCAATTTGGGAGGTATCCAGTAGACAAAGGCTTGGGCACAAAATTTTTAAAGTTTGGGACCTTGAAGCAATGTTCAATGCTTCTTCAGGTAAATCAACTTGCCTTGGATCTGTAGTAGTTCTTCAGTGATAGGATCCCAAATGTGGATGATCTGAAACTGAAACATATCTGGCAGAATTTGACATTTCTAAGATGATTCGAAGGAGAAATTGGAGAAGCAAAGAAAATTTTGGGTGAGAACAGAACTATATTTGAATTGGAGGGGTAGCGGGAAAGTTCTACAGACTAGATCTAAAGGAAGAAAAATACAATTGTAGCTAAGAACATTGTTAATTAGAAAAGAAAGTAATGAAAATACAAGTCCATTTCTGTTCCCTCTTCTTCCCTGCTACTCTATTTATAGAGTTCAAACCACAAAAAGGAAAGTCTGACTTGGCAATGATGTGTGGCAATGATGTGGCAATGATGATGTGGAGGCCATTTATTGGAGATTGATTGTAGAATGAGCTGGAGGCCATCTATTGGATGAGCTGCTATATGAGCTCTGATACTGAGCTCTTTAGCTCTGATACTGAGCTCTGTGGAACTGTTTTATAAGCTCAGATACCGAGCTCTGCAGCTCTGCTGTATTAGCTCTCTATTACTGAGAATATATTGTTGATCCTCCCACAACTAAGCCAATGATTCACCCCATAACGAGCCAATGTCAGATAGGTATTCATCAATACCTTCCTTCCCCTTAATTTTGACCTTATCCCAAGGTCAAAGTATAGGAAATCCTTTATGAAAAGCTATGAGCAGTTAATTCTATTCTCTGGTGCAAAGTCCTTGTTTGTGTGCAGAGCCATGTTTGTCGGTGTACATTTTATAGAGCTACTCACATATGTGTAGTTCATTGAGATTCACTCACTGTGTGGAGTCACTGGAGAAAACTGCTAACTAGCTGAGCTAACTGATACATTACTACAAGCTACATTATACTGCTACTAGACTAAGTCACCTGTACTGAAGTCCAGCTAACATAGGGTGTGTATCCACTGATAAGTTGCAGGTTCACTGATACATTGATGTATGAAATGCTAAATGATGTGTTATGGCATCTTGAAATTGTACTACTACCTTTTTTAGCATGGATACTGACATGCTGGCTGTCCTTATACTTGCGTCCCATATCCAAAAACCCAAACCACGTTTGCAGGTAACATGGCTAATGTCTCTCCATCATCCTACCTTTATCAACCTTGAATTTGAAGCATACATCTTGGTGAAGTTGGTCGATGTGAATGCCCAACCATACAATCTTTCAATTCCCTGACCTGACTTGCTTACCAGGGCATTTTGCAGGCCCCTGGCTATAGTTCCTATAGTCGAATCCTCTAGTTTTTAACTCCAAGGTAAGCTCAATTATATATGTCCTTGTGCGTAATGGTGGTGGGGGTGACTTTGCAGGCCATGTACCCATAATGGGTCTTTATGAATCTACCTACTGGATGTCTTTGCTAGCTTGCGAGACACTACTGACATTGTTCTCGGCTCTGTTGATGGCTATTTGTGGGAACATGTTCGGATTCGACTTCTTCTTGAAGAACAGCTTCGCGATTGTCTTCCTCACATTCTTCCTTTTGCAACTCAATATGGTAAGTTATGTTGTCTACAGCCTCCTTGTGCTATTGAAATAATTACTTCAGATCAGTTTTTGGTACTGGGTTAGGGCTTTAATTAGGTGTTGGGTTAAATGAATTCGGACCCCGAGTCGAGGTCGAGCATGAGGCGGAAAGTTAACATTTTGGTTATGACCAAGTTCTGAAGATGTTAGGGCTTTAGAAACCAAAATTTATATTAAGAAAACCTGTTTCAGGTTGGTATAGAGCAAATTGATACTAGTCAATCTTTTAACTTACAAAGTTTTTTCATGTTCATTTCAGTAAGGTGTTCAGAAGGTTCTTCATGTAAGGTTTCATCCAGAATGACTACCTCAACTTTAGATTGAGTGCTAAACATATTTCAATAGGATAGGCCTATATATATTGGCATCGACAGATTTCTTAAACCTTGATATACTTCTTGATGCTTTCTTTTATTTATATTCATCTTTAAGCTTAAGCATTAAGAGAACGCAGCCTCGAACTGTTTTGCATATAGCTAGATAAACCACGCTAGCTTGCCTATTAAACTGAGATTATTGTTTTTCTTTTGTACTGTAATTATTTTATTTTATTTTTATTGTGCAACTCTTATGTATTGTGATAAATGTGTCTTCTTCCATATATGCAAAAGAAGGTTGAAGTTACTTGAGTAGATATGTTGAAGCCTTTACACCAGTTACTTAATTGTGTGTGGCATGTGTCTACAATATAATTATTATGTTAAAATCCATATTCTAAAGCCTTGATGCTATTTTCCTTCAGACGATTCTTGGGACATGTCAATATTTTTGGACCTAACATTCCTATTAGGCTTATGCTTTAAATGCCTTTTAATAGCCAATGCTTGCTTATCCGAAAGAATAGAACTATAGAAGTCTACCCACCTTTGGGCTTCTTGTTGGGTTCTTAGAGGTATTTCTCTTACTTATTTTAATTTGGTTCGACGATCCAAATTCTGGTTATTTTCACTTTCTTTTGCCAATAACAATGTTGATTCTTATTTTCATATTTGTCATCGTGCATATTTTCACTTTCTTTTTGGTGTAGTGTAGTTTATCTATATAGACTAAACATTTTCTTGTAAGGGAAAATATGGAGAAAAATATATCGGTGTTTGCATGATACATTTTTGTTGTACTCTGCGTGCTCTTCCAGGTGTTGCTTACTCCAAGCATCTTGTGCAATTGTATAACTATAATGGTTGAGAAGACCTTATTCATCAGTTAGAGGTAATATTAAACAAAGATGGACATTCTTCATTATATTATTTCTATTATTATTGATATTCTTTGTATATTATTATGTTTCACTCGAAAATTGCCTTGCTGATGCCACTTGTTAACTGTGTAATATAATAGTATGTTAACGCGCGTCCCTGAAGTTGCTGATGACTACTTTTTCTTTTCGAAAAAATCCATGTTATTTTCAGATTGATGCTCATGTTGGTGGAGTTAATGACATTGCGTTTTCTCAACCAAACAAGCGATTCTGTGTTATAACATGTGGGGATGACAAGACAATTAAGGTTGGTATGTTTTTCAGGAAGATAGCGAGCAGTGATGTTTTTGTGCTAAGCTATCATGTGTCAGCAGGTTTGGGATTCTGTTACTAGAGAGTCCTTCAGTACAGTTTGAAGGACATTAGGCTGCCGTGTACTCTATTTGTCCGTATGTCAAAGAAAATATTCAGGTAACATCGCATATAACTTTTATTTTGTTTTCTTGTAAGCAACTAGTGCCTGAAATATCCTTTTTAGTCTTTCATTATAGTAAAAACCTGGGTATCTTGTTCCTTATGAACTCTACTCATGTTAATAATTGTTCTTAAAATCCTTTTGTGTAAGAGTTACAACAAGATATTTTGTCTATTTCTCAGTTCATCTTTTCATACGGCGCCAGGTCATTCGTGTACCATGGCTTATAGTGCTGATGGGACAAGGTTTACTTTTGAGGATTAACCATCAACTATTATCAGTTTATCGAAATGATTGAATAGTTCCATTCAACTATATTACATTCTTAAAGATAGATAGTTGCCCATTTACAGGCTGTTCTCTTGTGGGACTAGTAAGGAAGGTGACTCATACATTGTGGAATGAAATGAGAGTGAAGGGTCTGTGAAACAAACATTTACTGGTTTTAGAAATAGGTCAGTCGGGGTTGTACAGTTTGATGGATTAAATATTTCAGTAAAGTTCTTTGTACTGCAGTTTTTTAGATCATATTTGGATTGATCTGTATGTTTATTTGTCTGTTTTTACTGTTCTTCGATGTTATAACCTCAACTTTTGTTCATCTTACTAGTGGTAAATATATGCAGGTTGCGGGATGGGGAGCTGGGGAGCTTACTTGCTGAAGCATAATGTGATATCATTTGCGCCAAAAGACTCACATGAAGCTCAAGTACACTTTGCGATAGACACTGAATTCTTTTTGGTACTTGAATTAGAGGAATTATGGTGTAGAGACAATCTCTTGTACTAAGATTCTTTTTGGTATTTGAAGCCCTTGAAGTGTCCGGCTTTTGCTTTTGTAGTAAGAAAGTGACTTGTTTTTGTAGTGAGAAAGACTTTTGCTCTTAGAAATATTGTTTGAAGACTTTTTCTCTTGGAAATATTTTTTAATATTGACATTTGCTTTGTGTTAATATTCTTTTGTGTTAATATTCTATCATGTTCTATGATCTAATTAATTTTTGTGGCTTTTTGTCCAACTTGCAGCTCAAAATACTCTCCGTAAGCAATTATTTGTTTTCTATTAGAAATTCAGTAAGAACATAACTAGATTATAGTCATTGTAATTTGTATTTGTAGCCATTCAAATGTGGATTTAATTAAAAAAAACATAATCACGACACACCTTACGAGCCACAATATAAATATCATGAACACTTTAACGGACCACAAATGCAAGCCTTAAAAATATTTTCGTTTTAAATGTTCACGGCTTGCCATATGTGCCATAAATTGAAGCACTTGAATACATTAACGGCCCTCACTTTGAGTCATAAAATTTTAGTATTTACAGCCTGCATTTTAGGCTGTAAATAAGATCCGAAGGTTTACATCAACTTCATTTACGGCCTGCATTTACCTAAGTTACGGCATATTATTGCACGTCGTAATTGTTAATACCCTTTTACGGCTGGAGCTTTTACGGCACGACCCTTTCAGCCGTAAAATAAGATTTACGACACATTTTGCGGGCCGTAAAAGCCCTTATTTGGTGTAGTGTATAACTATACATCAACTAAATACAAATCCCACACAGAAATCTGGAACCCACATACCTATATCAAATATATATCCCATATGCAAACCCCCAAATATAGCCTAACCTCTCTCTCTCTCTCTATATATATATATATATATATATATATATATATATATATATAAAAATATATACATATATATATAAAAAAAATAAAAATATATATATATATATATAAAATATATATATATATATATATATATATATATATATATATGTATATATATATATATATATATATATATACATATATATATATATATATATATATATATATATATATATATATATATATATATATATATATATATACATATATATATATATATATATATATATACAGATATGATCTCTATACTCATCACTATCAAACATACACATTAATATACTAACCTCAGATCTACAAAACCCAATCCAATCAAGTCTAACCCTGGCAGCAAAGGGGAATGTATGCTGCAGGTAATAATCAGTGTGTGTGTGTGTTCTGTGTGTGAACAAAGAGTGAATGTGAGGGTGTAACAAAACATGTAAGTATCAGAGTGATGTGTGCTGTGTCACTTGGTGTGTCCAAAGTGTCTGCAAGTGTTACAGAGGTGTCATATATATATATATATATATATATATATATATATATATATATATATTTACAGATATGATCTCTATACTCATCACTATCAAACATACACATAAATATACTAACCTCAGATCTACAAAACCCAATCCAATCAAGTCTAACCCTGGCAGCAAAGGGGAATGTATGCTGCAGGTAATAATCAGTGTGTGTGTGTGTGTGTTCTGTGTGTGAACAAAGAGTGAATGTGAGGGTGTAACAAAACATGTAAGTATCAGAGTGATGTGTGCTGTGTCACTTGGTGTGTCCAAAGTGTCTGCAAGTGTTACAGAGGTGTCCACGAAGTGTCCTAACATGGTATCAGAGAAAACATAGTGTACAGTGAGGTACGTGTGTGTCGAGCAGTGTTGGTGAGTGTGTACATGGCAAATCGTGTAATCAAATGTGTCTGTGTGTCGTGGCCTTATCTAGCATGTCATCTTGTGTCCAAGTGTCAAGAAGAATGTGTCCAAGTATCAAAACACAGTGTCCAATTGAGTATCAGAACATGTGCACACAACAGCCTTGTGCTTGTGTGTGTCGAGCCCCCTAGGACACAAAGTGTCCAACCAAACCTCTCGTATTCATGTCAGTGGGTAGGTGAGTCATAGGGTCACATGTCAGTGACCCTAATTCATGTACAAACTGTGTCGTATGTCGTGTCTAACCACGTATCAGTGGCTTGAATACACGTGTTCACGTGTCAGTGCAAACCAGTATAGACATTATAACTTCTTCGATACGACACGACACCGTCCCATCTTTTGGAAGAGTCCTATCAGTTAGTGCCCCCATCTCCATGTCAAATATCTCGTGTCCACGTGTCGTGTCCTAGGAGTTCTAGGATTCGGGCCGCAGTATACTGCACACACACTGGTGCAGGCATCCCTGTGTCCAAGAACGGACACGAAACATGTCCAAAACGTGCTCAGTCCTAAATATTATCAATCCACACATTAACAGCTACCAAAACATGAAATTAGTTTTGAAAAACAAGAACAATTATTCCTATGAGGCATTTCATCGAACACATTGACTAGTTATCCGATACTCCTCCGATACGCGTACCAAATGGACACGAATCGAACCCAAACTCTGCCTATAGCTAGGGGGACCCTAAATGGATGTATCTATGGAGAGAAATCAGGAATTTAATGGGTTTAGATATCAATACCTATTGAGAGTTAGAATCTCAATGAAATAGCCCCTTGAAAAGCTTCAACACCAAATTCCTATGGTCCAATGCCTCCAAACCTTGCTAGCTAGCCACTAGTGACTTCTTCTTCACAAGAGGAATGCAATGAAACTGATTTGGTTCAATTTGGAGGTAATTTGAAGAAAGGGGGCAAATTTGGGGAAGAACATAAACTAGGGTTAGGGTTTGCTACAAAGGAGGCAAGATGGGGCTAATGATGACTTAAATAGGTGGGGGAGGCTCTCATGGTCGGCCATGGTGATGGGCTAGGGTCTAGCTAAGTCACAAAGTCCAATACCTCTTCCTATGTTGTAAAAACAAGCCCTTAAGCTAAAGGCCCAAACTAGCTCCTTAATTCAAATCTCCAAATGGTTTTTAAGTCATTCCTAGCCAGATTAGAGTCTAATTACTAACCCAAACATGCTAGCTAGGTCTCGATGGTCATGGTTAGTCTGTAGGCTAAGTTGTTATAAGGTTTCACTAGCAAAAGGTCAAAATCATATTACACTAAATTAAATAATATTAAAATAATCAAAAATTTATAATTACTAAAATACCCTTATTCTAGAAAGTTGTAGTGACACAAGAAGAGATTTTCATGCGTTGTTTTTTTTTATTGGAAGCGTATCGAGATTATATTTCTGAATATCTAATTTATTTTCATAAATTTTGATCATCAATTCTTGGAAAATTCGTAGAGTGCCAGTTATCTAAAATTTGACACGTTTCGGTATTTTTGAGATTTTTGGAGAACCAGGAATCAGAATCATGAACAGTTTAATGTTTTGGAAAGCTAACATAGAGATCTATGACATATATATTTTTCAGAAATTAATACTTTCATCTAGTATTTTAATTAATTTGTAGTACTCAGTTTTGGTCGTCGAATCATCGATTTGGTCACGGTTAGCCATAATGTCGATATCTTTTGACCAAAGCGTGATTTTGGGGCAAGGTCGATTCTAGTGCACTCATGGTGCTAAAATCTACTGGGATGTACTCTCAAATCATAAAGTTTGTGTCGTTTGACTACTTAGTCAATAATATGTCTCGATTTGCGTGCCATGATTCCCGAATTGGAAGCCGTGACCTTCCCAGGCCAAAAACTTATGGTTAAACTTTATTTCAGAATTATCTCAGATTAAATTAGGATTTTAGGTAATTTATTCCATAATTAAATAGAATCAGTTATGTTAAACTATTAGCCACTTTCTAGGATTTTTAGAGTAGGATTTTCATATCTAACTTATGATTATTTACGTGATGGGGTAGATCGGGCTACGACGTCTTGAGTTGTGACTTCACCATCTAGTAGAGCAAGGGAAGTATCACTATGTCACACCCCAGAACCAGTATACTGGAAAACGGGAGACAGACACAGCTAGCTACGTATATAGAAGTGTAATTCACTTCGACATATGGTCACGGCTGTCTAGATGCATGAGGGTTTATCTACAAGCCATCAATCTCTTATGGTTAAGAACAAGCCTAGTGTCTCAATCTCAAGCAAGTAATAATAGTTACAAGTTGTTAGACCATCATATATTCAATAGTAAGGCATCCTATACATTTTATATACAGATGATCATGAAGCTAGTCGTACAAAATGCGAGGACTAGCAAGAATTTCAGTCATACATGATCAATCCTAGGATTTGTTAATCATGTTACAGTCCATAGACAGACAGGAATGTAAATTCAACACGAGCTAACACTTGCTCGGCGGCTAAACGCCTCAAAAAAATAATTTATAATAGAGTGGGAGAGCAAAATAAAAACCCTCTCGTTGCCATGGTTACGCCTAGTGTTCACCATCTGGCTGAAAGGCTGGAAGATCCTCGGGAGCTACTTCAAAATCTGGCCATACAAAACCGGTTGGGTCAGACCCCAGAAAGAGCAAGTACCACAAGGGAGGCTTCACTTAAGAACTAAAACCAGCATGTTAGAACATAAACAAGAATAATAACAAGAAGAAATGAAATGCAAATAAGGCAACAAATGACGAGAGGATGAGGAACTATTTCGGAAGCCTGGTTACAATCCATAAACCAGACAAGGACCTAGGTTGTAACCCTTCACCTGAACAGAACCTGGTCTCTAACCATTTATCACCAAGAGTAAGCAAACATGTCCTGAGATAGTCATGTACTGGATCTAGACAAGACTAGACAGGATTGAAATCTATCCAACATTTACGGCCAAGCAAAGAGTACAACTTGATACTTTAACTAACTAGGGTTATCACAAGTCTAGTTACTAGCAAGATGCAATAAGATATTCCGGCAGTCACAAGCCCTGCAGCTATCCAGGTTATCCAGGCGAGGTTCATGTAAGAGTTATCAAGAATTATTAGGTGACTTAGAGTGCAACACATGACAGTGTGCTTATTACTTGTTTCAAGAAGTGTCCCACAAGACAGTGGGCTGGAAATGTGCCCTACTCGTCGGCAGGCTACAAGTCCATCGGGTGTGGCCAGGATAACGGGATCGCCTGTAACTGGAAACATCTCTCTATATGAACTATTTTGATCAATCTAGTTATTAACCTAGTCAGATTCAATATGAATCCCTGACCGTGATAACCAGGGATGCAAGTCCTAGACATGATGCGAGCTAAGACTGGTAGCTTATATGAGCACATTCAAGAACGATCACCCATGGTATCAAGTCAACGGTTACTTAGCAAGTCTAGATAGCCGTCGCAACAGCATATCAAGATTATCAGGTTAGGTTACTTATCAAGATTGCTTATCTTCTCAAGAATGCGTCACGACGGACCACTATCAAGAATTATCATGCCATATTGCATGTCAAGAGTGCACCACGACGGGTCACTATCAAGAGTTATCATGTAAAATCACATTGTCATGTCGTAATCCTGTAAGTGCACCACGGCGGGCCACTATCAAGGAGTTATTAGAGAGTGTATGTGCCATACCAAGATCGTGCTTAAAGCTCAGAGTACATGTGTAACATGGAAAATAACATTATAGGGCTAGCCAAGTAAAGAGTACAAGCAAAGTCACAACTCACACTAAGGACCATGGAGACAAACAAGGATAATTGTAAGAGAAGGCACAAGGGGTCAATGGGGTGACATGGAGAGCATGCGCCCAGAGCTATGCGCCCAAGGCTATGTGCCCACTGCTATGCACCTGAGGCTATACGCCTAGGGCATGTCGCATCATGGAGAGTTAAGGGCCTTGGGAAGGCATATGCCAAAAGCTATGCGCCTATGACTATGCGTCCACATACATGCGCCTACATGCATGCGCCCACATGGTGGAGTCAGGGAGGTCTTGGAAGAAATCAAGAGACTAACTTCCAAGGCAAGGTGGGCGCATAAGGAAAGCTATGTGCCCAAGCAAAGGAGACATGGTGCACTTAGCCGCATATCTAGAGCTATGCGCCTAGGCTGGGGAGTCCTTGGGCGCATATATAGGGCGATACGCCCAAGCAGAGAGCATGGGAGACTTGGGCACATATAGATGGCTATGCGCCCAAGGAAGAAGGGCTGTGGGCGCATAACAAGCTATGCGTCCAGCACTATTCTTCTTCTCCAAATCCGAGAACATGTGTTCATGAACCCATGAACTCCCCAAGTCCATTAATCACTCAAAATTAATCGAAATCCGGGTTTTCAAAGGTCAAATTTGGGTAAAATGAAATTCTCTACCACATGGAATAATTAGTTTTTGAAAATAAGGAGGTTTGATAGATCAAAACCCAAGAAAACCAAAAATGACCAAAACTTAGATCTACAAGAAAATATCCACCAAATTGAAAAATGCCAAGTTCTAAAGTATCTTGAAATCACGTGGGGAAAATAATAGAACAGATAGAAATAAGTTCTCTCATGAAGCAAGCTAGCACTTGCCTAGGTTTTGGGAGAGAATTAATGGATGAGAGAAATAAATGAAAAAGTAATGAGGGGAGAGAGAGAGAGGGGAGTTGGGTTTTAAAAAGGGGGGGTTTATCATGATGAACCACTCACCCAAACCAAACCAAACCAAAATAAACCAAGCCAAACCATGCTAAGCTATGCTAGACAAGCTAATATTAAGGTTGGGAATCTGTACAAGTATACTTAAAATACGTATAACGGAAAATGGAAGTAACACACTATGACCTATGTTGCCTTTATTTTATGTTGTATGTTATTTTTTTCCTTAAAACTGTTAGTCTTATCTTTTATATCATTGGCGCACAAGAGTTATACTTGTTATCTTACATGTTCACTTAATACTTTCCTTCAATATCCAATGTTCGATGTTTAATGTTCAATATTTAAGTTTAAAGTTAATGTTAAAGTGATCATGTTTACTTGTGTGAGAGTCGGGAGGTGGAATACAACTGGTATGCATGTGGTCTATGCAATGTACAAGTTTCTCCAATGTTAATGTTAGTAGCAGTCATTGCACCTCACGTACCGACTTCCAGATGTCCTAACCCATCCACATGCAGAACACTTGTATTCTAAAACATACAGTACACGTGACTTGATTTGTGTTGACATATTATCCCGTAGTATATTTGTTGTTCTCTCATATTGTTCTGGTATCTTAGTTATACCTTCAACTATTTTATATCATAGTTATACTCTCAAACTATTTCCAAGATATAGTGGTATTCTTTTGTATCATATCATATTCATCTTTTTCTTACTGCTATTCTTTATGCTTGTATATCATATTATGTAATATAGTTTATGGTGATCTTGCTCCAATCTTGACTGGATAACTATTTTTTAGCTTTAGACGATGTGGTTTGCCCCGAGGTTTATGGTGCGTATCTTGGTGACACTGACGTTACCAATATGCCGGTTGCTTCTACTGATGCGGAGTATCATATTTCTTTCTTATGCTTTTTCGTATTATTCATAGCTAGTGAACTTAAAGGACTTTAGTTCTAGTTGTTTTATAAGTTATTTTTAGCAGGTTTGTTCCCGAGACAATTTTGAGTTGTAGTGGATCTTTATTTAAATTAATTATTGAGACTTTAAGTTAATCTCTTTGTCTTAGCTTAGTTGTGGATAATATATGTGGACTGTGTACTTATATGGATAATGCCTATCATAGACAACGTACTACTGCCGATGCTGCGACATAGGCTGGGCTTGGACACATATTCGCATCCTAAATGGTGGGTTCGTATCGTGACAAGTTTTTATGGTGGCCCATGCTTGTCAGGTTTTGCATAAGCTTGCGAACTCATGGTTAGTACTTCAACTTAATAGTACTAGTTGCGAGCCTGCGAATAGAATTGAAGATTGGATTTAGAATAACTTTTAGGAGAGTTATATCATCCATAAATATGATTTCCAACCCAATGAGTTTTCTATCATCATCTCTTATAAATCTTGCTTGATTCCGTCTATGATTTCTTCGATATGTATGCATCTACCGTTCTAACCATGTCCTTCACGTCCTTTTTTAGTTATCAATGGTTGCTTAATGATACTTAATATCTAGAGCTCACAACTCTGTAGCAAATGGTAACCACCAGCAGCCTTCTGCATCTCAAGTATCTTCGTCACCTGTAACAAAGAGCCTTCCTCCTCCACCTCCAACCAAGCCACCTCAAGGAGGAGTGTCGGCTAATGATGCACCCATTTACGAGCTCATTAGAGGTTTGATGGAGGCACAGAGGGCACATGTAAATGCCCTAAGACAATAAATAGAGGTGATACGAGCAGGCATGGAGCATGCTCAACACGTCGCCTTGACAACCATGGAGAAGGTTGCTCAGCAGCCGCAACAGCCTGCTCAACCGAAAGAGATGGACATCCGAGACTTTAAGAAGATGAAGCTACGGGAGTTCAAGGGGATCGAGGGAATTCTCTATGCCAACGAGTGGCTCGAGGACATCACGCAGATTATGAGGTTTTCCCGACTCTCGGAGGACTTAAAGATTGAAGCGGTTGGTTTGCAGCTTCACGACATCACTCATACGTGGTTCAAAAATGAGCCCAGTCTAGCAGATCCATACCTAACCTGGGATCAGTTCAAGGACCTCTTTAAGTGAAAATTCTTTCCTATAGTAGCCAAGGGCATTCTAAAGAATCGGTTCCAGAACTTGGAAATGGTAGCTTATCAGTAGATGAGTGAGCCGCGGAGTACGACAGGTTGAGTCGTATTACGGAGTACATGGTTAGAGACCCGAAGGATCGAGCATGGATATTCTGACAAGGCTTGGCCAAGGAGATTAGAGTACACATTTCCTCGGGTACTATGACATTTTCGGGAATCTTAGCAGAGGCACAGAGAATAAAGGTGGATCTAGACCTAAGACCCAAAAGGGCCCGTGACTCAACTGGAGGTGGTAGAGATAGCAGTTATCATGAACCATCAAAATGTCCTAATATCCAACAGAAGACCCGTCATCCCCAACAACAGCAACAGAATCAACCTAAGATTAGATGTTATTTTTGCCAAAAAGAAGGACATGTTTGGGAGAATTGTAGGGTTCGACAAGGACTTTTCCTATATTGTTGATCATCCAATCATAGAGTAAAAGATTTCCCTATAGCTCCTCCTCTACCCACCAATAGACCAACCCAGAATCAACAGTTTGGCGGATCACCCCGCCAAGGGCAGGGACAAGCATTTGTAGCGGTGGTACAACCCAAAAATGAAGGTAACATGTATTGCTTTTCTTAAAGTTTTTTGTTACAATTGTTAATTAAGATGTATGCTTAGTATACCCTAGTTGGATTTAAATATTATTAAGTTTACCATCTATTTGATTTCCTTTTCAACAATGACCCTTCCATGACTTACCTTAAGAATTATTATTAGATTGCCCTAGAAGATTGCTTGCATATATTACTATATTTGCATAGGACAAAAATATTTTAAGGGTGGTTGGTTGTAGCATCCGCTACCAAAAATTTCTATTTTGATTAATGATTAAATAAATAGAAAACACGAGAAACTTTGTGGGATTTGATTTCGAGATCGCAAAGGTGTGAACCTAAGACTGTAGGTGAGATATGCTAACATTTGGTTATATATGGTCTATATGGTACTTATATATAGCCCAAATAGGTTATTTTAACATTTTTGAATTTTCTAAAATTTTGGTAATTTTTAAATAAATTTTTACTATAGTATTATCATTTTTGAAAAGCTTTTATAATTTTTATAAGGGTACCCAGGGGTTATTCTAGAGGCCAGATATTTTATTTGGGCTCTAGAACCTTAAAACTATTTTCTAGATTTTTTTAGGAATTTTAGGAATTTTATGGTATTTTTGGAATTATTTCGATAATTAAATATAGGAAAAAGCTATTTCTAGGACATCTAGGATTTATTATAGAAAACTTAAGACCAAAAGTTGTTCCCAAAAATTTTTCTAGCGTTCAATATGTTATTTTATATTTTCTAGAATTTTTCCATAACTTTTTGATTAAGTTTAGTATTTATTATGATTTTTCTTAAGCAAAATTGAATTAAAAACTATTTTCTGATTATTATAAACCTTTTTCCCTAATTAATGCCCAGTCA
Organism: Iris pallida; assembly: GCA_029216955.1. Taxonomy (NCBI): domain Eukaryota; kingdom Viridiplantae; phylum Streptophyta; class Magnoliopsida; order Asparagales; family Iridaceae; genus Iris; species Iris pallida. The sequence goes on from JANAVB010007596.1 coordinate 14,741,058, forward strand.
GCGTCATCTAGGCCTGCATGGCAGCCATTCAGTCGGGTAGCGGGGCCCAGCTGTCATTCAGCGGTGCGTGGGAGATTGGGTCTCCGAGCCAGTCTCGGAATCCAAGCCGAGCCACAGTTCCCTTATCCATTGGATCATGGAGGGAGCTGCAGAGATTCTACCACATGGCGCTTTTACCGCCTCTGAGCCGCAGCTTGTATATATATATATATATATATATATATATATATATATATATATATATATATATATATATATATATATATATATATATATAGGTATATAGGTATATAGGTATATAGTAAATCCTATTTTATTAATCTGCCGCAATTAGAAAATTTTAGGGGAGAGAGAGTGGGGTTTGATCTAGGATTTCTTCAACTCCGTGGAGCGATTGCCGCCAATCCAGAAGAGCTTTTTATTCACCGTTTTTTTATTGGAAGCATATCAAGGTCAGGTTTCTAAATATCTAATTTACTTTCATAAATTCTGAACCTAAATTTTTAGAAAATTCGTAGAGTGCCAGTTATCCAAAATTTAACATGTTTCGGTATTTTCGAGATTTCTGGAGAACCAGGAATCAGAATCAAGAATCGTTTAAAGTTTCGAAAAGCTAACACGAAGATCCATGACATATATTTTTCCAAAATTAATACTTTCATCTAATATTTTAATTAATTCATAGAACTCAGTTTTGGTCATCGAATCATCGATTTGGTCATGGTTATCCATAATGGCGATATCTTTTGACTAAAGCATAATTTTGGGGCACGATCTATTCCAGTGCACTCGTGGTGCTAAAATATACTAGGTGTACACTCAAATCATAGATTTTGTGTCGTTTGACTACTTAGTCAATGATGTGCCTCGATTTGTGTGCTACGGTTCCCGAATTGGAAGCCGTGACCTTCCCGGGCCAAAAACTTGTGGTTAAACTTTATTTCAGAATTATATTAGATTAAATTAGGATTTTAAATAATTTATTCTAGAATTAAATAGAATTAGTTATGTTAAACCATTAGCCACTTTCTAGGGTTTTTAGAGTGGGATTTTCTTATCTAACTTATGATTATTTATGTGACGGGGTAGATCGGGTTACGACATCTTGAGTTGTGACTTCACCATCTAGCGGAGCAAGGCAAGTATCACTATGACCTATGTTGCCTTTATTTTATGTTGCATGTTATTTTTTCCTTAAAACTTTTAGTCTTATCTTTTTTACCATTGATGCACCCTTATACTTGGTAACAACTTGTGCATTGGGATTCCCAACACCCGAAGCAAACTTTAGGGAATCACACTAATAGTGAGCCTTGATCAATTTGAATACGATCCACCTTACAAGCCCCGATATACCCCGTATAGTATAACGGTCTATCATGGCGGTTGCTCATCAAAAACATGTCCCCTTGAGTAAAGGTGATATTAGGAATCTTCTCTGATACACTATGACAATGAGGGAAAGTCACAGGGTCATCATGAGGTTCCACTATCTGAGACAAATATGAGTCTACATGCTTTAATACCTCACTTAGTGCCTCCCATATATCCTTGGAGAGACGGAGTAACTCGAATATGGACAGTCGAGCTAGGGTATTGGCAAGATGTGCCAATATATCGAAATTGGAAGGTTGTCAAGTATGAGGAAATTACACTTTTTTAAAGACTTGTCGAACCTCACCTCTTTCTATTTTTCTTTTTCTTCTGAGGTATACTTTGATGGTCCTAATTCTGATGAAGCCATAATGGCAGGTAGACTAGAAGCATGAGCTACAGTAAAAGGATTATCTTCTTCATCTTGATTGGAGGCACGTAAGTATGCCTTTCCGGATCTGGTTTCCTCGACTAGAGCTTCGTTGATCATATTGCATAATTTACTCTTTTTCTTCTTGCTCTGTATCTTGGAAGTAGACAAGGTAGATTTTGGATCCATATCTTCAAGAAGACCTGGATGAATCTACATGACTTTATCACGCTGAGTGATGAGTGGTACAAGTCCACTTGTCTGATCATGAACTGAAGGAAGATTGATGACTTGTAATGTTGCCTTCGGTATCGGTATAACACCGTCTTGTACTTCAATTGCAGGGAAATCTCCAAACTGGAGAGAAAAAAGATTTGTAGAAACTTATTTCTCATCTGTATGTAATATGATGGCCTTTGAATCCAACAATTGCTGAATATAATTCTTCAATATGTAGCAATCCTTCATAGGATGATGCACATACTAATGATAAAAGCAATACTTCGGATCATTGGTTTGCCTTAGTTCCTCTGGCCTTCGAGGAGGAGGTAGTTGCAACTTAATTCCCTTCATAAGCACCTAGAAAATGTCCAATGTGATGGCTTTATTGAAGGTATAATGCGGCTTAGGCCTTGGAGTAGCTGGAGCTTTCTGTTTAGGCTGGGAAGCAGCTATGGAAACATCTACCGTAAAGGACTTCTTTGCTTTGTTGGTTTCCCTAGAAGTGTTGTTGCTATAGGGACGCTTTCCTTTATATTCAGGTGATTTCAACCCAATCAAATATAGAACCTGGACTGATTCTTCAGCCTTCTCGACCGCAGCGATGAAGGCTGGCCAATCATTATAATCTCCATGACTAATGCAGAATCTGACTGTCGGTAAGAAGTTACCCCTGCATGTATCGATCAACACCAACTGAGGAGTCCCAGGATGTAACTTCATCGATAATCTCCTGAACTGTTCGATGAATTCACGAACCGGCTCTTTATTCTCTTGCTTTATAGCAATAAGCTTTGACATAGAGACATCACCTGTCCCTTCATAGAATTTAGTAAGAAATAATTTTCCTAAGTCTTTGAAGGTTTTAATACAATCATCAGGTAGATTGAAAAACCATTTAAAGGCTACTCCCTTCAAGGTGCTAATAAATAATTTAGACCATAGTGCATCATTCTTTGGTATGTGAATGGTCTGAGAGTAAAAGTATGTCAAATATTGTGTCGATGAACCTATTTTATCATAAGGAATCAGGATATTTTGGAGGAAAAAGCACATCATTCCATTCTGAAGGATAAGGGCATGACATTCCCATCTGATGCAGTTTATTCTTTAAAGCCATATCATCCAATCGAGCATTAATGCCCCGAATAGCTTCAAAAGTATCAATCGACTGGCTTGCAAAGGTCGCCTGTATGATAGTTGGTCGTATCTGTTGTAGCACTGGCGTAGAAACATTTCCAACTATCGGTGATGGATTAGGGTTGAATGACACCCCAATTATATTTTGATCGACGGTTGTTTAAGTTGATGGATAAGACTGATGTAGAGCTGTTTACAAGTTCATGGTTGTTTGCATTTGCTGCATCATTGCCATAAAATTTTGTAATATGGTTTCCAGATTATCAATTCTCTATCGATCATTATTACCCCTTCTTTATTACCAGTCACATACATGAAAGTTGTATATGCACTGCCAGATGGAGAAGTATGCATGGAAGCATCACTTGAACTAGTACTGCTTGATCCTGGCTATGAAACTGTATCATCTCTTTCTGAAATATGAGGTACTCTATCATCAAATTAAAATGTTGAATGGTCAAAGACTGAGAGAATGCTACCCCTAGTATCATCTTGTTTAGGAAATTGGAGTACACCAGAAGAGTGTCTAGATTAAGAATGGGTTCCTTGATAAACACCTTCAGGTGAAGTAGCTCTTTGACCTCCCCTGGATAAAGAGGATGAAGGTGCTTGATCATCACCTTGACTGGATGTTGCATAAACCGAGATCTCATGTAAATCATCTTCATTATCCGAAAGTTGCCGCCCGAGACATGACAAATCTAGAGAGTTCGGTTGCAATCTGGTGAAGACAGATCGCCTAATTGGTTGGTCAACTGTCTTTGAACAACAACAGTTGATAACAATCTTTGCACATGAATGTCTTTGACAAGAAAAAACTGTATTTGATGACACCTCTGTTGATTTACGCTTATGCCAAAGAATATCACGCAAGTCAATAGAAGGGTGTACAACCTCCTTTCCTTTTTTATGCGACTGGATAAAGTTCGTGTATGGGTCAGTTCTATTTTCTTAACTCGTCGACCTATTTTATGTACATAGGAACACCCAATACTTAGTTCTTGAGTTGTTTTATCATGTGAACTCATTTTAGGTACATTGGGAAGCATTGTACATGAGTCCATAATGTGTGGAAGAGAGATGCATGGATGACCGGGCCACATAGGCTTCATCCTGTATAGCTTCCCATCATTAGCACGCATAACACAGAGGGACGCATGAGCCGAGCCTCCTCCATAATGCATGGAATCTGTCGAGAATGAAAGTCTATGGAAGACAGACTTCTTATCTCTAGTTATGCGTCTAGAGTTCTGTATTGAAGCAGAACTCTCATCTCGATTCACCAAGTGTGAGGCAGAAGTTCCAACATTTGAATTTTTTAGCATCGTAGTATTTTCCTCTGCCAAGATTCAAAAGTTGTACATTCTTTTTGCCCAAATTGGAACGAAAGGTTCCGCCACAAGTGTGAACTTTCTTCACAGACACATGATTAGCATGCGCCTTCTTGGTGTTCTTCTTTCCATGAAAAGCACAGGACTTAGTTGATGGCTCATTGGTAGAGCCTCTTCTAGACGCATGGTGTGTCTTATGTGTCTGAACAACATCAATGTCCTTAGACAGTTTTGTGGCTAGTGCTGAGCCATGCACCTCTAAACTGTTGTTTTGGCCTACAGTGGCCAGAGCTTTTCCTTTTCCATCAGTGGCATTAGGGAGAGTAGGGAGAGACTTTGGATCCAAGCCTTACGAATACACTTGGATTTCTGCCTCTTGGCGGTCGGAGTGGAGTCCTTGTCTGGCATCATCGCTTCATATGCTTGTTGGTCGAATTGCACAACCAATATTTTGTCAACTGAACTTAGCTTGATCACATCAGATTGTGCCACCACTTTCTCTTCGGAGGAGAAAGTCATCCCCAGCAGAGTCACTGTTTCACTTAACAAATTGCCTAAAATTGGCTTTTGAAAGAAAACAAGAAAAAGTACAAAAGTACAAATTGTTTCTGGGAAGTATTGCTATGGAAGTCTGATCTGAGAGCGATCACTTTGTTCCTTGAACCATACGATGATGATAAAGAAAACTGCTTGAAGAAGACGAACAATCGGAAGAACTAAGTCACCAGAAAGGTATCGAGCAACGGCACTGATGGCACAGTCGAATGCTTTTCTGTTTTGCACACCCTGTTCTTGAGAAAAAGTTAAAGAAATGCTTCTGGGAATATCACTCTAAAAATATGAGTTTTCTCTGAATCTCCTCTCCTGTATCTCTCTTGATCTCTTTATCCCGTCTGTGTTAAAAATAAGTCTATTTATAGACTAGACCCTCTGTGCGTAAAAAGCAACAAAGTTGGGTCTCTACGCGAATAACTGTCACCCATGATGAAAATCATCCTCTACGCTTGATGACACATGTCCCATGTAAAGTTTTGATCTCTACGCATGGTGACACGTGTCCCACTACTTCAACAAAATGGGGAAAGCATGTACACACGTTCCTCGGTAAGTGTGGCATGAAAGCCACGTAAGCAGACCACGTTTTTATGTCGCCAGAAAAGATCGGGCGTAAAAATGACCCAAAATATATTTCCTGCGTAAAGTAGCAGACTGGGCATAAAATAGTCCAAAATAAACTTTCCGCGTAAAGTGGCTAAAAATAGGCATGAGCATAAAATTAGCTCAAATAAACTTTACGCGTACAACAGCCTTGAGCGTAAAAAACTCGAATAGCTTTCGTGCGTAAAAGAAGCAATCTCTTGAGCGTAAAATAACCCATCTGTACACTAAACGACAAGTGTTGGGTTTAGTGTAAATCAAATCTTCTTGGCTTCTGTGCAAACCGCTGTCAGAAAATCATTATGTCAGAACAGTATCACGTGCATTAAATGCGATGTGGACAGTCTGTCTCCCGCGTAAAGTTCAGTGGATAGCTCTCACGTAAAGTAGCTCGCGTAGATTTTTACTCTGTTTGATCTCTGCGTAAAATCTGATTCTGACTCACTTTGAATTGCGTAAAGTTCTCAACTTCTTTGACTTGGTCTATGAAGTACTTTTTACGCTCCTATAAGACCCCCTACAAAGTTTTCAAATTATTTTTAAAATTTGAAATACTTTGAACAGAAGCATAAAATTCGGGATTTCAACAGTCCGCATAGAATTCGGGATACCCAACGGTCATCTGCGTAAAGTTTGGAATACTCAACAGTCCGCGTAAAAGTCGGGATATCCAACAGTCAGCGTAAACTTCGAGAATTTGAACCGATTTTCAAAATTCTCTATAAATAGAGCCTTATGAGTAGAGAGAGAACTTTACTCGTCTTTTGCAATATCGATCTCTCTTTATTCTCTTCTCCTTCATACTCTCATTTCGACTGGATGGCCCCCAAGAGCAAGACCGTCGCCGGCAGCAAGGGTAAGAAGCCCGTCGAAGCTTCATCGACGGCCGATCGTACGGAAACCAACATCCCCTCATCAGTGACATCCCGACAGTCCAACCCCGCTGTGGCTCCGGCCATGAAAGGTAGAATACTACCTAACTTCGGCCGTGAGTTCGCCGGAGAAGAAGAGGACTTGAACTTTCAACTTTACGCCCACTTTATACGTGTCAGCGTAGCAATCGAAATAACAAAATACGTCCACGTTATACGTGTCAGCGTAAAAATAAAAATATACGCCCACGTTATACGTGCCAGCGTAAAAATCACAATACGCTCACATCAATATGTGCCAGCGTAAAATTCAAAATACGCTCACATCAATATGTGCCAGCATAAAAATTAAAATACGCTTACGTCAACACGTGCTAGCGTAAAAATTCACAAGTGAAAGACTTTGCGTAAAAACAAAGAACTTATACACTTTGAAATTTTTATCAAATTTAATTTGTGCGTATAAGCGTAAAATTTGCATAGTCAGAGTCTTTAATCTTTATGCGTAAAACTCAGACCAAATCATCTGCGTAAAAATTCAAATTTGATTTTTACTAACTTGATTTTTCTTTTTTCTTTTGGCAGTGGACTTGCAAATTCACCCACTTGCAGAAATATTTGGTTCGCCATCTGGTATGGTGGGTTCAAATTACTTGGAGAACTTGTCCCATGTGGAGTTCCCTCAGTCAAATCCAGAATATCCTGAAGGGAGAGCACAGCTGATAGCTACTCAAGGGGATAGAATGCTGCTGTCCATGACAAATGGGGATGTGTTGGTAGCACTAGATGACCAACAATTTTTGAAGCTAGCCTTCTTGTTTGGGGATGCGATAGACTTCCAATCACAAACACACCCCAAGAAGAAAGCTTGGGTGTTTAAATTTAGAGAAAGGGCAATGTATCTCCCCGATATGGCCAGAGATTATCCCTTATCTGCATTCGTCCATGCCACCTATCCCCGACAGATGCTATGGAACCTGACTCCCAGCAGTCATAGTAGGCCAGGAAGGATCATCTTCAAGAGGGATAGAGCCAACGATATGGGGTACCACGTCAGTACTCCTAGTGGTGGTGTTGTTCCTTTCTCCGGTCTCTTGCCTGGATTCACACCGAGCGAAGATTCAGCTCTGATCCAGCCAGTGCAGACACCAATGTTCATTAACAAGTTTATAGGGGCTACAGTATTATATCCCCAGGCCAACCCTAGGCTACCAGGGTGGTTGACCCCTTACAACCAGAACTAGATTCAGCTTAGTGCCTGGATCCTGAAGAACTTCAAGACAGACCTAGAAGCCATCGGCTTTTATGAAGCGGTAGCCTCTACGAGCCAGGGTATACCGATGAACAACAACCTGTTCTCGGCTTTGATGGAGTTGTACATGAGTTCAACAGGAACTTTTACAACTCCACTAGGTGAGATGGGACTTGCACTGTATGAGATGCATTTCATCTCTAAGCTGCCGATGGGTGAAGCTCCTTATGAAGAGTACGTTCCCTCCAACCGGGAACTAGCAGAAATCGGAGAAAAAAATCCTCGATTGGTTGAGGGCTACTAAGAACTGATGTGCCATTACTTAATTTGCACCTCCATGTATGATAGTGGGTCGCACATGGCATATACAAATAAAAGGACAACCTACCTATTCTACCATGAGAATAGGATTTCCAAGAACGAGAAGGGGAGATTCGAAGGAAATAAGGCTCCAACCATCAACCCTTGTTCAATAATCCCTTTAGATCTGATTAATAGTTTAATGATCTCTCATAAGTCTCCGGACCAGTATCTGTCCAAAAAGACTGGAGACATCCCTGCAGGGACTGAAACCTTGAGCCACTTGAGGCACGGTAGTCAGAAGATCTCAAGGGAAGCTTTCTGGCAGGCTTTCTGTCTCTGTGGCTGCGGAGATGGGTTGTGCCTGGGATCAGCACAGTAGACAGAATTTACCGAAACGTATTATGGCCGACAGTACGTTTGGTGTTCAAGGCCAGAATCAACCTGCTATCGGCAATGGTGTGTCGAATAAATGCAGGTTTGCAGATCTTTAGTGAGGAACTAATCAACAATGCTCCTCACCGAAAAGACTTCCCAAGGGTGGAGATGCCCTACTCTTATCTAATGGGCTGGCTACTGCATCATAATTGTAGTTTGTTGCTACCGGGCCCTGGTGATAATACGGAGGTCTTCCTCCAGAAATTCAACAAAGCCACATGGACTGCAACTACAGTGGCAGATACCCGAGCAGTACTGAATTATTCTCATGGTTGGAACTTCTTCTGCACAAGGCCACAAGTTCCAGCCGACTGCCTCGGCGTACAGTTTGAAGACAGACGAGAAGGAAAGACTTCATTGTCTGTGCCAGTTTTCAAATGGCTAATGTGCATCAGACCCTCCCATCTGATGTACAAGAATGAAGACGACTATGTGTTCGAACCGTATTTACCAAGTCGGTTCGCTCGCCAGTTTGGATATGACCAACTTCATATTGGTAATCCCTCCACCAGCTTCTAACATTATGGGAAGCTAATCGATGGTGCAAGAGCCTAGAGATATTTTAGCACTGCTTGTACCAGTGCCAAATTCAGAGTGTCGACTTCTACAAGCACAACCGAGCTACGGATACTTCATACGTATGCTCGCTTTTATGCGTCCATTCGCTCCTTTGCCCATGGCTATAATATGAAGGAGAGTCTTCGATGGCCCAAGGGAACGTCGAAGAACCAGTTAGGGTATTTCCAGACATACCCGATGACGCTGCTATTCCAGATGAGAATCTGGAAGTAATCCCTGCAGGAGCTGGAGAAATAGCTGCAGGACCAATTGTTGTTAGCAAGACCCGGAAGCGGAAATCAGGTGCAGCTGTTACCCTTCTAGAGAAGACTCTTCCAGAGAAGAAGAAGAAGGTTACCGTCAAAGGGCCTTCTAGACCAAGAGCCGCTACCCTAGAGAGTGACACTCTAGTCGAGGAGCCACAACATATGGCATCTTCTTCAGCTCATCCTGGAGAAGGATCCTTGGCATCCCAACCAGCAGCGTCAACAGAAGCGGTGTCGGTCCTATCTCCAGGACGCCTCAGCTCATCACTTCATCTAACTTTGCCTCAAAAGGCACAAGTTTTTGAGGATGCCGTCATAACACATACTGTTGATTCAGAGCTCATCCCATCAGATGAACCAGCTATTACCTTCGATGATGATGACTGGGATGGAGACTACGACTCGTACCTGGCACGTTCTGTACCTACTCTAAGTAAATATAAATCACACAAAATCTATACAAGATTATGTATTATGATTTTGCATATTAACTTATTTTGTGTAATTTTTGTAGGTGTTATCATTGCAACAAAGCCTATGGCTCCTCCTCCTCAAGAACCTATTTATGAGGAAAACACAGAGTCTGAAGAAGAGCATTCTTCTTCAAAAGAAGACTCTGCTCAAGAAGAATGTCCTCCATCTATGGAGGTACAACAAGAGCCCGAAGTAGAGGCTCAGCCAGAATTGTCTTCTCTTGCTGAAAATAGAGAAGAAGAACAAACTGCAGAAGAACCAACTGCAGATAAAGAAGTGGCTGCTGAAGAAGAAACAGATTTCAACGAAGAACCAGTTGTAGAAGGACCCATTACAACTGAAATACTTGAAGAGCCTGCAGAGCCAGTAGCCAAAGAGGGTGATGAAAATATAGTTGACCCATCAACTGAAGCTGGAGCCGTTGTAATAACATCCTCAGTTATTGCTACTGATCCAGTACAAGTTCCTGAGGAGACCATGTCTGAACCGGAGTCAGCTACAATTACTACCATTCCATCTGCAACTATCACCGCCATTGAAACTCTAGTAGTTTCGGCTCCAGAAACGGCTGGAGTAAAAAGTGCTGAAGACACTGTCCTTGAAGCTCCTGGGAATCAGTTGGCCATAGTAGCAGTGACAACAATGGCTTCATCTCAGTCTGCTACCAAGGCAACAACATCTGCTCCTAGTCTTCAGAAAAGAGATCTGGTAGACATCGCCGCAACGTCGAGCTCAAATACAGAAGTAAATCTCTTAGTTGAGATTTATACTGAAACTTTCTACAAGACTCTGGCGGCTCTGATCAAGATGGTCCTGAAGAAGGGCCTTAACTATGAAAGTCTGAAAGCTGCCATTGCTCTTACAATCAGAAATGTCGCCATGTTCAATGATGCAGCGAGAGCAACGGCGCTGGAGAAGGTCATGGAGGAACTTGAACAACCCATTAGAGAATATCTAAGGCTGTCAAGTGAAACTATTGAAAGTCTCATCCAAGACGAGTATGACGCTTTATCAGCTGAATACCTCGCTCGGGAGACTACTTTTAATGAAGCTCTCCAAGAGTACAACATCAAGGTCGCCAAAGAAAAAACTTTTTTGGCTGAAGCTAAGCCCCAGCTGGATATCCAGAGAGAAGCCTATAAAACTTCGAATATGAGAATTCATCAACAGAATGATAGAATTCGAGAAGTTGAGGCAGAATTGGTTCGTTTGAAGGCGGAGAGGGAGCAGTTGAACATAGCTCGAGACTAGCATCTAACACAGAGCTCAATTTTGGAGGAACAAGTCTTCGGAGCTAAGGCTACCATCAAAACCCTTGACGAAGCCAAGGATAAGATGATAGTCACTTTTGCTGGACCTTCTCATATCTGTACTCCAGAAGCTCGGCGCTCTGTAGCTACTAAAACTGTATTGAGCTCTCATGAAAAGCGTCTAGCAGAGCTACAAAATTTGCTTGAAGATGTCTCTGCTCCGCCTTAGGCAAATAAAGAATTTTTGAAACCTTCTATCTTTTTCATTCTATAATATTTACAAGAAATGAATAAAATATTTGTTTTGTGACCCTATCATTTATTTTGAAATTAAACAATAGGTATGAGACAGAAAACACTTATCAGAGGTAATATGGACATGACAAGTCTTCTAAAATCAATAAATTATATCTATCCAGAGGTAATATGGACATGATAGATAATGAATCTCGTTTTCTGTTTAGAGTATACGATACTATCAGAGGTAATATGAACGTAACAGATCGTAACAACTCAAAGAAAAATAGATTAATATCAATTCATAGGCCATAGGGACATGATATATAAGAAAAGAAGTAGACTTAATATTTATTCAGAGGTCATGAGAACATGATAAATAATAAATCTCTCTTTTTTAATCAGCTGGTAAGACAGAAGATCAAAAATCCTCTTTTAGGAGACAAATAATCAACTTAACCAAACATTGGTAGCTGGGGAAATAAAGAAGAAATTTATATATAATATTTTTTCAAGAATTTGCCATTAATCGGCATCATGAGAAAATCTCCATTAGGTTTAGACAACCTATAGGCACCATTGGAGAAAACTGTCTCGATTACATAAGGACCTTCCCATTTTGCTTGGAATTTCCCTTTGCTCTTATGAGTCATCACCATCGGTCTTCGGACAGCTAGAACTAGCTCACCGACTTTAAATACCCTCTCTTTAACTTTATGATTGAAAGCTCGAGATATACGGGCTTGATATAACTTGATGTGCTGTTGCGCCTGAAGTCGTTTCTCGTCTGGACCTTCAAGTTCTTGAAGTCTCAAGCGATCATTATTCTCTGAGGTTAGCTCATTAGCAATGGCTATTCTAAGAGATGGAATCTGAATTTCCAGTGGAAGAATAGCCTCACATCCATAAACCAGTGAGAATGGTGTAAAACCAGTAGGAGTTCGAACCGTCGTTCGGTAAGCCCATAAACATTCTCCAAGTTTCTCATTCCAATCACGTTTATTAGAAGAGACAAACTTTTTGAGAAGTTTAATGATTGTCTTGTTGAAAGCTTCGGCCAAACCATTAGCAGCTGGATTATAAGCCGTAGAAGCTATATTCTAAATTCAATTCTTATCGCAGAATCGATAAAACGCCTGACTGGCAAATTATGGTCCATTGTCATAAATTATCCTTCGGGGAATCCCAAAACGATAAATGACATAGTGTTTAATGAAGGTAACCACATTAGATGTTTTTACTTCAGCAAGGGAAACTGCTTCCGCCCGTTTAGAAAAGTAATCGGTTATAGCGAGTATAAACCGATGTCCCTTGACAGAAGGAGGGTTAATCGGACCAATAATATCCATGCCCCAAGCTTCGAAGGGCCAAGAAGCTGCTGTAGGATGTAAGAATTTCGATGGTTGATGAATAAAATAAGCCTGAATCAGACATGCTTTACACCGTCTGGCATAATCCACAGCATCTGCTATCATGGAAGGCAAATAATACCCCATTCTTATAATGCGGTCTTGTAATTTCGGACCCGGTTGATGGGCACCGCAGACACCATCATGAGCTTCACGGAGTGTTTGCTTAGCTTTATTCTCAGAGAGACTACGCAACAAAAGTCCGTCATAAGAACGACGATATAACATATACAAAGAAGAATCATAGTAGAATCGAAATGATCGTCTTTTGATTGATGCAGCTTCTTTTGGATCTTCAGGTAAAATTCTATGAACTGCATAATCAATGAATGGACTTCTTCAATCCCTTTGCTGAGAGCTTGATTCTGTAGTAGAACTCTATTCAATGTGCAGATTATTCTTGACACAGAATAAGTCTCGATCCAACAAAGTAATGGTATTTTGTCTTCTAATTGGAACAACTAAGTCTGCAGCTAAACTAGCAAGAGCATCAGCTTCCAAATTTTGAGAACGTAGTACGAATTCGATAAAGAATCCTTTGAATGAAAGGACCAATTCGATTATCACTTGATGATAAGGAATAAGGTTAGGATTTCTGACTTCATATGTCCCTCTGATTTGATTAACAATCAGTTGAGAGTCTCTATAAGCTTCCAGGAACTCAATGTCTAATTATTTTGCTACTTGGAGACCAATTAACAGAGCATTATATTCTGACACATTGTTGGAGCATAGTTCATTAAGAGAATAAGCACGGTAAATGACCATTTTATCAGGAGAGACCAAGATGATGCCTACTCCGGAGACAATATTTCCTTTAGGTCCAACCCGTGATTTTTCAGGATCGACATGAATACCCTGAGAAGTAATGACAAATCCTAAAAATTTGCCAATGGAAACCCATAAGAAAGACTTAGTGAGATTTATTTTCAATTGATGTTGACGCATCAACTCAAATACTGTCTTTAAGTCTTGAATATGATCATCTTTTGATCGACTTTTGACAGAAATATCATCTACATAACATTCAACTATTTTTTGTAGATGTTCTTGAAAGATGCTGCTCATGGCCCGTTGATACATAGCACCGACATTTTTTAGACCAAACGGCATAACCATATAGCAGTGAACTCCATGGGGTGTACGGAAAGCGGTATGCTTTTCATCTCCTGGATGCATCTTAATTTGATTGTATCCTAAAAATTTGTCCATGAAAGACATGCGTTCAAAACCACATGTATTGTCTAACATGACATCGGTAATCGGAAGTGAAAATTCATCTTTTGGACAAGCTGCATTAAGATCTCAAAAATCTATGCAAACTCGAACTTTTTCATTCTTCTTTATAACAGGAACAATGTTGGCAATCCAGTCTGGGTGTTGTTCTTCACGAACAAAGCCACACGTGATCAGCTTCTTGACTTCTGCTTCAATTACATCCATCATATCTGGTCAAAAATACCGTTGATGTTGTTTTATATACTTGGCATTAGGAAGAATATTGAGTTTATGAGTAGCTACTTTATGATCTAGGCCCGGCATATCCTCATAACTCTATGCAAAGAAATCAATATACTCTTTAATCAGCTGTATCAACTCTCCCTTTTTATCTTCAGAAAGATTTTTACTAATGAATATTGGCTTGGACGTAGTTCCATCGCCAACATCAATCTAACAATTTTATCTTCTGTAGGTAGCTGTCGCTGTTCAAAATGAAGCTCCCATTGAGTGTCCATTTGTTGCGCCCAAGGGTCATTTTCAAATGATTCAGATTCACCATCAGTTTGAACCATGTTAACTGAGAATACACACTCAGATTCATCATAATAGTCTCTTCCAGAATATGAGGACTGTAAAAAACTGGAAGAACATTCTTCCATATTTTTTTTGTACATGTGGGGTGTATCTGATTCGATGAATTTGATTTCTTTCGAATCTGAAGATTGTGAAGAACTGGAAGAAAATTCTTCTTGTATATTTTCATTAAACATATGGGACGGATCATATCCCAACCCATGTCGAGTCTTCTGGTAAAATGGATCACCACACAATGGTAACCGTCTACCTTTGCCTTGATTGAGACCTTGCATAGTCTTTAAATCATATCCCATGTTCTGGATAATCTTAAGAGATTGTTGACTATATTTGTCAATTCAGATTCTTTCTTTATCTTTATCTCTGAGATCATCTGTCTGAGTAACAGGGATATTTCTAGCCAAACCAAACACAATTTGGCGCTTGTTTTTCTTATCAGACGGAATCACGAAATAAGATTCTTCGTGACGTCTATAAGTTATGCAAGCTTGTGATAATGAGGCTACAGGAAGAAGATATTGAGAAGATGTTAAGAACCTTTGAGCATAAGGTCCAACATCGACATGAGGAGGAAAGTAATTTTCCTTATGATTAATGTATAAGGTTTTCTCTGTATTTGTGTCATTTTTATATTGATGACTTTGATCATCAGAAGATAAAGTCATTCTTTCAATAAATTTGACAACCATATACACCAAAAGAAAATCTTCATTGATATTAGAAAGTACAGAATGATCAATATTTACATCGTTTATAAATTGACTACTACGCTTTGGATTGATCATTAACGGACCGTCATCCGTCTTCTGCGTTGACTTGCCAAGGTTGATAATCAGTGGTTCTGGATCATTCGTACGAGAAGTACGTCCCTTGACTTTGATCATGAGAGGTTGAACTTGGCTCTTGACTGGAATACTCACTGATTCCTCAGACGAAGCTCGAGTTATTTCTTTAACCTTGATCACCAGAGGTTGGTCATTGACAGGTTGGGGTTGGATTCGACCTTTGACTTTAATATTCAAAGGTTGCTCTTCCGGAGGATCTTCATTGACAGATTGATCTTTTACAGGTGATCGATCTTCGACCATATCTGATATCTCCATCACATGCTCTTGTTTGTAGAGTATTGAGTCAGAGAAATAGGCTTCAACACCCTTGAAAGGATTAATATCTGCGAACTCAATCTTCATAATCCCTTGAGAATCCACGTATTTGAAGCATTGGTGAAGAGTTGAAGGCACAATGTTATGCTCATGTATCCACGGTCTTCCAAGGAGGATGTTGTAAGATACATCTGAGTTGATAACATAAAAGGTCGCCATAGTTCGAAGATCACCAATTTGAATCTTCAGACGAATCTTCCCCAGTAGTTTACTCTTTCCAGAGTTGAAACCAACTATTGTTGTACTAGTGTAAGTCAAATCACTAGTAGGAATCCTCAAGGGTTGTAGCATACTCTGAAGCATAATGCTAATAGAAGACCCAGGATCAATGTAAATCCTGTCAATTTCAGTAGATTTAATATACCCTGTGTAACACAGAGGCCTGTCGTGCTTATTATGCTTCAACAGCATATCTTCTTGTGTGGAGGTAATGTTGGGAATTGCTTCCATCATACTATGACATTGTGGACACGACACTGGTATATTGTCAGGACTCTTGAGTTGAGCTAAGCATGAATCAGCTTGTAGCAAAGCTTCACTCAAAATTTTGCGGCTTTCATTAGAAAGGCAAAGCAATTCAAATATAGAGAGTCTAGCCGGAGTATTAGCTAACTGGGCTAGAATATCAAATTTGTAGGGCTTCATCACCACCCCTTGATTTGAAGCAGACTTCAATGGGGTGTCAAAGCGTACTGCTTTCTGTTTCCCTTTTTTAACAACAATTGGTTTAGAAGGTCTTGCCTCAGCAAGAACATGAGATGGTTGAGCATGTAGTGTTTCAGCAACGTCCTCTGCTTCTTTAGAAGTTCCCTCATAATCTTTGTGATACTCTTTCCCAGATCTCATACCAGCAAATGTTTCTTCTTCAGACTCAGAAGAATGAAGTACCATTACAGGTTTTGTTCTTCTTTCCCTTAGTCTTTTTCTTGCGAAGATTTTTATGAGGGACTTCAAATCCCAATCCAACAGTGGATTTTTGACTTTGAAGTTGTAAAGGAAGTCGCATAACTTTATCATAGTTCAAGCCTTCCGCCTTTTGAAAGTCATAGCCCATCTTTTTTATGAGATGGACTGATTGTTGACTATACATGTGAACAGGTAGCGGACTTTTAATAGATGATTCAGTAGAAGAAGGAGGAATAGAGACCTGTGTAGCCTCAGGAGAAGGAGGAATAGAAACCTCTGTAGCTACCGGAAAAGGAGTATTCAGGATATGAGGAAAAATCTCTATAGGTGCTTTCTCATAAACAGCAAAGACTTGTTGCGCCCTTTATAAGGGGACACTATTCATTGCTCATTGCTGATGAGTAAGTTTAAGTTTGGTAGGAGGAGCCAAACTTGGAGGGCATATATTCAAACCTCTCAGTCTATCTTCCAAAAGAATGCCATCCCAAAGATAACCCAAATCATCATGATTTGGAGTAACAACATGAGAAATCATATTGCAGGTTTTGACTTTTCTACCTTTTTTGGATTTTGAAGTTTTACCTTCATCTTCCATTTCAGGTACTAAGTCAGGATGTACCCACATAATTTCACCATTTTTTAATGTGAGAGACAATAATCCTTTATTTTGCTTTGTATCAGGTGGGAGATTTACAATCTTTATTATCGCCTTAGGAATTGGGACAATCCCATCTGGAACTTGCTGTGGAGGAAAACCTCCAAATTGAAGAGAAACCATATTAGTTGTAACTGTATGCTCATCATTGGTTAAAGCGATAGCATTAGCATTTATCAATTCTTGGATTTTCTTCTTTAAAACATAGCAAGTCTTGGTAGGATGATCTATGTATCTATGATAGATACAATATTTGGGATTGTCAGTAAGATTCACCTCATTAGGCCTTTTTGGCTCTGGAATCTGGAGTTTACCACTCTTTACAAGACATTGGAATATCCCTGGGATATTACTATCATCAAAAGAGTATTCTTCCTTTGGTTTGGAAGACTCGGTATTATTTGGCATCATTTTGGGTTTTGAAAGATTAACCACTAAGGTTTTCTTCCCTTTCCCGTTGCGATTGTCGAAATTATTACCATAAGAGCCTTTCTTTCCTTCGTCTTCTAAAGCAAAGATCATCCCGTGTTCACGAGTCAACCTACTATTGGTCTCGGCTGAAACTGCTGCTATAATGAATGAAGCCCAATCTGTGAATTGAGAGCCCGTAACAACAGTAATAGTCGGTCGCAGATTCATTTTGCATGTGTCAATCAATGATGAATCTGGCATACCCGGAGGCATTTTCAATATTGCCTGTCGGAAACGTTCGATAAACGTCCGAGTATCTTCCTTCTCCTTTTGTTTGATCTCTATTAAGGAGGACATGTTCATGTCCATGCCTCCTTCATAGAAGCGGGAGAGAAACATTATTTTAAATTCATCAAAAGACGATATGCAATTGTCGGGTAGACTGTGATACCAGTTATAAGCTGAACCCGTTAAACACCCGATAAAAACTCGGGTAAGAAGAGCATCATTCTTCTGCAAGTGCACAGTCATAATATCAAAATAATTGATATATTGACGGGGAGAAGCCTTTCCATCAAATAACACCATCGATTGTGGCTTGAATTTTGGAGGAAAGGTACATCATTCCAATGAGGAGGATAAGGTTGCTTAATCCCTAACCTCTGGAGCTGATCATTGTGCTTCAGAACTTCAAACTGTGCCTTTAGCTCACGCACTGCTTGAATAGCTTCACTAGTTTGAGGAAGCACATTTGATTGAATAGTTGCTGGATGTACCGTAACCCCTACCGGAGGTGGTACATCTTATGGAATGATAGGATCTGGAGATGCAGAATTTTGATTGACAGCAGGCTCTTGACTAAGATTATTCAAAGGTACATCAACCCCTTGACTATCTTGAGTTTGTGCTGCTACCTACACCGGTGTTACTATTGCCGGCTGAATATTTTGCTGAGTCATTATTATTTGATGCATACTCTGCATCATGGCAAGTATGTCCTTCAGTAATTGTTCAACTGCAGAGAGACGTTGTTATGTATTAGCAGTTGACGTCTCCGGTTCATCTACGATAGCATAGGATTCAACCTCCCTTGAACATACAGAGGGATTGGTATAGAGGTATGAATCAACACTATCAGTTTCTGACTCAAAAGACTGGGTACCCCCAGCTTTGGAATATGAAGATTGCAACTGTCTTTGACTTCTTGACTGGGTATTCTGATATACCCCTTCAAAGGTATCAAAAAGTCGGTTGAACTGTTGTTGACCAGGAGTCTGGGACGAGTTGCGTATTGGACGTCGTCCTCTATTGGTATGAGATGCCATATTGACTGATGCATATGACAACTCATGTTCTTGATCATCAGATTGTTGCTGAGGTACATTGTAGCTTAGCCGCTCAAAAAATAACCGTTTAGAAGCTGAACAACAACATTTGATTACAATCTGGTGACACTCACAATGATGATTTTCTTTGGGGAGTGTCACAGGAGATTTTCTGTCTTTACGCTTTTGTACAAGCAACTCGCGTAAATCAGAAGGAGTAGAAGGAGTCATCTTCTTTATTATAATTGGGACAGAGAATCATTTAGTCCCTTGTGTATAAAAAAGATTACTGGCTGCATTAGCAGAACCAAACTGGGCATTTTTATGTGCCTGGAGTTGCGTACGTAAATCCTGAGATTTTTGTGCACAAAGGACTCCATCAACATTACGCGTAATCTAAAGGTTTGGTACCTTGCGTAAAACAGTGTAAGAAGGTTGTTAGTGAAAAACTGAAGTTTTACCAACAATAGAATTCATGTTTTTATGCTGCATGCGTGCAGGCAAATTCACTTTAGATGCAAAAGTATCATTGTGAACTTTATCTACTCTGTCACCGACAGGAGATTTACCTTTACGCGTAGAGCGCGAAACATAAGTATCTGCCACATCACAGACGGGAGATTTTCCTTTACGTGTATAGCGTAAAACTTGGGTGTCTACCACGTCACGGACGGGAGACTGATTTTTACGCACAGAGCGTAAAGTTTGGGTGTCTACCACGTCACAGACGAAAGACTGATTTTTACGCGCAGAGCGTAAAAATTAATTTTTACGCACAGAGCGTAAAACTTGGAAGTCTACCACATCACCGACGGAAGACTGATTTTTACGCCCAAGGCGCATCACTGAAGTAGAGACTGCCTTGTCACAGACGGGAGCCTCCACAATAGGAGTGGGAAGGATTCCTTTATCTTTAGAGACAGCAGGAAGATCCGAGGATACTTTGGACTTAGGAATCCAAACTTTTTACGCCTTCTGCGATTTTTGAACATTAGAGCAGCGAGTACTACCTCCAGTTCGGAGCATTTCTTTGTAAGCAGGCTGGTCGAAGTGAACAACCAGAGTCTTTTTTGTCGATCCGACCGACACATCATCATATTGAGCAATTGTCTTAGAGGAGAAGGTCGTCCCCAGCAGAGTCGCCATTTTGTTTCACTTAAAAAAATGCCTAAAATTGGCTTTTGAAAGAAAACGAGAAAAAGTACAAAAGTATAAATTGTTTCTGGGAAGTATTGCTATGGAAGTCTTATCTGAGAGCGATCACTTTGTTCCTTGGACCATACGATAATGATGAAGAAAACTGCTTGAAGAAGACGAACAATCGGAAGAACTACGTCACCAGAAAGGTATCGAACAACGGCACTGATGGCATAGTCGAATGCTTTCCTGTTTTGCTTCACCCTGTTCTTGCGAAAAAGTTGAAGAAATACTTCTGGGAATATCACTCTGAATGTATGAGTTTTCTCAGAATCTCCTCTCCTGTATCTCTCTTGATCTCTTTATCCCGTCTATGTTAAAAATAAGTCTATTTATAGACTAGACCCTCTGTGCGTAAAAAGCAACAAAGTTGGGTCTCTACGCGAGTAACTGTCACCCACGATAAAGGTCATCCTCTACGCTTGATGACACGTGTTCCATGTAAAGTTTGATCTCTACGCATGGTGACACGTCCCACTACTTCAACAAAATAGGAAGAGCACGTACACACGTTCCTCGATAAGTGTGGCATGAAAGCTAAGTAAGTAGACCACGTTTTCATGTAGCCAGAAAAGATCGAGCGTAAAAATGATCCAAAATATATTTCTTGCGTAAAGTAGCAGACTAGGCGTAAAATAGCCCAAAATAAACTTCCCGCATAAAGTGGCTAAAAATAGCCTTGAGCGTAAAATTAGCTCAAATAAACTTTACGCGCACAACAGCCTTGAGCGTAAAAAGCTCGAATAGCTTTCGTGCGTAAAAGAAGCAATCTCTTGAGCGTAAAATAATCCATCTGCTCACTAAACGACAAGTGTTGGGTTTAGTGCAAATTAAATCTACTCGGCTTCTGTGCAAACCGCTGTCAGAAAATCATTATGTCAGAACAGTATCACGTGCATTAAATGCGATGTGGACAGTCTGTCTCCCGCATAATGTTCAATGAATAGCTCTCGCGTAAAGTAGCTCGCGTAGATTTTTACTCTGTTTGATCTCTGCATAAAATCTGATTCTGACTCAGTTTGAATTGCGTAAAGTTCTCAACTTCTTTGACTTGGTCTATGAAGTACTTTTTACGCTCCTACAGTCACTATTTTTATTTCAACACAAAAAGAGTCAAAAAAATGTAGAATCTTTTGTATTATTGCAAAGAAGAAGTACAACAAGAATCTTAAACAAGAATTTCGAGTACAATAGAATCTAGGGATTAGGGCGATGAAGAATAAGTCTACTTCGACTTCTTTACTCCGTTGACGAGCTGATGCATAAGCTGTTAAAGCTTGGTCGTCGATGAACTCTCTGTAGTAAGGAGAACTTTATTACTCAAAGCTCTCTCTTTCTCTTTGAATGTTCTTTGCAAAGAAGCAGTATACGTAGTCTCTCCTTATGCCTGTGTTCTGTATGTATTGCATGAGGAAGGAACTATCCTCTATTTATATATTTTCTTCATTAAAATAGCCATGTACGTATGTACAAAAAATATACTATCTTCTGCCTCAGAGACGCATGAAATTGAGTAGGTGCGTAAGCCGTAGGGGTTTAGTGGAGAGTGAACGCGTTCGAGAATTACGTATAGCTCTCCACGTATTTTAAGATGTACTACACGGAATATTGCCATGTCAGCACACGATTTATTTGGTGAGGATCACCTATGCATCCAATATTGTTAGACGTATAGCAATTGATTGGTTACTAAAAGAAATAACTTTTCTTTGAGTAACTATGGATCAGTCAACACTTGAACGCATAGCTTTTTCAATTGCTCACTGCAAAATACTGATCTGGAAGTAGACACATGTAACTGCTTCCTTGACTGCTGGCAAAGTGTAATGATGGGGATGACGAAATCACTAACATCTTCCCCGTAGTCTGAATACTGCACACTGCCTGAGGTTTATCTCTTCACACAAGGGACGAAAATAGATCATGAGTCTGACTGAACCATGCATCTCTCTGGCCCATCTTTGGATACTGTGTCTTTTAGAAATTTCTAAGTCTAACAGCTTCTGACTTAGGAACTTTATATTTTTAGGCGCATAATATCTATGCGCCTCTTTTAGTATTTTTCATGCTTCCACAGAACCATGGAGTGTAATGGTGATTGCAAAGCTACAAAGGCCAGCTTTCAAGCAATTGCACCAATACAAACGTTGCCACTAGAGACACTTTGAGAACATACTAAATGATTCTTTCTAAATGGCTAAATTTGTAGAATCCTGCATGTTATTAATTAATAGCTTGCTACTAGCTCTCAATTGATATTCTTTAGTTGATTTATCTCATTAATTATGATTTTGAGAGAAGATGTTTAATTGTATCTTGCATATAACTAAATATGGATGTTTGTTTTTGTGTTTTAACTTGATATGTTATCACCATATTTATTAGTACACATATTTAATATATATTTTTACAATGCACTATAAAAGCGTTTAAAAAAATATTTTTAGCATCTTGATCTTGATGATACTTCTTTACTCATTATTTGGGTATTCACTATCTTATATTTATTGTTACCCAACAATTTTATAGCACATATGGATATATGTAATTGATATTTCTTATATTTTATACCTTATGATACAATGGTTTGAGATTTTCTATGTCTAAAGAATATACTTGATTTCATATTGCATAAAATTTCTTTTAATGTTTGTTTGTTAAAGTAGAATTATTTTTGGGTACATGTCGAAAGGGTCCTTCCGTCACATGGGTGTCAATAACCTGAAGCGACATGGTACTTTGGTGTCTTCGGACCACTGCTAGCTGGGATCCGGTCCCTACAGCTAACCTAAGATTGATCAACGCTTTTATAAACTAAATTTGTTAGGGACTATTTGTAATTATTGATTATCTATATCTTGATATCCCTTAGATATTGTGATTATCTATTTTATTCATATAATTACTTTTGAACTAGATACACATATTTTAAGGGGGAGCAAATAATTATTTCAATTTATTTATACCCTTAATATGTGGAATACATAGTTCATCATAGACATATATTCTTTTATTTATTTATTTAGTGTTTATGATTTATAGTGGGTTTATGAGAGACTATGTGGTTATCCTTATTACTTTTCAGTTCTATTTTATTCATGGGTTTATAAGTTAGAATTTTCCATGGTATCTTGATTTTCTTCTATTGAGCTTTTATTGATTTGACTTTCCTTATTGAGGTTTTATCCAAAGTTCATGATTATCAATTTTAGATTGATAATACTTTCCAGGGGAGCATTCAAGCGACTGAATTTCTCCTTATAAGTATTCTTTTTTCCTTTACCTTCATGTTTATCTACTGGAGATATACATAGCATGATAAGGTTATGTAGTTCAAATGCATGAACTTGGGTAGTGGATAGATTCTAGTATATCTATTTGTTCTCATATTTTATTTTCTACCTTGATTGTTGATCATAATTTTTTATGCCTTCCTCCAATCATGATTTATGTTTATATCTTCTTATGGGGGAGCTTTTTTTTTATCATGTCAAAGAGAGAAAAATAAGTTTAAGTTAACAATTTTGTGTTTATTGCCTTTTATATTTTTTAATATAGGCTTATTAGTGATATAGCTCTTATTATCTATGTCTTAAACTTAACTGATTTGCTATTATCAAAAGGGGGATATTGATAGCTCAATGTTTGTATCATGTTTTCGAATACGGCTAATCAATTAAGTTTAACATTATGATATCACTAATAGTCATGAAATAACAATATTGTTAGCATTTTCCTAATGTGCATACCTGCTACTATGCATATTGTTGTGTTCGTCTAACATATTTTGCATATAAGCAGTAAGCAAGATTGAACATGGACTTATGCTATGAAGAATTTATGACAGGCCAAAGATGACATTATACTAGAAGATTTCTCTAAACCGTCTACCGACATCTCGGGGTTCGGTGGCGAAGCTTCTGAAAGGTATTCAGATTTTTCAGATCTGTTTATCTTTGGACGACTGCCGTAAAAAAAAAGTCACGATTGAAGAAGTCTGCAACCTACTGATATCTTTATATTTTCTTTTTTATTTTATTTGAGTCCATGACTTATGTAAGTCATGGTCGCACTTGGCAACTAGAGTACTCAAGTCCACTCAAAAACAACCTACTAAACCCAGATCAAACCTAATACTCAAGTTAGGCCTAAACCCTGCACCTAACCAAATCCAAGTAACCCAAAAACCCGAAAACCAAATAGCCCAGCATCCTTCTGGATAGAGGCAGACCGAACTCTGGTCGAATTCGATCTGGGACCAAACTCAGATTAACTCGGTCAGTCTGATTTGGTCTTGCTAGAAACTTGGTCTTTCACCAGACCAGTAGCTCAACGTTCGAATTTATGAACATTGGGGACCGAACTCGGTCCCCCTAGTATCCTATAAATAGAGCTCCAATTCTTCATTCTACATTCACTAATTTACCAATTCACAGTAACCCTTCTTATCTCTTCTAAGCTTTCAACCTTCCTACCACCAAGAAACCAAGTCCCAGTCTTCTAGTGTGCCAAAGTTGTGATCTTGATTATAACTTGTTTGAGTTGTGTAAATGTTAGATTTCCAAGTTGCTATTTACATTATGGTTATGAAGTTATGAGCCCTTCGTATCAAAGCTCGTGGTTGTAAAGTCGTCGTGTGTCACGACTGCGCCCGCATGATCGGGTACGAGTACGTAGATACGTCCAGCCTACACCACAAAATCGGCGATTGTGAGCTGTCTAGACCTCGATAATCATTAAATGCTCTTAATTATCAATCTTTGATCATCACAACTACTAATCACATGTATCACCATATTATCACACATTTTACTATTTCTTTAGTATACATTTACAAAGAATACCCGGAGAAAAATTCGGTGAGCCATTAAAGCTAAGGTAGAAGTCATCGTCACATACAACGTATCCAGTCAGAAAAGGAGCAAAGTACAACCTATTAGCACGATGATTTTATCATATTTTTGAATATGGTTAATCAATTAAGTTTAATATAATGATATCACTTGTATTCATGTATTCACTAATATGTTGCTAATTAAACTTAGCATTGTCCAACTATTCATCATATTTATCATACTGCTATATTGTTTTGTTCGCCTAACATGTACTTGCAGATAAGCAGTAAGCATGATCAAATAAGGATATATGCAATAAACAATTAATGATGGGCCAAAGACGATGCTATACAAGAAGATTTCTCTAAACCGCCCAACAACTGCCATCAAGAAAAAGTCGCCTTCAAGTCTGCTCAAATGTTAGGATAAAGGCGTCATGAAAGAAAAAGTCGTCTTCAAGTCTGCTCAAAGAGTTGAATACTACTAAATGTCAAACCAATGATCCAAACTCAAATAGTTCTTAAATGAAATAAACAACTAAAAAGGTACCCAGAGACAAATTCGGCCAAAAAACTAGATATAATCTAACTAACTGTCATCGGTAGATGGCAACTCTGCTAAAGTCGCATCTAGATCGTTCGGTATGCCCAGGTCATCGTCTGTAGTCTACTCATAATAAGTAGTACAAAAATTCTCTAACTCATCACCTAAAAATAGTTTATACAGTCAGGATTGGAACAAGCACACATATGACAAGCTATTCAAGACATGATAGAATTTGCAGGACATAAAAATAGCATATAAGAATTTAAACTAGAAAGTAACAGGCATCATGTTATAGTATGAAAATGAACATGCAACTCTATAAACTATTTTTAGGTGATGAGTTAGAGAATTTTTGTACTACTTATTATGAGCAAACTGCAAAAGACGACCTGGGCATGCTAGATGATCTGGATGCGACTTTAGCAAATTTCCATCTACCGATAACAGTTAGTTAGATTATATCTAGTTTTTGGCCGAATTTGTCTTCGGGACCTTTTTAGTTGTTTATTTCATTTGAAAACTATTTGAGTTTGGATCATTGGTTTGACCTTTAGTAGTATTCGACTCTTTGAGATTATTTAGTTTAATTTCCATTTATTCTCTCTAGTTGTTTTCAGTATATTTCGTTGCTCTTGATTCATCTGAGAATTGGAACTGATATATATACATATATATATATATATATATATATATATATATATATATATATATATATATATATTATTTTATATATATATATATATTTATATATATATATATATATATATATATATATATAAAATAATATATATATATATATATATATATATATATATATATATATATTATTTTATATATATATATATATTTTTATATATTATTTTATATATATATACATATATATATATATATATATATATATATATATATATATATATATATATATATATTCATATATATATATATATATATATATATATATATATATATATATATATATAAAATATATATATATATATATATATATATATATATATATATATATATATAAAGTGCGTGGTTGTTGTTTGATATAATGTGGAGGTTTAGACAGCATCCTACCGTCGACACTGCGACGTAGGCTTTACGTAGCCGTGATTCATGCCCAATTACCGGGTGCGGTTTGTGACACGTTTTTATGGTGGCTCATGCAGGTCATTTTCGTAAAGATTGCGAACTCGTGGTAGTACTTAAGATAGTCGTACTACTGCGGGCCTGCGAATATGATTAGATTTTAAGTACCTCCTCCATATGTTTGATACGTTATTGATCTCCATATTTGACTTCAATTACTCCTTGATTTGCAACCTGTTTGAACCTTCTCACCGTCTAATGATTTTTCTTATTTGTAGTCCGTGGATTCTTAAGACAGGAACACCGCTCCAATGAACACCCCACCAAATACAGGAGGACCTCCCACAGATGGGACCCCATCGACACGTGGAGGTCAGCTTACTTATCTGAGTGACCCGTCACAGCCACAGACCTCGAGGTTTTGCAGAGTTGACATTCCACCACCCCCGTAGTTCCCTCCGCAGACTCCACCCCCAGCACCTGTACTTCCTCCAGCACCTGGACTAGACATCGCTCAGCTTTTTACACTCTTCTAGTAACTCATCAATTCTCAGACGGGGCAGGCCAACATCTTTTACGACAGTTTGAGAGAGGCTCTTCAGACTAGAGATGCTCCCCGACCATGCCCTGGAACTTCTAAGGACTTCATGAACCTCAGGCCCTTAGAATTCTATGGGACAGAGGAGATTCTATATGCTGATGAGTGGCTAGAAAATGTGAAGCGATTCCTTCAGATGGCTCGAGTTTCTGAAGACCTGAAGATAGAGTCTGCCAGTATGCAGCTTTTCGACATTGCCTGAACGTGGTGTAGAGATGAGCCTCGACTTTCTACACCAGATGTGATGCGGGCAGAGTTCAAGGAGCTGTTCAAGAAGAAGTTCTACCTTGACGTAGCTCGAGAGGCATTAGAGAGTCAGTTTGAGAGCCTGGAGCAGGGAAACCTCACCATCGACGAGTATACCTCAGAGTTTTCTCTCAGCCGCTTCACAGAGAGCATGGTCAATACCCTTAAAAGCAAAGCTCGAAGATTCAGGAAAGGATTATCTCAAAAGATTCGCCTAGCCGACACCACTAGTCGAGCCATGACCCACGAGAAGATCTTAAAGGCCGCACAAGCAGTATAGAAGGAGCTATATCATAGGGCGAAGAGAGATCGAGATACATTCGGAGAAGGTAGCAGTCAATCAGGATCGACGAAGCGTCCCAATGTTCCAGGGAAGACCTCCGTAAAGCAGTATCACCCGCAGCCCCGTTTTCAGCAGCAGCAGTTCCAAACTTCTGGTAGATCTCCAGTACATCAGCAGCACCATCCTCCAACTAGAGCTCCCATTTTACAACAGATTCAGCAGAGACAACGAGTTGGCCCTTGCAGCTATTGCAAGAAGCCAGAACATGCATAGAAGGTATGTAAGAAGCGACTTGGAGCGTGTCTATTTTGCGGGTCGATCGTACACCAGCTGATGGAATGTCTTTTAGTGCCGATTCATTCAGCTTTGGGGACAGCTCCTGCCCCGAGAGTACCGGTAAGGCCTGCGATAGCCCAACAGTAGAGAGGGCCCCTGCCCATACTTCATTAATGCTATGTCCAGCACTAGCAGCGGGGTAATGCTTTTGTCATGGCAGCTGAGGAAGCAGAAGCATCTACTGACGTGATAGCAGGTTCCATTCTCCTTGAAACTTTTCCAGCTATTGCTTTGTTTGATTCTGGTGTCAGTCATAGCTTTGTATCTGTAGCCTTTATTTTTAGACATAGCATTGTGTCTGAGCCCTTGGACTGTAACTATAAAATCTCGACTGGCGGAGGCATTATCCTAGTCAAGAATATTCGCGTCGGATGTCGCATTACTTTAGGAGGTAGAAAATTGTGCGCCAGTTTACTTGTAATGCTACTCCCGAGGTTTGATATAGTACCCGGGATGGATTGGTTGAGTAAATACGATGCCAGTCTTGATTGTCGCTGCGGATGTGTCGTGTTTAATCTACTTGGAGAGACCGTGTTCGAGTTCGCTTGAGGAGAAGTAGAGCAGCGTAGCAAGGCTATTTATGGAGCCATGGTAGAGGAGAAGGAGCTGCCACATTCTATCATCGCAGAGTTTTTTGACGTATTTCTCAAAGAATTGTCAAACTACCACCTGATAGAGACATGGAGTTCTCTAATGATCTTGTGCCAGGCTCAGAGGCAGTATCGCAGCGAGTATACAGGATCAATAACAAGAAGGCAGTAGTTTGAAGAAGCAGATTGATGAGCTGCTAGAGAAAGGATTCATTAGATCGAGTTTGTCGACTTGGGGTGCTCCGGTGCTGTTCGTGTCGAAGAAGGATAGGACGGTGCATACGCGTATCGACTACCAGGCCTTAAACAACGTAACAATCAAGAACAAGTACCCGCTACCAAGAATTGATGATCTTTTTGATCAGTTGAGCGGAGTGCAGATATTTTCCAAGATCGCTTGAGGTCAGGGTACCACCAAGTAAAAGTGAAGAAGGAGGATATCCCAAAGATGTCCTTTTGGACCAAGTACGGCCAGTATGTGTTTATGGTAATGCTATTTGGGTTGACTAATGCCCTAGCAATTTTTATGAACTTGATGAACAAGGTGTTCCCCCTTACCTTGACCAGTTCGTCATGGTATTCATCAACGAAATCCTCATCTATTCGAAGTCACTAGAGGAGCATGAGGAGTATCTGAAGATCGTACTGGAGACCCTCGGAAAGGAGCATCTCTACGGGATACTCTCGAAATGAGAGTTTTTCTTAGACAAGATGGAATTCCTTCGACATGTGGTGACAGGAGACGATATATCCATAGATCCAAAGAAGATTTCTACCGTCGAGTCTTGGACTACTCCCACTACTATGGTAGAGATCCAAAGCTTCCTAGGATTGGCGGGGTACTATAGGAAGTTCGTACAGGACTTCGCTCGGATCGCAGAGCCGATGACTAGGCTCACTCGAAAGGACGTAGAGTTCGTCTGGACAGAGGACTGCCAGGCTATATTTGACGAGCTGAAGAAGAGGTTGACGACAGCTTAAGTGTTGACATTGCCGTCACGATCCGATGGTTTTTCAATCTATAGTGATGCCTCGAAAAAAGGCTTTGGGTGTATTTTAGAGCAGAACAAGAAGGTGGTAGCGTATGAATCCAGACAGCTATAACCACACAAGAACAACAACCCCACCCACGATCTAGAGTTGGCAGTAGTAATTTTTGCCTAGAAATTGTAGAAACATTACTTATAAGGAGAGCGTGTGGAGATATTCAGTGACCACAAAAGTTTGAAGTACATTTTTACACAAAAGGAGCTGAATATGAGGCAACGCGGATGGCTGGAATTGATGAAGGATTTCGACATCGCGTTATAGTACCATCTAGGGAAGGCCAACGTAGTTATGGATACCTTGAGTCGGTATCCAGTAGCTATATTTTTAACAATGAACTGACATCTGTTAGCAGACTTGGAGAGCTTGGGCATTGAGGTTGTCATCCCGGGAGTTGAGATGCAGATGATGGGTATGCAGATTCAGTCCAGACTGATGAACAGGACTTAAAAGGCACAGCACCAGGATAAGCATTTGAGGAGTATCATAGCTCAGGCAAGGGCCAGTTTGTTAGAAGACTTTACCATTGTAGATGATGGATCGTTGAGGCATGGGACGAGATTATGTGTACCTAATGGAGAGCTTCGAAAGGAGGTCATACAAGAGGCACACCGTTCTCGGTATTCTTTATATGCAGAAGCTAACAAGATGTACTAGGATCTGAGAGCCCATATGTGGTGGTATGGTATGAAGCGAGAGCTGGCAAGCTTCGTTTCTAGATGCCTTGTGTGTCAGCAGGTAAAAGCCGAAAGGCAGAGACCCGGGGGACTGCTTCAGCTATTGTCAATTCCCGAGTGGAAGTGGAAACATATCACAATGGATTTTGTTTCCGATCTACCACGCTCGCCAGGAGGAAAGGACGTAATTTGGGTCATCGTTGATAGGTTGACCAAATCGGTCCACTTTATACCTTGTGGGACTGTCCACGAAGAAGTTAGCGAAGTTATATGTGAAACAGATCGTCAGGTTACATGGCATTCCAGTGAGTATCGTCTCTGACTGTGATAGCAGATTCATGTCCTACTTTTAGAGGAGCTTACAATCTAGCTTGGGTACTCAGCTCAAGTTCAGCATCGCCTATCATCCACAGACGGATAGACAGTCGAAGAGGACCATTCAGACGCTCGAGGATATGCAGACATGTGTGCTAGATTTCGGTGGCTTATGGGAGGATCACCTTAACCTAGTGGAGTTCTCCAATAACAAAAATTACTAAGCCAGTATCGAGATGTTCCCTTTTGATGCTTTATATGGACAGAGATGTCGTATCCCCACTATCTTGGGACGACGTGGGTGAGAGAGCATTGTTGGGACCCAAGATTGTAGTGGATGTTCAGAGAAAGTAAAGCAGATTAGAGAGCAACTTTGCGAGGCTCGGGAGAGACAGAAGCACTGGGCTGACAGTCACCGAAGACTTTTAGAGTTTGAGGTATAACCTTCCTTAGTTCTACGATTGTTAATATCGAAAGAAAAATAGGTAATCATATTATATTTAAATCTAGGTTGGCAATTTGGTTTTCTTGAAGATATCTCTAACACGTGGCACGATACATTTCGAAGGAAACGGAAAGCTCAGTCCAAGATTCATCAGACTGTTTGGCATTCTTGAGAAGATCGGGGCAGTGGCATACCGACTAGCATTACCTCCCTCATTAGAGGGAGTGCATAATGTATTCCATGTATTCCCAACTGAGATGATATATGGCAGACCCCAGTCATGTGTTAGACCACTCGAAGATCGAGGTGGGACCGAGCCTTAGTTACCAAGAATAGCCCGTGGGGATCTGGGATTGCAGGGAGAAGGTACTGCGTAATCAGACGATTCCATTGGTGCGTGTCGCTTGGAGGAATCACTCCCCGTGCAAATCCACATAGGAAAGAGAGGACAAGATGCGCGAGCATTATCCTTATCTTTTCGAGCCATGAGGTATATTTCTACCATTGTGTCTATCCTTAAATTCGAGGACAAAATTTATTTAAGGATGGTAGATTTGTAAGCCCTTGAACCAATTATTATTATTATTATTATTATTATTATTATTATTATTATTATTATTGTTATTATTGTCATTATTTTCTTTTATATATAAATTCCTAAGTGAATCACAGTAATATAGTATAATTAGATCAAGAAAAGGGTTGTTATGCAATGACAGTTTAGAAGAGGGGGCAAATTGAAATTAAGCCAATTCAAATTTTTGTTCTTGGACGACCTCCAAATCCTTCCTGTAATTGGATAAATTCAAATCCAAAAACCTGAGATTTTCCTAATCCCCCTGACCTTCGAGTATATCCCTAACCTAGGATAATTACATATGATGGGGCAGGCAGCCAAAATCTTCCTGCCCCTCACAAACCTAAAACTTCATTCTCTTCCTTCTGCAAGAGCGCCAGAGACCCTTCCTCGTATTGGCTGTTTCTCCTCGAGCCAAATATCAAGGAACGAGCAACAGCAGGTAATCGTTTAGCCTTAATTTTTTTGTCCATTATTAATCAAGAATGGTTAGGATTCCAAACCGTTCGAAGAAATTCCCTAAAGAAAACGTAGGTAATAACTATGGGTTGTGTTTGGGACTACCTTTGTGTAAAATAGGGTATATGAGAGCAACAAACACAGATATATAGAGGTATCCTAGGAATCGACCACCTTACATATCATTATAAAAATGATAGAAGGGTTATCAATAGATGAAAA
This sequence comes from Iris pallida, assembly GCA_029216955.1. Taxonomy (NCBI): domain Eukaryota; kingdom Viridiplantae; phylum Streptophyta; class Magnoliopsida; order Asparagales; family Iridaceae; genus Iris; species Iris pallida. Next base: position 14,773,446 of record JANAVB010007596.1, read on the forward strand.
TTCATATTATCATCATATACATGTATAATTGACAGTTGTGTCCATGAAATTGTGTATGGATGTGATAAAATATCAGTTACAAATACTAATGTGGGTAATTATGAGCAATGTTGTATGATGGAATACCAGTAGCAATATGTAGCCTCACATATGCTAGGGAAAGCCTATGTAGGAGAACACGAGTGTGGTAAACATGGGATTTAAGGAAAATGGTATCGGTGAAGAATGTTGTATAGGTAAGTTGGTATCATGCGTTAAGAGGTAAGGGGTATCCTGGTATTCAGTAAAATAGGTTCAATTGGGGGTAAACCATAGATGCCACGTCTAGTGTACAGTTAGAATTTATGAGGGTGTGTCCAACTTCAGAAAACACAGAAGAAAACCACAAGCATAAGCCCAGTTAACGAGTAAGCAAAATGTGTACAAGTATTCAATTGTAGGTAAATTAAGGAATTACCATTTCACTTGGATGTGCAATAGTGCACAAGGGTCTTGTATCAGAACCCGCGTGGTAGGAGAGGGTGTGGTGCCAAAAAAAATGCAGAGCAACCTGTTTTAGGTACAGAGAAGGAGAGTAGGCAATAGCAGTTGCTATCCTAATGGCAGTCCTATAAGTTGGGTATCAGGTAGGGGAGTTTGAATTGGAATAGACTGGATCAAGGGGTACACTTATTACCAGTTGCACTTGATACGGGTTCAAGTATCAGTTAGCATGGGTATGGTAGTATATAAAATACAGTAGCAATAACAGGAAGGGGAGAGTTGTACATGTCAGTGATAAGGGCAGTTGTATAGTCCAATAGCAAGGCAGCAAGCCAATTTGCTAATACCAGCGTGATTTGGACAAAACCGTATAGTATAGGATAGAATGTGTTGGACAGTGATGCTTGTAGGTAGAACCTGGGCAATAGTATCCAGTTTCACCTATAGAGGTAGTGTCCTATATGTATTGGTAGTATCTACAAATTGTACACAAGACTAAGTCCAGGTGGGGCAGATTTGGGTTGAAAAACCAAGTATCCTAGGATACTACTAGCTTGAAGATACTAATGTCTATATAGATTAGGAGACTTTACTTGTGTATGAGGGACTAGGATCTGTGTAGTGTTAGGATGGCCATAGATATGCCATTATTATAAATACAGAAGTACCCATACTGGTATAGACAAGTATCCTACAGCCTTACATATGGTGCAATGATATACAATTTACAAGAAGGTAGGGTAGCAACAGATCTTCGAGTTCACCTTAGGTACCAAGTAGAAAGAGGGTTCCTGGGTGCTTTAATGCACGAAATAGTAGCATGGTTAGATGTGAGTATGTATAGCCTTGTAGGCAGAGCCTATATACTCGGGCATGTACCTCTGCACATAGGCAAGCCACAGACTTGTGCCTATGATAGCATAGGGTAGGATAATTGCATTATAGTGTCCATGTCATGTCATAGGGGTCTTTCACCTATGTGCTAAAACAGTAGTATGGTGCTATTGCTAGTTGGGGACATCAGTCCATATAGGTATGTGTTAGCAGTTATAAGGTTGTGTGTCTTATGGAGAAGGGTGTCTATGTCTACACAGGGTCCTACCTAAGAGAAACAGGTGGACAACATATAAAGGGATAGGGTTAAGTATGAATTAGTGATAGGGTAACTCACTTGAATGCCAAGTAGAGGCATAATAACTGATACAATGAAGTATCATATAGCAGCAGTACATGTGTGTCCAACATCATGAGTCAATTGCCTAGGGAAACTGTTTTACCCTACAGAAATCCTATAAATAGCAAGGAGGAGAGTATCTAAACTATATGTAGGCATGTAGATACACATAACTAAGGTATATAACATTAAGTACAAGAGTCTAGGGGCTAAATTCTAAGGGAGATTAGAAGTAGAGACCACCCAAGCCATTTAGGGCCACTAGAATATTGGAGTACTTAGCAATAATTGAAGATATATTTATTTTGGTTAACTTCATGTATTGATTCGAATTTCACAATATAGGTTCTGTGGACTTTGACTTAGCACTTGACCCGTATCCGCAGCGCAGGACCTCAGACAAGTACATATATTGATTGCTTTCAATTCAAGATAGTTTTTTTTTACATATTATACATATGCTTCTCCTGCTTTGCTAACACGCTAGTTATACGGGTTAGTATCATGGATTCCTATTTATTTTATTTTTTGTTTACCATCCACATGATTATCGTGTTCATGACTTGTTAGAATCCATGAGTACTAGTAGGGTGGAGAAATATCTTAGTTGACGTGTGAACTACCATTTCCATTCCAATTGTCTTTGGTGGAAAATAGCAGCCGCACACGACACGTGCGGTTGGCCGAATTTACCCCTTAGTCGTTCACATGTCGAACACAATATTTCAACACACGTATATAGATGTTGTTTCACTTGTTCATCATGTTTTCCTTCATCACATGCTATGTCACGATGTTTCCTTCTAGTTTCTATCCAGTCAGGATTGGAACAAGTATAAATATGACAAGCTATTCAAGACATGATAGAATTTGCAGGACATAAAAATAGCATATGAGAATTCAAACTAGAAAGTAACATGCATCATGTTATAGTAAGAAAATAAACAAGCAACTCTATAACAAAATATAGCAACTAGAAGAAAACATGGTGACATAGCATGTGATAAAGGAAAACATGATGAACAAGTGAAATAATGTCTATCTATGTGTATTGAAATATCGTGTTCGACATGTGAACGGCTAAGGGATAAATCCGATCAACCGCACGTGTCGTGCACGGCTGCTATTCTCTACGAAAGACAATTGTGATGGAAAGGGAAGTTCACACATCTACTAAGATGTTTTCCCGCCCGACTAGTACTCATGGATTTGAACAAGTCACGAACATGGTAATCATTTAGATGGTGAACAAGAAATAAAATAAGTAGGGATCCATGATACTAACCCGTGTAACCAGCGTGTCAGCAAAGCAGGGGAAGCATATGAATAATAAGTAATAGAAAAACTATCATGAATTGAATGCAATCAGTATATATACTTGCATGAGGTCCTGAGCTGCGGATACGGGTCAAGTGCTGAATCAAAGTCCACAGAACCTATATTGTGAATTAATTCGAATCAACATATGAATTTAACCAAAATAAATCTATCTTTAATTATTTCTAATTACTCCTATATTCTAGTGGCCCTAAATGGCTTGGGTGGTCGATACTTCTAATCTCCCTTAGAATTTAACCCTTAGACTCCTGTACTCACAACAAAAATTTGTCAGATTAGCGATATTCCAAAACGTCGCTAATCACCGCCAAAACGTCGCTAACCTAAATTAGCGACGTTTTCAGCAAAGTTTTGGAAATGACAGAAAAAAGCGTGTCGCTAATCGAGAAAATATCGCAAAACGTCGCTATGGCGACGTTATTTAGCGACGCTAATAACGTCGCTAAAGAGCGACGTCATTTGGGACATTTTCTTTTGGTCGCCGATTAGCGACACAGTAGCGATGTTTTGCGACGATGTGATGGCATCAGATTGTTTGCCACGTCAACAAATTAGCGACATTTTTAGCGACATTTATATTCGTCGCTAACAGTTAGCGACGAATATAAACGTCGCTAATAACGTCGTTAAATTGAAAAAAATAAAAAAAAGAATCCAGAATGCAAATGTACAATACAAAATACAGAATCCAATCCAATCCAAAATACAGAATCTAATCCCTGGGTTCGCCGACCCCTTCGGTGGAATACTCAACACCGGTACGAACAATACAATCCAGAATAGACCAAAAATAATTGGTCGTCTCCTCAAGCCTCTCGGAACATCACAATATGCATCACACATCACACATCACACAAACTAATATACATCACAATATGCATCACACATCACAGAGACCAATATACATCACACACCAAAAAACAAATATCCATCACAATATCCAAAGGAGATATATCCATCAAAACAAATATCCATCACAATATCCAGAGGAGATATATCCATCAAAATAAATCCAGTCAATATATGTATCTACTGTCGTTCACAAATAATATAATTGTAACATAAGCAAGCTAACATTAAAGTAACCATCATCTCGTTTGTGTACATTTTTGAAAGCAGATAAAATACAAAAAATTTAATTTTTTGCCAAGTGTGAGAAAGGATGGCTCAGAACACAACCCAAAATTCATTCTAGCATACATTAGTGTGAATCATCTATGTTCTGTACATATGGTGTAGTATATGTTCTTATCGTATCTAGTATCTGAAGAATGTAACAGAATCAAGATGAACTCACATAATGTAATACTAAGACATCATCTACTACTATATAAGATATAGTGATAGGTTGTCGTATCATCATTGTCGAGAAATGAGGGTCGAAGGACAGTCAATATTATCTACGGCTACATAGTTTCTGCCTCGCCATTCGAATGGCTGCAGGGACTACGTCCTGATCACCATGTCGTACCGTAGATTAATGCAAAATGGAGCTGGAGGTAGAGCCAAAATACAGAATCCAAAATACAAAATCCATAATCCAATCCCTGGGTTCGTCGAAAATACAAAAACAAAGATTGACACACAGTACTAATTCATATATATTTTAAGTGTGAGAACGGATGGCTCAGAACACAACCCAAAATTTATTCTAGCATACATTAGTGTGAATCATCTATGTTCAGTACATATGGTGTAGTATATGTTATTATCGAATCTAGTATCTGAAGGATATAACAGAATCAAGATGAACCCACATAATGTAATACTAAGACATCATCTACTACTAAAAGATATAGTGATAGGTTGTCGTATCATCATTGCCGAGGGATGAGGGTCGGAGGACAGTCAACTTTATCTACGGCTACATAGTTTCTGCCTCGCCAGTCGAATGGCTGCAGGGACTATATATCTTGATCACCATGTTACCAATTAACCAACCAACAAAACTACTTGTTATAAATATAGGCACTATCGGTGCTTTCGAATCGGAGTATCATATTTTTCGGTGTCGGAAAACAAATAATTATTACAAAATTATCAGATTTTTCGGCACTATCGGTGCCCCTGACCAACCCCCCCCCCCCCCCCGCACCCCTCCCCCCTACACCACCCCTAACCCCTCCCCCCTGCTCCCCTCCTCCACCCTCCTGCTCCCCTCCCCCAGCCGTCCCTACCCCCCCCCGCCCCTCTCCCCCCCACACATCCACCCCTAACCCGAACCCTAACCCTAGCACCCCTCTCCCTACCGCCCTCACCCCCCCCCCCCCCCCCCGCCCCTCCCCCCCACACACCTACCCTTAACACGAACCCTAACCCTAGCTCCCCTCCCCCCAGCCCCCCTCCTCACCACCAGCCGCCCTCTCCCCCCTGCCCCACCCCCCAGCCACCCCCACTCACCCCCAACCACCCGTATCCCCCCTGCCCCTCCCCCCGAGCCACCCGTACCTCCCCAACCACCAACAACCAAAATATATAGAAAGAGAGAGAGGGAGGGGGAGAGTCACATGTCGGAGAGGGAGGAGAGTCGTCGGAGAGAGTGAGAGTCGCCGAAGAGAGTGAGAGCGCTGGGGAGAGTGAGAGAGCCGGGAGGGGAGGAGAGAGAGAGTAAGAGAGTAAAATAGAGGGAAATGAATCGGTGGGGGGAATATAATTAGAATTTAGCAACGTTAATACTAACGTCGCTAAATTAGTCGCTATTAGCGACGTCATAGCGACGTTTTGCAACGATTAGCTCATGTAACCAAGATACGTCGTTGTGACATCGCTATTTTCGTCGCTAGTAGCGACTGTTAGCGACGTTACAACTATACGTCGCTAATGTCAACAATTTAGCGACGTTTTGTGAACGTCGCTAAATTTATGTCGCCAATTAAGCAGATTTTAGTAGTGACTTAATATTTTATACTTTAGTTATATGTATCTATATGCCTACATATAGTTTAGATACTCTCCTCCTTCCTTTTTACTAGATTTCTGTAGGGTACAGCAGTTTTCGTAGGCAATTGACTCATGATGTTGGACACACAGGTACTGGTGCTATCTAATACTTTATTGTAATAGTTATTATGCCTCTACTTGGCACTCGAGTGAGTTACCCTGTCACTAATTCATACTTAACCCTATCCCTCTATATGTTGTCCACATGTTTCTCGTAGGTAGGATCCTGTGTAGACATAGACACCCTTCTCCACAAAACACAGACCCTTAGAACTGCTAACACATACCTATATGGACTGCTGTCCCTAACTAGCAATGGTACCATACTACTATTTTGGTACATAGGTAAAAGACCCCTATGACATGACATGGACATTATAATGCAATTATCCTACCCTATGCTATCATATGCACAAGTCTGTGGCTTGCCTATGTTCAAAGGTACATGTTGAGTATATGTGCTCTACCTATAAGGCTATACATACACACATCTGACCTTGCTACTATTTCATGCATTAAAGCACCCAGAATCCTCTTGCTACTTGGTACCTAAGGTGAGATCGAAGATCTGTTGCTCCCCTAACTAGGGTTGTACCTACCTACTTCTAAATTGTATATCTATGCCCCATATGTAAGGCTGTATGATACTTGTCTACACCAGTATGGGTACTTCTATATTTATAAGAATAGCATATCAATGGCTATCCTAACACTACACAGATCCTAGTCCCTGATACACAAGTAAAGTCTCCTAATCTATATAGACATTATTATCTTCAAGCTAGTAGTATCCTAGGATACTTGGTCTTTCCACCCAAATCTGCCCCACCTGGACCTAGTCTTGTGTACACTTTGTTGATACTACCTATACATATACGACACTACCTCTATAGGTGAAACATGATACTCTTGCCCAGGTTCTACCTAAAGGCATCACTGTCCAACACATTCATATCCTACACTATACGGTTTTGCCCAAATCACGCTGGTATTAGAAAATTGGCTTGCTGATTTGCTATTGGCCTATACAACAACCCTTATCTCTGACATGTACAACTCCTCCTTCCTGTTACTACAACTGCATTTTATATACTACTGTACCCCATGCTAACGGATACTTGAACCCGTATCAAGTGCAACTGGTAATAAGTGTACCCCTTGATCCAGTCTATTCCAATTCCAACTCCCCTACCAGATACCCAACTTGTAGGACCACCATTAGGGTAGCAACTGTTATTTCCTACTCTCCTTCTCTATACCCAAAACAGGTTGCTCTACATTTTGCTTGGCACCGCACCCACTCCTACCATACGTGTTCTGATATAAGACCCTTGTGCACTATTGCACATTCAACTGAAATGGTAATTCCTCAGTTTATCTACAGTTGAATACTTGTACAGATTTTGCCTACTCGTTAACTGGGCTTATGCTAGTGGATTGCTTCTTGAACTCAGACACTCCCTCATAAATTCTAACTATACACTGGATGTGGTGTAATGACCCACTCTGTACGGTGCATTACGATGAGTAATTGACTCAAAAAGTTACGTTGACCCAAAATATGTATCGATACGAATCGATACGAGAGTTACATTGAGCTGAGAAAGGCATCGAGTCGGATCGATGTAAAGAGTTACGTTGGCCCAAACGAGAAAGCGTTGAGTCGGTTCAAAGTTTCTAAGAAATCGAACTGATGCAACGCACAAGTCCGATTCGAACGAATATTGATTTAAGTTGGTTTCGTGTGCAGGCTATACGTTTATGCTGAAATATAAGAGGTCGATATTTTATTTTATTTGTAATGGTGTCCGTAAAACCAAATTACCGCCTCACAATGGACTGAGGCATAGGCACGGTAAGCTAAATCGGTCGAATAATTCAACGAAGCACGAAGTGCTCGAATGGCTAAGTCAGAAGAGTTGTCCATGCAACAAAGTTAAGAAATTGAGCCGCATCGGCTCAGCGAAACGACAAGGCATATCGGCTTAATGTGGGAGGACTTTGACCCTTCTTTCCTACTCCTTCATGCCTAAGTAGAATGTACCATTGTATGCTAAGTTAACCTGTCGAGACCACGGGTGTGGCTCGATCGAGAGATGAACGTAGTGCGTGTCGAAAACTAGATAGAATAATTGAAATAAAATATGTTTCAAATGTACGAGTCGCTATTGAATATCGAAACATCACAACGGCGAGCGCCTCGGCGTGCAAGCCATAAGAACATGGGATAACTGTATCGACGAGTGCCTCAGTACATAAGTCTTTCATGCTACCGCACACGAGTTAGAGGACTAGAACATTGAAAGACTATATCAGCGCGAGTGCCTCAGTGCACGAGCTATAGAACATTGAATATTCTATCGAGACGTGCCTCAGTGCACGAGTCGAAAGGAAAGAACATAAGACTAGTACATTGAAAGACTATGGAGGCGAGTGCCCTAGTGCACAAGCCATGAAAAATGATTACTAAGGCATAGAATATGAAAATAAGACATTGAGGCATGTATTGGATGCATGACTCGAACGAGATATCGAATAACTATTGAATGCGGCATACTGTCTTGAGATGTTCATGACCTTGGATCATTCGTTGATGAACATTGAGTTGGGACATTGCTTCAAATGAAAATAGAGATAGATAAATTAGAAGTTGAAATGATACGTTAGTCGAGTCATGGACTCAGACTATGTTTGGATGTATGAGTTTGATGTATTGCATGGTCACGAGCAACTTGTGCACAAGTTTTATCCCTCAAACGTGGTAGGCCGGATGTTGGGACTATTCGATCTAGAAAGAGAATTTGAGATGGGTATTGTGTGGGCATATTTCAATCTGTTAGGCTTGCGACCTACCATTGAAATAGAGCATCACAAATACCGGTATTGTTCGGGAGTACTTCAGGGCGTAGGATTAGCACTCCAGGCTGAAGTAGTCACCATCGTACCTTGATATGTCCATTGTGGCTGCAAGCCAGTGACCTTCATATAGTTAAGGAATGATAGGTTAAAGTGCAGGCATACAGAGATCACTTATACCATGACAGGGAAGGATGGTAGGCGTATTCCCCTTGCGTCGGTGCAAGGGCGAGTGCATTGAGTTGGTAAGAAATCGCACCACGAAGGAACATAAGAATTGTATGTTGCCTGCTTGTTTTCTTACATAAATCAAACATAACATGTTTGCCATTATAACATGCTTTACTGCTTTCGAATATGCCATACAACCTATCCTAAGGCAGATATAGAAAGATCACTAGTTAAGCTGCATGATCTATATATCTACTTAATGTCGTTTTAGTAAAGTGGGTCTCTAATCAATACGCGAGAGGATTAGTGCTGATCTACCACCAGATTTCTTACAGGTTTAGGGAATGATCTGCTCGCGGCAAAGCTTCGCTTGAACGCGCTGCGTGGCATGGAATGCCGTAGCATTTGAGACGTACAACCGAATTGACGCTCAAATTTTCAACATGATGATGCGGCCGAGATATAGAAGACATGATATATGAAACAGTGAAATCCTTTGTGGGCAAGAGAGAACCTGAGTGTTGTAGCCAATCTGGTAAATTCAGTCGGGCTATTAAAAGCCTTTGTAATCTCAGTTCATTTATCGAATAAAGAGAATTGTTTCGTATACTCTGTTTCTTCTGATGCTAAATAACAATATCAAAGATAACCATTAAGAACTTGTTATTTTGCCTTGTACGAGTGTAACTCTAGACTCGTACGATATCACGCCCCAGCGAGGATGATAATTCGGAAAAATCGATGCGAGGATGAACGATTTTTCGGGTCGGGGCATGACAAATTGGTATCAGAGCTCTAGGTTCAATTTCCTTAGGATGCTTTCTTCGTTCCAATTCCAAAGAGTTTCCCACCACCATCAAATCACTCTTAACTTTACTCGATGCCATACTGGATGTTCCATACAACAAGTCTAATACAAGTCATGTAATTTTGTCGAGTGTGTTTTGGAAATTACGTGATGTTTGCTAAGAAAGTTGTGAAATAATTACTGCTATAAGTACAACAAGTCACAACATGTGAATTAAAATGTTGGTTGCTACAAGTGTAACAAGTCGTGAATGGTGAATTGAGATGTTTGTTGTTGTTTCAATGCAATAATCGATATGAGAAACGTTAGTTGCATCGATATAATGAAAGTTGTGGGATGTTGCTGCATTAATTGTAATGAGTTGATTATGAATGATGCATTTCAATGAAAATAAAAGTTGATTATCGAATGTGTTGAATGGATTCAAGTATTAGCTTTGGATGTCAAAAATGAATCATTGCACGAGGTGCAACAGATGGAACCGAAATCATAAATCGATAGAATCAAATGGATTCGGTTGTGCATCGAGCCTGTGTTGGCAAATGAATACATTGGCCGAATTGTGTTAGATTTTGATTAATCAAAAGTTACGGTTGTGATCGGCATGATCACTGCGGAAATCGTGAGTCAGAAAAGATAGTTGGTTCATACTGAATATAATACGAGAAAAATAACTTAATTTTCGAGTGGTATATGCCATACCACCTATGCAATGAATGACTCAAATTCTGAGTGGTATATGCTATACCACTTGTGTGATGGATTCCATCGACACATTGCATAAATTGTGGAAGATTTGTCCGCAATGGACATGATAGTATCGAGACTCGATTGAGAATTTGTATAACGGTATGTTGATGTAAGTGTTCTTCGATAATCAGTTAAAATGATAAGGCGGGGAGTCGTATCAATGAATGATACGTCGGACGAAAATTTATAAGTCGGTTGAATGATCGAGGCTAACAAAATAATTGTCTTGAGGCAATCGTCGGATCGGTCGGATACGAAACTCTAAGTTATGACGAGTCGCACGACTTGCGAGCTTGATAAAAATATTAGTCGATGCGAATTATAATCAGATCATACGACTTACGATCTCGATAAAAATATTGGTCGATATGAATTGTAATCGAATAGCATGACTTGCGAACTCGATGAAATGTTAGTCTATGCGAATTGAAATCGGATCGCACGAACTGCGACTCGATAAAAATGTCGGCGATATGAATTGTAATTGAATCGTACGAATTGCGAAGTCGGTGAAAAAGTTGGTTGATACGAATAAATTGTGCCTTAGAGAAAGTTGGTTACGTTGCAATAAAACTAATTTGCATACGACTAAAACACGCAAAACTTAAAGGGCATGATTGTATAACTCGAGGGTTCGATGTGGGATAATCGTTAACTCAGTTACGCGATCGAAGTATAGCGGAATACGGTGAATCAAAAAATAATTTGATACATATGGAAAAGTTCGTCGAGAACTTGAATATATGCAATACGAGCTAAGTCGACATTGATGCAGATTCAAAGTTGACCCCTGTGCAATCAAAATTGATATGACCTATCAAAAAATCGATACGTAAAGAAACGTAAGCACAATATGAGAACACAAAACGGGGCAGGACTATGATATCGAGATTTTCAAAAATAGCAATACGGAAGTGTCAAACTGGTTAATCGTAAACTTTATGATTGTTCATGGCGAGACTATAAAGTCGTTGAAAATTGTTTCGATGTGTATAGCTTCTCGGGTGTCGACCATGGGTAGAAAGACTCAAACTCAATATAAGTAGATGTTTCATGAAATAGAAACTATCGACGATAGTGCATGAATTACTTGGAGGATAGTTGTACCTCAGTTGTGCAGATAGAAATAATTTATTCAAATTTGGTAGTCCCATAGAAATAGATAAAATGTGATTTGGCTCCGAATAATATAGCATCGTTCATAGTAACTGTCCTTCGTTAATGATCCACAATTATCGAGCATAGCTTCGGGGCAGCTGACCCTAGAAGGCTTCACCGTCAAATCAAAGTGAATATTACAGACCCATAAGGTGACCCATATGATGTCACATATGGAATTGCGTCAAGAACAAATATGATGTGGTGCATGCTGATGATAAGTCTAGGCGATCGAATAATTGTTTCAGGAATTGATGGAACAGCATCAGTTAAGAATGATATAATCGAATTTGGGAATTTGTCAGATTAATGCTTGAATGATTATGTTGGTCGACGATCGAATTAGAAATTTACCAACGAACTTGGTGATACTAATAGGAAATTTCGAGAATCGTGCTATGCACGAGAGCGAGCGATAAGAGAATGACTTTCAAAGTTGCGTCGTTAAATTTGGTTTCACCTTGTAATTAAGCTTGCGTGAATCGAACTTATATTCGATTTTGTGAGTCTGACAAGTTGAAAAGTTGGTTAAAAAATTCTTACTTGACAGGAATCGAACGTAAGATGCGTCGTAAATGACCTTTGTGTCAAAGCGATCGTTGCCTTTGAGCATTGTCAACTTGAGTTAAACAATTGTGCCAGAAAGACCGTTGCATTTGAGCATCGTCGACTCGAATGGAACTTTGGTGTCGAATAAATTGTGGCCTTTGTGCAACGTCAATTTATAAGTTGCATCGGAAGAATTTAAGCACGGTGCCTAGGAAAGTTGTCTAGTGGACGTAGCACTGAATGTTGATACATTTGCAAGTCAACAAAGGGAAATCGTATCGAGATAAGTTGCAAAGTGAAACTTCAGAAATAGTTGGACAACTACTTCGAATGCAAGGAGTTGCAAAGGCTCGTTGCGATCGGATGCACGATGACTCGACGCGATGCATAGAATTGATAGCCCATACGAAATTTACCAAATGACAAATGCGATTTTTGAATCGCGTTGCATGCAGTGACTTCGTTGAATGGATCACGTATGTATCGAATATACATATGCGATAAAATTTTGAGAACATTCGCTAAAGATAAGTCCGATCGAGAGTACGAGATGGCAAGCATAGGATTGAAATTTATCTCTCAGCTTTGTTTCAATTTTATACCACTGGGCTTGGCTGAAATACAAATATTTCTGGAACGCCTTGAATATGTATACGATCCAAATCAAGTTGTATACTAAATTCAAATTGAGTTGTAGGAAAGACTAAAAGTTAATGAAAGCTTGCACGAGTGTTTGAAACAGAACAACGTTTGTTAGGCGAGATCGTGAAACGATCTAGAAAACACTTGAACTGAGTGTTGGTTTCAGTTCGAGGATGGACCTTGTTTGAGTGGTATATTATGTAATGACCAGCTCCGCACAGTGAATTACGATGAGTCGTTGACTCGAAGAGTTGTATTGACCCGAATTATGTATCGATACAAGAGTTATGTTGACCCGAGAAATGTATCGAGTTGGATTGATGCAAAGAGTTACATTGAGTCGGTTCGAAGATTCTAAGAAATCGAACTGATACAACGCACAAGTCCGATTTGAACGAATATTGATTTTAGTTGGTTTTGTGTGCAGGCTATACGTTTATGCTGAAATAAAAGAGGTTAACATTTTGACTTATTTGCAATGGTGTTTGCATTCTGAATTATTTGCATTAGCCTCACGCCCCAGCGAGGGCGATGATTCAGATAAATCTATGTGAGGATGAACGATTTTTTGGTTCAGGGTGTGACATATGGCATTTGTGGTTTACCTCCAACTGAACCTATTTTACTGAATACCAGGATACCCTTTACCTCTTAACACATGATACCAACCTACCTATACTCTATTCTTCACCGATACCATTTCCTTTAAATCCCATGTTTACCACACTCGTATTCTCCTACACATGCTTTCTCTAGCACATGTGAGGCTGCATATTGCTACTGGTGTTCCAGCATACAACATTTCTCGTAATTACCCATATTAGAATTTAGAACTGATACCTTATCACATCCAACACAAGTTCATGGACACAACTACCAATTGTACATATATATGATGATAATATGAAATTGCATCTACTGATAACCCTTCTATTATTGATACAATGATATGTAAGGTGGTCGATTCCTAGGATACCTCTATATATCTGTGTTTGTTGCCACTCATATACCCTATTTTACACAAAGGTAGTCCCAAACACAACCCATAGTTATTAACTTCATTTTCTTTAGGGAATTTCTTCGAACGGTTTTGGAATCCTAACCATTCTTGATTAATAATGGACATAAAATTAAGGTTAAATGATTACCAGTTGTTGCTCGTTCCTTGAGAGTTGGCTCGAGGAGAAACGACCAATATGATGAAATGTCCCTGGCACTCGTGCAGAAGGAAGAGATTAAAGTTTTAGGTTTATGAGAGGGAGCAAGGGTTCGGTTGCCTCTCCCACCATATGTATATATCCTAGGTTAGGGTTATACTCGAAGGTCAGGTGTATGAGGAGAATCTCAGGTTTTTGCATTTGAACTGATCCAATTACAGGAAGGATTTAGAGGTCGGCCAAGAACATAAATTTGAATTATTTTAATTTTAATTTGCACCCTCTTCTAAACTGTCATTGCATAATAACCCTTTTCTTGATCAAATTATAGTGTATTAATGTAATTCCCTTAGGAATTTATATATAAAAGAAAATAATGACAACAACAACAATAGTAATAATAATAATATTAATAATAATAACTGGTTCAAGGGCTCATTAAATGTATTACTGATCATGCCAATTATTCCTACAATTCGTCTTAGAGCAAGGACTCTATTATTTGGCTAAATATCATTAGAGTAGATCCTTATTACCAATTGTTATATTCTGATTCCAATTTCCAACAATTGGTATCAGAGCATGTTGTATTCATATATAACACTCTAAAGAGTTTGCATATGGCAACCGTAGAATCGATATTCACAGATGAAGGGCAATCCACAAATAGACCTCCACTATTTGATGCAACAAACTATACTTATTAGAAGACACAGATGAGCTTCTACCTGAAGTTCTAGACTTTGACTTATGGTCATGTGTTTTTAATAGCTACAAAAAGCCTACTATCACCTCTATTCTTACTTCCTATGTAATTAACAAGCCTTATTGTAGTTATATGGAGAAAGAGAAGAAGTTAGCTAGCCTTGATGCAAAAGCAATGCATGCTTTTTATTGTGCTGTAGACATAAATGTATTCAATCTTATTACTACTTGCACAACATCTCATAATATTTAGAAACTTCTTAAAGCTACTTATAAGAGCAGGTACGAAAGCAAATATAGCGAGTCCAAAGAGGAGGATAGTCCTCATAATGATACAAATGTGTGCATGATGGCTTTAGGATTTAAGGTACAACATAATCCCTTATATGAAGAAGAGCTTGTATGCCACACATGTAGAAGATTATGCCACATGATAAAAGATTATATTGCCACTAAAAATAAGAATCAGTATGAATGATCGTCGTCAGACAAGTACGCTAACACAAGCATATCGTGTGAAAGCGAAGCAAGCGATTCCAAAAACGAAGAGAGTCCTCGTCAAACTGCAAATATATGCTCAATGACATTATCTAACGAGGTACAAAATAATCCTTTTTTGAAGAGAATAAATTTTCTTATGATAAACTTCCTGATGCTTCAGTGGTTTTCTTAAAGAAGACAAGGATAAGCAAGCTAGAAAAGATATTTTATCCTATAAGCGTGAGAATGAAAAGCTTACTTGCTTATTGAATGATGCTAGAAACACTTATACTTCTGATAATTCTACTAAGATTTTCATACTTGAGTTTAGATTGCATGAGACATTTGATTGTATTGAGAAAAGCACTCAAGAAAATGCTAAACTCAAGGAGGAACTTGAATCAGAAAAAAAAAATATTCTATTGCTTCATATAGAATTGATTCTCTTACTGCTAAATTATAAGCCCTCTAAAATTTTAATTAGATTTTATTTAGATTATTTAGGGATTAAAGACGATTAATTATGAATTTCTAAGTTATTAATGAATTTCTACTTTTATTTTTGATTATCACATGCACGTTACCGTGACTTTTAATTTAGGAGCACAAGACTAAATATTTTCTTAAAACCAACTTCACATACATGATCTAGTCGAGACACTCTACACCCATGATCATCATGTCCCACTCAAACACACCTTTTTGTGCTTTATTTTTATCGCACAACTTTTCTGACACAAGACTCAATCTTGATTCATCCCATGGAGTCATATTTATTTCCGACTCGAATTGGGGACACCATTTTGACCCAAACCTGTCGACCCAAAATATGGATACGACCCACATGAGCCTACAACACACGTGACACTTGTGTCCCATTAAATTGATCCCCCGCTCCCGACTAATCGGACACGATTCGGACACGCCCAGCCTTTGTCGTTAGACACAACAAAGTAAGCTGTACCAATCTAGGGAACCTAACCAGATATCAAGACAAGTATGAAAACACAGCATCTATAAATGTGTCCCAACCGCCGTACTGTCATACTCATAAATGTGTCCCAACCAGAGTAAAGTGCAAACTCAAAATCCATTGTGATATGCTCCCACTTCCATTCCGGAATAGGTAAATGCTGGAGTAGTCCTGCTGGTCTCTGGCGCTCCGTCTTAACTTGCTGGCACACAAGGCATATGGAAACAAATCTGGCAACCTCTCTCTTCATTCCATACCACCAAACATACTATCGCAAATCCTTGTACATCTTGGTAGATCCAGGATGAATAGAATACTGCGACTGGTGGGCCTCCTACATCACTTCCTCCCGCAAGTCCTTGGGCACACACTACTTGTTCCCGTGCCTCAAAGATCCGTCCACCGCAATAGTGAAGTCGTCAAGCAATCCTGCCTCCGCCTGAGCTCTAAGACATCGGAGTCCCTCATCAAGAAAATGGGTCTCCTTGATCTTCTCTAACAGTCCTGACTGTATCTGCATGTGCATCAGCTGCCCTCCTACTCCTGGTAGAACAATCTCGATCCCAAGGCACTCAAGATCCTCTAGTAGATGCCGGTCCATAATGAGATACATAGCAACAGGATATCGACTGAGAGCATCTGCCACCACATTCGCCTTTCCAGGGTGGTACTGCAGATTGATGTCGAAATCCTTCATGAGTTCCAGCCATTTGCGCTGCCTCATATTCAGCTCCTTCTGAGTGAAAACATACTTCAGGCTTTTATGGTCCGTGAAGATGTCCACTCTCTCTCTATACAAATAGTGCTTCCACAGTTTCAAGGCAAAAATGACCGTAGTAAGCTCCAAGTCATGTGTAGGGTAATTCTTCTCATGAGGCCTCAACTGTCTAGAAGCATAAGCAATGACCCTCTTATTCTGCTCAAGCACACATCCCAAGACTTTTCCTGAAGCATCACTGTATATGACGAATCCTTCCGATCCTGATGGCAAAGCTAGAACTGGCGCTGTAGTGAGTCTTCTCTTTAATTCTTCAAATGCTGACTGGCAGGCGTCGCTCCAGATGAACTCCTCGTCCTTCCGCATAAGCCTTATCATAAGCTCTGCAATCCTAGCAAAATCTTTCACAAACTTCCTGTAGTATCCTGCTAGACCCAGGAAACTATGAATCTCTGCTACTGACTTGGAAGGTGCCCATGCTTCTACTGCTTCAATCTTCTTGGGATCCACAGAAATCCCCTCTCCAGTCACCATATGCCCTAGAAACTCCACTCTGTCCAAGAAAACTCATATTTCGAGAGTTTCCCGTGCAGCTTCTCCTTCCGCAAAATCTCCAGAATAATCCGCAGGTGCTCTACATGCTCCTCCTCGGTCTTCGAATAGATCAAGATGTCGTCAATGAAGACTACGACAAACTTGTCCAAATACTTGTGAAAAACCTTATTCATCAAATTCATAAATACTGCGGGGGCATTGGTGAGTCCGAACGGCATCACCAAGAACTCATACTGGCCATATTGGGTGTTGAAAGCTGTCTTCGGACTATCCTGCTCCCGTACCTTCATCTGATGATACCCCGACCGAAGGTCAATCTTGGAAAACACCTTCGCTCCACTAAGCTGGTCAAACAGCTCATCAATCCGTGGAAAAGGGTATCTATTCTTGATGGTGATGTTGTTGAGTACACGGTAATCAATACACATCCTCACCGTTCCATCCTTCTTGGGCATGAAGAGTACCGGTGCTCCCCAGGGTGAAGCATTGGACCGAATAAAACCCTTGCCCTCCAACTCATCAATCTGAGCCTTCAACTCTGCAGCTTCCTTCGGATTGATCTTGTAGCAATACTGGGACTTCGGCGCTGATCCGGGCAATAAGTCGATGTTGAACTCTACATCTCGATCTGGCGGCAATCCTGGCAACTCCTCGGGAAAGACGTCGAGATACTCTGCAATAAGTGGATGCGGCAACTCCTGGTCATCTGCAACAGCTCCGAAATAAACTCCCTCTGGCCTCTCTGCAACTCGCCTGCTGATCTCGAACGGTGGAACTCCTGGCGGACTTAAGATCACCTTCCCCTCATGGCAGTCTATTATGGCAAACTGCTCGCTCATCCAGTCGATGCCGAGGACTATATCAAATTCGGGCAATGGCATCACTAGAAGTCGAGCCCTAATCTCTCTCCCAGCAATAGTGATAGGGCATTCCATGTCACGTCCCAGAACCAGAATACTGGAGAGCGGGGGAATGACTCAGCCAGCTACGTATTACGGGTAGATGAATACCGTATAATACGATCAATGCTGTCTAATAAGACGAGGGGGTGCATACTACATAAAAGTCATACTATGGTCACTTCACATCTATTGTCTCAATCATTCAAACACAAAACAGAAATAGAGAACATGTAAGATAAAGCAGTAAGGCATCCCAAACGCTCAGTCAAAATGTTCTCGATATCTGGCTTTACAAAACATAGCCAGATGATGTAGCAAAGTATACACAATTGTTATTAGCTGCAGTCTGACTTAATTACAATTATGTGAAAGTAAGTACAAGACAATCCGACTAACATGTCGGTTCCAAACAGCAAAATATAAAGTAAGTAACAAAATAAGCGGGGAAGTAAGGAACCCACTCGAGTCCTCCTGCGATCATCCCTCTAGTATTGACCATCTTGAAGGTGGAAGTAAGCTGAGTCCTCGGGAACCGGCTCTAGATCTGGCCATGCAAAACCAGAGAGGTTAGACCTGTAACAGCAAGTACCGCAAGGAAGCACGATATGAGGAATTTAAACCAGTAAATAAAAGAATATAATAATAGATCTCTGCTTGCTACTGGGATTCACATAACGTCACGACACTTCGAACCAACCTCCCAACCAAACAAGGACAGAAGTTGGCCCGTCATGTCTCGACACTCTGATCATCTCAGTTAGTCAACAGAGTAGGTACAGTACACAACCAAATCAATTTAAATGGCCATGCAACTACTACGGCTTGCTATTGTGGGTTCCAAGTTATCTTAGAATTATACGATAAAGGATTCCTCAGTTCTTACTATGTGCAAGCAAGGCTAGTCTACCCAGTCAATCAATTGCGCCAATCATGAATTAGACGAGTCCCAGCGGGACGCCCGTCGTTAATATACAATGTACAATAAATAATATAAGCAGATACCACTCCCTGCCCGTGTGGCAGATTTGCAGTATCTGTGGGAACCAGCCGGCCTGTCGGGCACTTAATAGTCCCAAAGAGGGCTGCCATGTAAGAACTCGGGAATCCATTCTCTCCATGCAATCATTATTTTATTTAACTTAGTAGCCTCTATGTTAAGTGAAATCCCATGCCGTGGATCATGGTCATTCAGAATGCGTACTTCCGTACAAGGTACGATATGCCCAACTCTACAACGATACCTGTGCGGTTAGGTTGTAGGTCTTACATAACGTAATACAACAATTAAAACTAACCACAGAATAAATTATGTCTCGACCATAAAGTACACATGCAGCTTTTGTAGAAAAATAAATAAATTGAAGCCTGCATATGCCTGTATGCCAATATTCGGGATCGGCCAATCGATTACAATAGTTCATAATTAATATGAACGTGTTTCATTCATTCAATTCAATAAGACGACTAGCCAGTCTCTTAGTTCCAACTAGGAACGCATGATCAATTATTAGTCAAGGTCACAATCAATATCAATCAATATTAATTCGGGACAAGAATCAGTCAAAAGGCATCATGGGCTAGAGTTCATGCGGCCGAAAAATTATAGAAGTTCATGCGGCTGAGAATGCATATGTGGTCAGGATCTCATGCGGCCAGGAAGTGTCATGCAGCCACAAAAAATAGCATACGCCAGAAAACAACATGTGCCAGGAAACAGCATACGCCAGAAAACAGCATACGCCAGAAAACAGCATGTGCCAGGAAACAGCATGCGCCAGAAACAGCATGCGCCAGAAAACAACATGCGCCAGAAAACAGCATGCGCCAGAAACAGCATGCGCCAGAAAATAGCATACGCCAGAAATAGCATGCGCCAGAAAACAGCATGCGCCAGAAACAGCATGCGCCATGACAGCATGCGCCAGAAAACACCATGCGCCAAGAAACAGCATGCACCATGACAGCATGCACCAGGAAATAGCATGCGTCAGCAAACAACATGGCAACAGTGTTTTGCCAGCAAACAGCATGCGCCATGACAGCATGCGCCAGGAAACAGCATGCGCCAGCAAACAGCATGGCAACAGTGTTTTGCCAGCAAACAGCATGTGCCACAGAAAACAGCATGTACTGCTCATCTTCTCCAATCATCCTCTAATGGCCATGAAAACCCATGAACCAAAAAGACCATAAATCACTCAAAATAAGTCTAAATCAGGACTTCCAATAGTCTAAATTGGGTAGAATCAAATTTTCTACAACATGAAATCATCAAAACTCGAAAAATAACAAAGTTACTAGATCAAAACCTAAAAATTCCGAAAATATATTAAATTTAGATCTACATGAAATGAGCCATGGGAATCGAAAATGCTAAGTACTAAAGTATCTAAGAATCTTGAGCGGAAGACAATGGAACAACAAAAATAGGAATCCATCAAGAAGCAAGTTGGCACTTGCCTAGCCCTCCTAGGTTGGTGGGGGAGTTATGAGGAAGAAGAAGAGTAATGAGAAGAAGTAATGAAGAGAGAGAGAAAGGGGATGGGCTTTAAATGAAGGGGTGGTGGTAGGTGGGGGTTTGGGTTCATGTTGAACCATCTAAGGCCAGAAAATAAACCAAGTCGGGTCGAACCCAAAGCAAAGCAGAAAGTAAAATGCTGAAAGTAAATACAGAAAAATAATTAGCAAGAAATTAAAAGAATTTAAATACAGAACAATACATGATAAATATTAAATAAATATATTCCAGCAGTACATGTATTTAGAATACGTATTTTGGGAACGGAAAGTGATATTCCACCATCTCACTGACTGGCACTACTCCTCCTCCTGTCATAATCCGACAGTTCCTCCTAGTAGGCTTGGGTGTGAAGCCATGTCTACGCAGAAACTTATATGATACAAAGCTATGGGTGGCTCCAGAATCAAACAATGCAATGGCAGGAAAAGAATGTAAAAGTATAGAACCTGTGATCACATCTGGTACTGCCTCGTCCTCCTCAACTACAGCCATGACATAAGCATGTCCCTGCTGCGGTCCTCCCCTCTGTTGACGCTGTACAAACTGCTGCTGCTGAGTGGGTAAAGCCGGTCCCCTCTGTGGTGCAGCTGGTAGAGCTCTGGGTGGTGCAGGTGTTGGTCCTCCAGCTTCTCGGGGTCCTCCTGCTAGTCGAGCTGTAGCCTGAGCGCAGTCCCTCATCTGGTGTGCATCTGATCCGTAAAAGAGGCAATGTCCCAGCCTCTTGCAGCACTCGTCGATATGGTATCCGGGGCGATGATAAAAGGCACAACTAGTCGCCAAATGCTGTCTCTGATGCTGATGTACAGGAGCTTTGGCCGGACGGTGATGCTGCTGCTGCTGCGGCCTCGCCTGGATGTGAGTCTGGACCCTCTTCGCTGGTGCCTGGAAACTACTGCTGCCCGTGTCCCAGTCCCTCTTCAGTCTTAGGTCTGCCTCCTTCTCTACAGCCTGAGCAATTTTGAGGATGCTCGCATACGTCTTCGCCTGACTAATCGCCACCGCGTGTCGCAGCTCCCTGGTGAGACCCTTCTTGAATCTCCATGCTCTTTCCTCCGGCGCTCTGACTAGGTTCTCTGCGAACCTGCTGAGCCTAGTAAACTCTGAAGTGTACTGTGCAACCGTCATCGTCCCCTGCTGCAGCGTCTCGAACTGCATCCTCAACTCATCCCGCTCCACATCAGGGAAAAACTTCTCATTGAATAGAGTTTTGAAATCTGCCCAAGGCACTTGGTGCTCTGCCAACTGGGGCTCCTTCCGGTACCAAGCTCTGGCCAAGTCGAAGAGTCGCATACTAGCCACCTCCACCTTCAGGTTCTCCGAAAACTGTACCATCTAATCATGTCTGTAATACATTGTAGGGGTTCCAGGAAACCAGACGGCTCAGTGATGGAGAGATATGCTTGTTCATGGGTGATGCTACAAAAGTATCGGTCGTTGCATTAGGAGATGTTACTTTATCTTTTGGTAGAAATAAGTCTTTGACATTGAGAGATTGTCTTTATGCACCTTCACTTAGAAGGAATTTAGTTTCTGTTTCTATGTTAGTTAAGGATGGATATTCAGTTTATTTTAATGACAATATTGTTATTAGAAAGAATAAACATTTTATCTGTTCTGGTGCATTGGTTGATAATTTGTATGTCATTAATCCTATTTCGCCCAAAATACAACTTATGGAAATGAATAATATGTCATCTAACTTAAATAAGAGAAAAGAACCTTCTTGTATGAACCAAACATATCTTTGGCACTTACGATTGGGGCATATTAACCTAAGAAGGATTCAAAGACTGGTTGAAGATGGACCTTTGAGTTCATTGGAAGTGGAGGCACTACCAGTCTGTGAATCCTGCTTGGAAGGTAAAATAACCAAAAGACCTTTTACGACAAAGGGGTATAGGGCCAAAGATGTGTTGGAATTGGTTCATTCTGATTTGTGGGGACCCATGACTATCCAAGCTAGAGGTGGCTTTGAATATTTTGTCACATTTATTGACGATCATTCAAGGTATGGATACATTTATTTGATGCGCCGTAAGTCTGAGTGCTTTGAGAAATTCAAATAGTACAAGGCTGAAACGGAGAAACGTCATGGAAAATGTATCAAGTCATTACGATCAGATCGTGGTGGCGAGTACCTCTTTGGAGAGTTTAGGGATTATTTATCAGAGGCTGGGATTGCATCCCAATTGACTGCACCTGGAACGCTCCAACAGAATGGTGTAGCCGAAAGAAGGAATAGAACTCTTATGGAGATGGTTAGATCAATGATGAGTTATTCGGATTTGCCAGATTCGTTTTGGAGATATTCCTTAGAGACTGCAGCTTATATTTTGAACTTGGTTCCTTCTAAGTCAGTACCTCTTACTCCCACAGAGCTGTGGATTGGGCGTAAGCCAAGTCTGAAACATGTTCGCATTTGGGGTAGTCCAGCACATGTGCTAAATGGGAAAGCAGATAAGTTGGAATCTCGTACAGAAGTACGCTTATTTGTAGGCTATCCAAGAGGAACAAAAGGAGGTTTATTTTATAGTCCTAAGGATCAGAAGGTCATTCTTAGCACCAATGCCCAATTCTTAGAGGAAGACTATGTGATGAACCATAAACCCACAAGTAGAGTTGTTCTAGAAGAACTAAGACGTGAGACACCAAGTACTTCAGTACCAACAGTACAAGAGGATGAACCACAAATAACGGTACAACGTGTCACAAATGTTACACCACAACCGATAGTGCCTCGTCGTATTGGAAGGGTTGTGATACAACCTGATAGATATATGTTCTTGGGAGAGTCGTCAGACTTCGTCCCTGAGCAACAAAATTATGATCCATGTACCTACAATAAAGCACTCCAAGATAAAGATGCAGAGTCTTGGCAAAAAGCAATGATATCCGAAATAGAATCTATAGATTCTAATCAGGTCTGGGAACTTGTAGAACCACCCGTTGGTGTAAAAGCCATTGGATGCAAGTGGGTCTATAAGAGAAAAAGAGGATCAGACGGTAAGGTTGAAACCTTTAAAGCTCGGCTTGTAGCAAAAGATTTTACTCAAAGACAGGGTATCGACTATGAGGAAACCTTTTCTCCTGTAGCCATGCTTAAGTCTATCCGAATTCTTTTATCTATTGCAGCTCATCTCGATTATGAGATTTGGCAAATGGATGTCAAGACAGCTTTCCTTAATGGAAGTCTTGAGGAAGACATCTATATGAAGCAACCAGACGGGTTCATTGAAAAGGGCCAGGAGCATCTTGTTTGTAAGCTCAAGAAGTCCATTTATGGACTTAAGCAAGCTTCCAGATCTTGGAACATATGTTTTGATCAGGTGATAAAATCCTATGGATTTGATCAATGTCAGGATGAATCATGTGTATATAGAAAGTGTGATGGAAACGTGGTGGTGTTCCTAGTACTTTATGTGGATGACATCTTGCTCATTGTAAATAATGTGAAGGTGTTATCTGATGTAAGGGTATGGTTATCCAAACAGTTTGATATGAAGGACTTGGGAGAAGTAGGTCACATCCTTGGGATCAAAGTTCTACGAGATCGCAAGAAAAGGATGTTGGGCTTATCCCAAGCTTCCTATATCGATACTGTACTAACTCGTTTTAGTATGCAAAATTCTAAGAAAGGTTTCTTACCTTTTAGACATGGAATTGCTCTATCAAAGGAGCAGTGTCCGAGGACACCTAAAGAGATAGAGAATATGAAGGCAGTTCCTTATGCTTCAACAGTAGGAAGCTTAATGTATGTAATGCTATGTACGAGACCAGACATCTGCTTTGCCGTAGGCATGGTCAGCAGATATCAGTCTAACCCAGGACTAGAGCACTGGACTGCCGTAAAGCATATTTTGATGTATCTGAAAAGGACTAAAGAGTATATGCTAGTTTACCAGGCAGATAGTTTAGTTCCCTTGGGATATACAGACTCAGATTTTCAGTCAGATATGGATTCCAGGAAATCTACCTCAGGTTATGTGTTTACTTTGGGAGGTGGAGCCATTGTGTGGAGGAGTATCAAGCAAAAATGTATTGCTGATTCCACCATGGAAGCCGAGTATGTGGCAGCCTCTGAGGCAGCCAAAGAAGCAGTTTGGCTCAGAAACTTTCTGTTGGGCTTGGATGTGGTACCTAGTTTGCCTAAGTCTATTACACTTTATTGTGATAATAGTGGTACAGTTGCAAACTCGAAGGAACCACGAGCCCATAAGACTGGCAAACACATTGAGCGCAAGTACCACCTGATACGAGATTTCGTTAAAAAAAGGAAAAGTTGCTGTGATCAAGATAGCATCAGCCGACAACCTAGCTGATCCCTTTACAAAGAGCTTACCAGCTAAGGCTTTTGATAGTCATGTTGAGGGAATGGGAGTCAGATGTGTAGCAGCATGGCTTTAAGTATAAGTGGAAGATTTGTAACAGTATACTGAAAAACAATGCTTTGAGTATAAGTGGGAGATTGTTAGGGTTATATACTAAAAGCATCACTTTTGTAGTAACCTTATTTCCTTAAATTTTGAATGAGAATCATATTGGCAAATGTTTGCATATTGTATTTGTTGCAAGTGTTAATACAATTGTTTGATATTCTATATTGTAGATAATATGGTGTGTGGTGTCACATAGAAGATCATATTATCAGTTTCCTATAGAGTATATACATAGTTCACAACCTAGATGGACTTGGACAATCTATTGGAAAGGTTGTAGTGTAATCTGGTATTAGTCTATCTTGACTATAGATTTATACTAGTACACTTTGTGTGTATTGAACATGACCACTTGAGGTTGTTCTCTTTGTATTGACTACATAAGAGAACAAACACCTCTGTTATTATGGATGCTTGTGCTCTTAATCCGGATATAATAACGGACATGTATATGTAGTGTGCATTACTTTGACTCATAAAAGAGTGCGATTCATTATGGATCAACAACCTCTATGAATTGGGCAATAACGTTGTATGTATGATGGGATGTTGATTATAAATGGAATCCATGTCCCGATACATCGGGTTGATGATGTCCTCCTAAGGAGCTCATAAGGATTTTCATGTAAACCCTGCAGGTGGATTATATCCGACATGACAAATAAAGTTGAGCGGTACTACTTAAGGATAAAAGATGTCGAATCAATATAGTTGTCAGTAACTTAATTTGATCGACGGACATACGATATCTTAACATGGGGGGCCAAACGAGCATTTAATAAAAGGAGCCCACAAACATAATTTGGGATTAGGGAGGTAGTGCAATAATAGCTCATTAGTGGACCGAGCTATTGTTAATGGGCCTGATTGTGTGTTCGGGCTGAACACGGGATATCCAGATCCGTTAGGAGGCCTAACCCTAATTTCTTCTCATGGTCCCCTGCCGTAGCCTATATATATCCTCTATTCTCTGGCCGCCAGATGACTGATCAGAAATCTGAAATTTTTTCTAAATTCGTGATTCACGTAAGGAGAGAAAGAGAGGGTTGCCAAGGAGAAGAAAAGGTTGGGAGATCGTCGCCCACATGACGTCCAACTCGAGGAAGGAATACGTACAGAAGATCTTGGGGTCGTCCGCTCGAGATTGCCAGGAATTACTTGTCTTCTTTTCGCCGCAGGTATAATTCGTGTAGCCTAGTTTCCGCCTATGAAGGGTTAGAACACGTATTAGATCTGTTTAACTTTCTATCGATCAATACGCACACCAAAGGAAGGATCCTGGGAATCCCCAGTTCCATCACCTGCAACATATCCTATTCAGGAGCAGAGCAAGTACAGTTCTAGGTAATGAAAAAGACATCATGATATAAAAGTACAAGGAAACATGAAAAGTACAGAAAAGAACATGGTGAATAAGTACATGAAAGAACATGGTGTGTAAAGTACATAAAAGAACATGGTATGTAAGAACAAGAAAGAACATGATATGTAGGCACAAGAAAGAACATGGTATCTCAGGAATCACAGAAAATAAGTACAAGGTATATCTCCTGAACATATGTGTACAATGTTTGAAATATAACTAAGTATGTGACCGGCTAGGGGTAAGCACATGAAAATACATGAAAGCACATGAATGGTACGGCTTAGGACCCGCGTGCACGATGCGGGGTCTAAGCTAAACACACCTGAGTTGTTTCTTGGGTTTGGTCACATAAATAGTATATTTTCCCACCCCAGGTACAAGTAATAAGAACAAGGAACATAAGCACCAGAAAATACATGTCGTGTTACAGTGTGTCAATCAAGAAAGTATAGGATATAATAAAATATACGAGACCGTAGAATGTACTTGCCTTGCTCCAGGAAAGTACAGGTAGGCAATAGAGCTAGATATCCTCCTGTATTTTAAATGATGTGTACAAGTTGGTTATTGTCTAAATAAGATTAAATTGGTATCTTGCAGTTCTTTATTTATGACATATGGTTGAGCCCAATTATCAACTACTCAAATTAAACTTCCTACAATTATACTTAAATCATTAATTAAACTATTCACTTAGAAAATAAAGATTGCTATCATGGTTTGAGATAGAGACCTACATTGTAACCATGTTATTAGTCTAGAGGGAAATACTTATTCCATAATGTGTTCACTGGACTGAGCCAACCATAATATTGGTTCCAGGTTCTATTCTGAACCAAAGGAACTTCAAATGAACCTAAATTGACTTATAAGTTCTCATAGGTTCCTGACTTTGAAAGAAATACAGCAATTAAAAGAATCTTGAACTAATCAATGAGATGCCATCTCCAGTTCCTGAAGTTCAACTGAACTGAACCATGAGAAATGTCGTCTCAGGTTCCACAACCACTCTAAACTGAACCATGAGGATTTTAAACTCTCTCATCCTTCATAACATATCATTCATTTACTCATATACATACTAGGCCATCCCATATTGTTAAGCCAAGTTAAGCTATATTCTTAACTGACAGTTATAAGAAAAGACCCACACTGCTAACCTACACTCAGTTTAGCTGAGTTCAGCCATATCAACCTCCTGAATGAGGGTAATCAGGAAATTAATTTATAACCATGGAAATGATAACCTTAATAGAAACATCAAAGTAAAGGAGCATGCCTGGTAAACAAATCTTGTAACCTACAACTAAACCCAGATTTTACTAATCCTTAAGGAATATTACACTAAGTAGCATCAGGATAGCTCCAGGTTCATATAATCTCAGGTTTCTAATCTCAAGGGTATCACACTAACCTGGGGACCCATTCCCAGGTTCTTAAAATCTCAGGTTTTCCAAATGGTCAAAACTGAAATGGTTCTCTGTTACATATAAACATTGTATTCATCCTTAGGAAGAATACTGCAGGTTCAACTATGTAACCATATGCTAAACCTTTGACTGAATGGGAAATGAGCCAATTCATCTCAGAATTAACCTAACAGTCATTCAATATTAGGATTCCAGGCCTGGGTACTATCAGTATCATTTATATAGCCTTAGCAGGACTGTTACTCATATTCTTGACAGTTGCACTGTCCAAATCAGCCTATCACCAGCCCCTACTATCCAAATCTTGACATCATTCCTAAAAGTGATAGAGTCTAAAACTTCAAAATGAAATTACCTAGAGTGGACTAACCTGTAGCCAATTTCTGATAACAAAAAATAGCCCAATAATCACAAAAGAGTAAAATCGATCATACTCTAATCAGATATCAGTATCACATCAATCCTATTTTAGTTTGACACTTCACAGTCACACACAACCTGTGATTTAAATTCCCAAGTTCAGACTAAACTACCAGAAATGCAATTCAATATCTGATAACAGTTTGTTTCAGGAATTGCATCCTAAGAGCTGATCACACAACAACCCCTCAAACATCTCTTAGTGTCTAACCCGAGACCCCAGGTTCTATGGTATCACAATCAGTTGCTACAAGCTCAAGTATCTCCCATTTGGAATTACTTTATGAAACAGAGGTCACAATTATTAAAATGACCTGTTAAACCACTATACTACCTGGAATTTAACCAATTCAGAATTTAATACCAATGGACACCTAAATCCTGAAGGTAATATACTGATATGCATTGGTATTCAAGTCTGAATTAATCAAATGATCAGGATATCTCATCCGAGATTTAAATCTAAATAGGTAACAATGTCAAAGAGCTCTAATCTTGAGATTTCATTAAGATAGGATGTCAGTATTAAGACTGACATCTATTGTTCGATCCCAATCTATATCAACACATTGATCCTACAATCATAATCAACAGTACAAAATTTCTTGTAAATAGTGAATTACCTGGAGGTATCAGTCCTTCGATACTAAGCCTCGAACCAATCACAATTGCCTAGCTAAATCCTGATGTTGAATCAATCAACAGATGTGATGTTATGCAATTTATCTATTGTACAAGAAAACAACAGGTTCCTCAAAATACCAGGAGTATCATCTGAAATTCACCTGCCTCAGTTCAAAACTTAACCAATCTCCTAATACTTGGGTCTAAAATTGAATTGCTGCAAGAAGAAAATACCCAAAAATAGGGAGAGGCAAAGGTTGAGACAAAACTAAGAGGATCAAAATGTTCTCTGCGAATTTCACAAAATGAAAGAGCATCGAAGCATGGATTTGTCACTACCACATTTCTAGTTTGAAGGTATTTTTGTCATTTTTTGGGTTATTTGAATTTATTATAATTTATTTGAATTTATGGGAATTTTTAGAATTTATTTTGGAATTGTTTGAATGAAGGTTGACTATGTTGACTTTGACTAGCTTTGACTTGGTAGGCTAACCTATAAGCTAACCCTAGTTGAGTTTGGACTTGGTTAGATTATGAGACCCTAAGTTAATTTAAGTTAACCATACTCTAGTTATTAGAATCAATTAGGAAATAGAGATTTGAATAGAAAGCTTTTGGTCACAAGTCATGACTTGTGATTTAGAACCATTGTTTTTGACAAAGCCCAACCCATTAGCCATGTGAACCTAACCTAGCCCAATCCAATAGTGGCCGGCCACATAAACCTAGTCCTAGGGATTCCCACCCTATAAATATTATCCTCCATTTAGGGCTAGCCTCTTTAGGAAGAACAAGTTTTAGAAAGAGGTATTATCCCATCTTCATTAATTCATATAAAATCCTATTTATTTTCTTTTTCCCTCAAACCAATTACAATAGGTTCTAAATATAGTGTTCTTGCTGTTGTGGAGTGTTATTCTCGGATTCATATCAATTTGGAGAAGTTTGCTAGCAAGAGGAAACCCCCCATTTGAGGCTTTTCTTGTATTTGGTCACCAATAGGTAAATCTATATAAACTCCATTAATTTCTGGATTTCTTTGCATGTAGACCTAGCCCTAGGTGTCCCCTAGCCATAGGAATTGAATTCGTGTCCAGGTGGACCCATTTCGTGTCCGTATCGGACACGTATCCGACCTAGGTCTAAGTGTTTGATAAAATGCCCCAAAGGGCATTTCGGTTTAATTTCTAGAAAGTAAATGAATAGAAAATATTGTTTTTATGTTGCTTACATGTTTCTAGTGGACTGATGTGGTTTTGGTGTCGTGTCATGTCGAATTGGACATGTGCACACGAGGGTGCACGCGTGCGCGCGCACGGGCTACGTGTCCTGCTACTCGGGGTCAATTTCTCCCCCTGTAGGACACGTGGACACGTGACACTCACTGGACACAATGGGGCTATGACTGACACCACGTGTGTCAAGTCTAATGTGTCCTCGTATCGTGTCGAGGGAGCACGAGCTCGTGTACGGGTTTTACACTGCACGCGTACAGTGGTTTTTGGCCACTGATACGGGTTGATATTTCTGGACACGACGCACTAGGACACAAAATAGGGTGACACGTGGGTAGACCTATCCTAGGCGAACCTAGGTTGGTGAACACGAGGGTTGGTTTGCACTGTGTCGAGTGCACGACACGCGGGCACTTGTGCACGAGGCTGCACTGTAAATTCAGTATCCAGTACTGTTTTTGGTTTCTGTCGAATTGGACACGATTGTGTCATAATAGTGGACACGTGTTGGACCCTGGGACACACTCACATATATATTTTCATTACCAACCATTAACTTTGCAATTTAATTATTTTTGAATTATATTTTTCCCATTTTCCCCTAATTTCTGAAACTAGTATTAGTCCTATATTTCTGTGTGTTTTTCCAGTTTTCATATTCGAATTTTGGCAATAAAATTCACCCTTTTTAATGCTGTTAATGATTGGTTTAAGTCTCTAAATTGGTTTTGTCACGACCCGCACCCACCGTGAGGGTACGAGTACGTAACAACGCCCAGCCTACGCTGCAGTGTCGGCGGTAGAACGTTGTTCTAGGTCATGAACTATAACTAGCATAATATGAATACTCTCCATAAGGAGGCCAACACAGAGGTACAACTCAATCACAATCTAAGGTAGAATGATAAAGATAGATAAACATGAAATCCAAAAGAGATACTGGAGATAGAAGTCTAAGTGTCTAAGATACATAATCCCAGAAATACATCTCAAAACTCAAATACAGTAATCCACAAGTAAATACAACTCCAGAAAAAATAAAATAACTATCTAAACAACCTCTACTGTGTCTCCTCTAGGCTAGCAGGCAATCCCAGGCTATCTGTAAAATTTATCAACAGGTCCAGTCAGGACAGGAGCGAGCACAATACATCTCATGCAGTTCATATCATGTCAGGAAATATAAAGCAGGCAATAGAATAAGATACATGAAATGCTGTAAGAAGATGTACATGAAAATAGGAGAGATATTTGATAACTGGAAATATATATACATGATAAGTAAGAATTGTAAGTGACTAGTGATTTAGAGTACGAGATGGCATGTAATTGGCTTAGGTTGTACATGATGAACATGAAAAGTAACAGAGTGTACATGATGGGTAAATCACATGACCATTTATACTCACCCCTACCCACAATCAATACACAAGGATCTATTCAAGTTACGTTACGGACATGATGTTTTGGTTATACAAGAAACACATGAGGAAACATGAGCGTACATAAAAGAACATGAGAGTACATGAACGTACATGTAAGAACATGAGAGAACATGAGTGTACATGAATAACGCAGAAGCAAGGAATACATGATGTACATGAAACACATGTCATAAAGTATCCGATGCGCCCGCTAAGGGGGATAACATCCCAAGAAGAGATCCATATAGTACCAATCCATGATGATAACGTGACAGCATCAAGTAAAAGTAATCTAGAGCGAGAATATAATTCGTGACAAGTATGAAACGATCAGAGAATGTACTCGCCTGATATCTGAATGTCCAAGGTAAAGATACTGTCCGAGGAGAGGTGTCTAGCTCCTAATTAGAACAGCACAAGTCACAACATGTCTAGAAGTGTAATATAAAGCACTACAATGCATTCTACATGAATCTAGGTCAAACTAGGCCATGTCCTAACCCAGCAAGTCTTACTAGGCCTAACCAAGACTATCCTAGCAAGCACACATCAATACAAGACTATACAAGCCAACATACACCCAACTCTTTATAGCATGCAATTATTCAATACTCAAATAGGCAAGAATTCACATTGGATATACACTAGGTAATCTATGACTTTAAACTATATATGTCTACACATATATACACATGCATATATTGGTATTCAATATTAGGTCTATAATTATGGCATTTCAAATGGTTATATAAACTTATATATTACAACACAATATGCTAACATATATATAATATACATACATAGCTAAGTTAACTGTATTCATAAATACTTATTTAAGAGGCTATGTGTGTGTATGTGAACATGGCAAAGGGGCAAGTGAGGGTTAAATGGGCATACATAGTGTATACATATCAAAGAGTGTCAAAGTGTAAGTGAACAAAGTGTCAAGTGTGATAGTGTCTACATAGTGTAAGGGGTACATGAGGTAATATAGGATTTGTGTTAACATAGAACATTACATCTCATTAACTTGTATATTGCATACATTATATCTATTATTACATTACATTCATGCTTGCATTCATTCATCATTTATTTATTCTCTTGTACTACTATATGCACCATACATTACATACTATGGAACCTACATATTCATTACAAGCCATACTTATACATGCTTACATTAGATAGGATACTTACACCTCATACATCATTTATTTAAATATTTACTCATGCTTGCATTCTCTATTAATTACATAATGTATATACATTACCATGGGTTAAAATCAAATAGAACATTATATTACACACAAGGGTGCACAAAATGCATATGCCGAATAGTAACTCCTACTAATAATCAATACTGTACCATCTCAGCATGAATTAAAATTTAGGATTAAAGTATGTTATAGATCTATGTGTTAGCTTTCCGAAACTTCAAACGGATCGCGTTTTCGTTTTCGGAAACTCCCGGAATTGCGAAAACACCGAGAACGCATTTGTCTTTCGTACAGCTGACACTTAAATAATTCTCCAGAAAGTTACAGAAGGAATTAGGCCTATTAATATATGTTTTTGGAAAGCTAACTTCAATACGCTTCTTTTTAAAAAAAACGGAAGATTAAACCGAGCTTTGAGCTAGAAGTTATGACATTTCTAAGTTATGGCTGAAATTAAAAACGTGGATAAAAATCATGACGGATTTGGGTAGTTTGAGACAAAAGAACACAAGTATATAACATAATATATCAAGAACTCACTCTCTACACTAATATATATATATGAGACACTATAGAACACATCTCCAATACAAAAATATGAGATTAAACATGTAATAATTCATTCATACATAACAACAACACATAGTGTGTCCAAATTTGGGGTTTTCCCACATGGACACAACCACAACACAAAGGACACTCCTATGACCTCCAAATGGACACGAAATGGACACAAATGGAGATACAACCATGGGGGTCATTCCTATGGGTTCAAAATAGACCTATATGCATGAGGAAATGAAAAGGAGAAGGGATTTATACCTCCCGGTAGACCGAATCGAAGAAAAGCCTTCCCAGAGCGACACCGACACGTAGAGATTCCAAAAGGACACGAACGAGCTCCGAATCCTCCCAAACTTGGGTAGCTTCCTCTTTGGCTAGAATGGAGAAGAAAAGAAGAAGATTTGGTGGCGAAATGGAAGGATTTGGTGGAGAAATTGCTAGGGATTGCTCTCTAGGAATTTAGGGAAGAACAAGAGAGAGAGTGTGGATGAGAATAATGAAATGAACTTGAGCCTATCCTCTCCCAAAGTGGCTGGACATATGGGGCTATTTGTCCTATTATGGTAAGGTCCAAAATGCCCCCACTAACCTGTTCTATGAGTATTAGGAAAGGGCTAATTGGTTGGGGCTAAATTAGTCATTCTAAAGTCTCTAATCACACTAACCTTATCCATAATAATTAGTCTAACCTCTAACTAAAATATTTCTATCATGTGGACTAAAATTAATATCATGTGGGCCATGCCTAACTAGTGTGTGGGTCCCACTAGAGTCAAACTACCCCCGGGTCCCCGTTTCAAGTCGGATTGAGTTCAAATTCGAACCCGACTCAAATAACCCCAAAACAATATCATAAATAATAAAAATAAATTTCAACCCCAAAATAATATCATAAATAATAAAATAAATTTTAAAAATATTCAAAAATGTAAAATGACAAAAATACCCCTGTTTCTGAAAACTGGGGGTGACAAATCTATCCACCTTAAAAAAAATTTCGTCCTCGAAATTAAAACAAAGCAATCACAGGAAACACATGCAGAAAACAATCTCATTCAAATACTTTTCAAAAAAAAATCAGCAATAAAAAAAATCTCTTTGAGGCACATCAAACATTTGTAAATAAAAATTGATACGTGTCCGATACGGACACAAAACCATCACAAAATCACACCTATCAAAGGTCAAAATCAACAATCACCAACGCAATAAATATCAAAATAATTCAAAGAGGTCAAATGCAAAATATCCTTAGGCCAAAAATGACATTAAAATATCCTAATCACATGGTTAGGCTCTAGGTCAAACAGTCTCTAGGGTTTCACTAGCAAAACATCAAAATCACAAGTCATGATTTTAAATAGTTTTAAAATGATTTAAAAATTACCAAAAATTATATCATGATTTAAATGTCAAATCAATAAATGATAAAAATTACAAAATTTCAAAATTACCCTCATTTTACAGAACTGGGTGTTACAAGTCTACCCACCTTAGAAAAATTTTATCCTCAAAATTAAAATGTTCATACTCCTTCTAGGTCAAACCCCGCATAATCAAAGTCTCAGAACTTAAACAATCATACGATTTAAAAGGATGACATACAGGGTCATGGCATACGGTGGTAGTGAAAGTCTCATCTAGGTATACTAGTCATGCTAAACCAAAACGGTCATATGGTATCAAAACACACAAGCAATCTAGGGTGCTAAACTAGAAAAGATACAGAAATAACAATCATCAAGACTGTAAGGCAGTCTACCATCCTATATGAAAACTGGTACTTATCAAAATAAAATAAAGTTAACTACCATTTATCTAATAAGGGGTACTATTTAAGAAAATCAAAATCAAAAGTTAAAGAATGAAAGCCAATTGCATGGAAATCCAAACACAATATATTTATATATATAGCGTTAGAGAGGGAAAAGCTAGCATTATGTACAAGTTATGTAGTTCGTGTGTGTATGGGTGTATGTGGACATGTTCATTTGGTTAGATAATAGGCGTGTGTGTATGTAAAATATACATGAAAGTGCATAGGAGGATTTGGGGTTTCAAACAATAACTATCAAGTTACACTAATCATGGCATATTGGTTAAACAATCTACAATACACAACTCATTTGCTCAAAACATGCATGGCTAACCATTTATATATGTATATATAAAGTGGTAGAGATTTAGTTATGTATGTATATACATTATAACATGTATGCCTAAGCTCTCTCTCTCTATATATATATATATATATAGATATATAATCATGACATAGAGAGGAAGAGTTAGGTTATATGACAGGGTATACTAAGTTAGGGTGTGTGTGTGTCCTTGTACAGGGTTATAGCTTAGTATTGAAAGGTTAAACCCAGTTTTAGTTCAGCATTTACATACAAAATCTGAAAATAAGCTAACATTTAAACCAGTGCAATATTAACATAATATAATTTCAAAATTTAGGAGTTTGAAATATCACAACTAATCTCAATGCTCCCAATACATCCTAACATGATAGAAATGAAACCCTAATATACTATCAATACATTTATCTACGCATACAGTTCAATATTACATGTTAAATCTGAAATTGAACTAAACATGGAAATCAATGTAAAAATGTTAACATGTGTTCAGTTTTCAGGATTTTGGAGAATTTGTACATCAAAACCAACTCAATGTTTATCACAACCTAACATGTAAGAATATGGAACCTAAATTTATATCCCTACAACAACAATGTACACAGCTCTAAATATTAGATTTAAAACAATCAATTTGAACTAACATTTAAAATCCCGTATTAAGGGTTAATATGCACACAATCTCAGATTTGACAAATTTAAACACAAAACTCAAACAAAAAAAAAAATTTTGAAATGAAAACCTACGTATAACATACATGTGCAGTGATATAAATAAAACTATTATCATGAAATTTTATATTTAAATTACGAGTTAAGCTAGAAAAAGCAGAGAATCGGAAATATTGGGGTTTTGAAAATTTAAACATTAACGACATATTAATATGTATTCAGATAGGTGGAAATCAAGTGTAGCATGCATAAGTGTCAGGAAAGTGTCCACTATATATATTCATATATATTCTCATGTCCCAATATAAAATTTTAATTCTACGTTAAGACCAACAATTAGATTCCTACCAAGGTTGCAAGCAGGTGATTGACGTAATCAAGACAGTATTATTATTATTATTTAATACAAGAATAATAGCAAGAAGAAATAACGATAAAATCTGTTTTTGCTTATCTGTTTAAAAGAAAAACCTATTTTGAAATCCAGAGCTAAATTTTCAAATCCAAGATAAAGTCTAGCAAAATCATCGATTCATTGTATTAAGAAGAATTTCATAGTAAGAAGTTACACAAAGTTTATAAAAACAGCTAAAGCTACTCCTAAGTTAAATAAATGAGAAACAAAACAAAACAAACAAATAACAATTCTCTCTTTCTTTCTTTCTTTTTTTTTTGAAGGACTGAAACAAAAGTAGAGAAAACATGTTCAAAAATATTTAAGGTACAATCTGATAATCATATGCGTCATCTTGAAATTATGTTGTCAGAATTCTGCCACGCCAATAAGCATAGCTGCAATAAACGATAGAGTCCATAATAAGGCATACACCCTATAATCATGTTATCTAGAATTCTTACCACGCCACCTGGTATGGCTGCAAGAAAATCTAGATTTCATAACTAAGATAAGTATAGCTATATCAGGCTCGACATCCTTGTCATGCTAGCAAATATGACTGCAATAAATTCTAAATTCCATAATAAAGTAGACTTTTACCTTTCTCACTGTCCTTATCAAGTATGTTATCAGGTTATACCTTAATTCCAAAAAAATGTACATATACATATAAATACAAACTCAAATTCAATAACTAACATCAAGATTCAAAATTCAACAATAATCCATCAAAAATCATAAAAATACAGACTCAAATTCAACCACTATCATCAAGATTCAAAATTCAACAATAATTCATCAAAAATCATAAAAATACAGACTCAAATTCAACCACTAACATCAAGATTCGAAATTCAACAATAATCTATCAAAATCAAGTTCAATAACAGGAAGTAAAGGTAAATCAAATCAGGGAAAAATAGATTTCAAATCGAAGTTAAAATAAGATTCTCAAGGGTCGTCACAGGAATCTCTCAAGGAATCCTAACCGTGATTGAGTACCTTCAAAATATATCCTATTCCTACTGCAGGCTGTAGTGGTACTCTAGTTCGAATACCACTACATAAACTCGACCTGCATGGGCCACCACTAAAAACGTGTCACGACCCGCACCCACCGTGAGGGTACAAGTACGTAACAACGCCCAGCCTACGCCGCAGTATCGACGGTAAAACGCTGTTCTAGGTCATGAACTATAACTAGCATAATATGAATACTCTCCATAAGGAGGCCAACACAGAGGTACAACTCAATCATAATCTAAGGTAGAATGATAAAGATAGATAAACATGAAATCCAAAAGAGATACAGGAGATAGAAGTCTAAGTGTCTAAGATACATAATCCCAGAAATACATCTCAAAACTCAAATACAGTAATCCACAAGTAAATACAACTCCAGAAAAAATAAAATAACTATCTAAACAACCTCTACTGTGTCTCCTCTAGGCTAGCAGGCAATCCCAGGCTATCTATAAAATTTATCAACAGGTCCAGTCAGGACAGGAGCGAGCACAATACATCTCATGCAGTTCATATCATGTCAGGAAATATAAAGCAAGCAATAGAATAAGATATATGAAACGCTGTAAGAAGATGTACATGAAAATAGGAGAGATATTTGATAACTGGAAATATATATACTTGATAAGTAAGAACTGTAAGTGACTAGTGATTTAGAGTACGAGATGGCATGTAATTGGCTTAGGTTGTACATGATGAACATGAAAAGTAACAGAGTGTACATGATGGGTAAATCACATGACCATTTATACTCACCCCTACCCACAATCAATACAAAAGGATCTATTCAAGTTACGTTACGGACATGATGTTTTGGTTATACAAGAAACACATGAGGAAACATGAGCGTACATAAAAGAACATGAGAGTACATAAACGTACATGTAAGAACATGAGAGAACATGAGTGTACATAAATAACGTAGAAGCAAGGAATACATGATGTACATGAAACACATGTCATAAAGTATCCGATGCGCCCGCTAAGGGGGATAACATCCCAAGAAGAGATCCATATAGTACCAATCCGTGATGATAACGTGACAGCATCAAGTAAAAGTAATCTAGAGCGAGAATATAATTCGTGACAAGTATGAAACGATCAGAGAATGTACTCGCCTGATATCTGAATGTCCAAGGTAAAGATACTGTCCGAGGAGAGGTGTCTAGCTCCTAATTAGAACAGCACAAGTCACAACATGTCTAGAAGTGTAATATAAAAGCACTACAATGCATTCTACATAAATCTAGGTCAAACTAGGCCATGTCCTAACCCAGCAAGTCTTACTAGGCCTAACCAAGACTATCCTAGCAAGCACACATCAATACAAGGCTATACAAGCCAACATACACCCAACTCTATATAGCATGCAATTATTCAATACTCAAATAGGCAAGAATTCACATTGGATATACACTAGGTAATCTATGACTTTAAACTATATATGTCTACACATATATACACATGCATATATTGGTATTCAATATTAGGTCTATAATTATGGCATTTCAAATGGTTATATAAACTTATATATTACAACACAATATGCTAACATATATATAATATACATACATAGCTAAGTTAACTGTATTCATAAATACTTATTTAAGAGGCTATGTATGTGTATGTGAACATGGCAAACGGGCAAGTGAGGGTTAAATGGGCATACATAGTGTATACATATCAAAGAGTGTCAAAGTGTAAGTGAACAAAGTGTCAAGTGTGATAGTGTCTACATAGTGTAAGGGGTACATGAGGTAATATAGGATTTGTGTTAACATAGAACATTACATCTCATTAACTTGTATATTGCATACATTACATCTATTATTACATTACATTCATGCTTGCATTCATTCATCATTTATTTATTCTCTTGCACTACTATATGCACCATATATTACATACTATGGAACCTACATATTCATTACAAGCCATACTTATACATGCTTACATTAGATAGGATACTTACACCTCATACATCATTTATTTAAACATTTACTCATGCTTGCATTCTCTATTTAATTACATAATGTATACATTAACATGGGTTAAAATCAAATAGAACATTATATTACACACAAGGGTGCACAAAATACATATGCCGAATAGTAACTCCTACTAATAATCAATACTGTACCATCTCAGCATGAATTAAAATCTAGGATTAAAGTATGTTATAGATCTATGTGTTAGCTTTCCGAAACTTCAAACAGATCGCGTTTTCGTTTCCGAAAACTCCCGGAATCGCAAAAACACCGAGAACGCGTTTGTCTTTCGTACAGCTGACACTCAAATAATTCTCCAGAAAGTTACAGAAGGAATTAGGCCTATTAATATATGTTTTTGGAAAGCTAACTTCAATACGCTTCTTTTAAAAAAACGAGAGATTAAACCGAGCTTTGAGCTAGAAGTTATGACATTTCTAAGTTATGGATGAAATTAAAAACGTGGATAAAAATTATGACGGATT
The DNA here is from genome assembly GCA_029216955.1 of Iris pallida. Classification (NCBI taxonomy): domain Eukaryota; kingdom Viridiplantae; phylum Streptophyta; class Magnoliopsida; order Asparagales; family Iridaceae; genus Iris; species Iris pallida. The sequence continues at coordinate 14,813,754 of JANAVB010007596.1, forward strand.
TGGGTAGTTTGAGACAAAAGAACACAAGTATATAACATAATATATCAAGAACTCACTCTCTACACTAATATATATATATATGAGACACTATAGAACACATCTCCAATACAAAAATATGAGATTAAACATGTAATAATTCATTCATACATAACAATAACACATAGTGTGTCCAAATTTGGGGTTTTCCTACATGGACACAACCACAACACAAAGGACACTCCTATGACCTCCAAATGGACACAAAATGGACACAAATGGAGATACAACCATGGGAGTCATTCCTATGGGTTCAAAATAGAACTATATGCATGAGGAAATGAAAAGGAGAAGGGATTTATACCTCCCGGTAGACCAAATCGAAGAAAAGCCTTCCCGGAGCGACACCGACACGTAGAGATTCCAAAAGGACACGAACGAGCTCCGAATCCTCCCAAACTTGGGTAGCTTCCTCCTTGGCTAGAATGGAGAAGGAAAGAAGAAGATTTGGTGGCAAAATGGAAGGATTTGGTAGAGAAATTGCTAGGGATTGCTCTCTAGGAATTTGGGGAAGAACAAGAGAGAGAGTGTGGATGAGAATAATGAAATAAACTTGAGCCTATCCTTTCCCAAAGTGGCTGGCCATATGGGGCTATTTGTCCTATTATGGTAAGGTCCAAAATGCCCCCACTAAATTTTTCTATGAGTATTAGGAAAGGGCTAATTGGTTGGGGCTAAATTAGTCATTCTAAAGTCTCTAATCACACTAACCTTATCCATAATAATTAGTCTAACCTCTAACTAAAATATTTCTATCATGTGGACTAAAATTAATATCATGTGGGCCATGCCTAACTAGTGTGTGGGTCTCGCTAGAGTCAAACTACCCCCGGGTCCCCGTTTCAAGTCGGATTGAGTTGAAATTCGAACCCGACTCAAATAACCCCAAACAATATCATAAATAATAAAAATAAATTTCAACCCCAAAATAATATCATAAATAATAAAATAAATTTTAAAAATATTCAAAAATATAAAATGACAAAAATACCCCTGTTTCTGAAAACTGGGGGTGACAGGTTCTCCTATATGTAATCTTCTTGGGTTTCAAATTTGGGGTTGTTTGGTTGAAATGTGGAATCAAAATGGGGCTTTGAAGTTTCCAGTAAAACTGAAACTGAGATTTGAAAATGTATTGGTTTCCTTTTCTTCCTTTTCCTGTACTGTAGTAGCATTCACACATATATGACACACACATAATAGCCACCTGAGAACTCTCTCATTTTCCTGTACACCTCTCATTCACTCACATTCCATACTGCTTCACTATCCAGTATTGGACTACATACTCACACACATCCTCAACATGACATACACTGTTTTGAATACATGAACACTGTCTTCATTTTCCTGAACACCTAGACCTACAAATTGTTCCTGAACTAAAACACTATTATCTGTTGCAAACCTGTGAAGGACAGTACACCCTCACAACACCATTCCACACACACACACACATGTACATGCCTCACACAAATCTTTACACATGTTCACACACACACACATAGCCCCATAGATGCAAGTATGTAGTAGTTAGCTATACATATGTAATGTAATGTATACGCTAGCCTTAATTTCTTATAATGTATATAAGTTTTATAGCTAAATGCAATGTCTAATAGATATGCCATGATATGTTGACTTAGCCTATGTCAATGTGTGTGTGCCTATATATATATAGGGTACATAGATATATGTGTATAGGAATTGTGTATGTGTGATGTTGGTTTAACCTTGTGATTGTGTGTGAGTACTAAGCTAGTCTTGATTAGACTAATTTAGACTAGTTAGACCTAGAATGACTTGTTTGACCTAGTTTAGACTTGTTGGACCTAGTTTTGACTTCTAGGGTTGACCAGAGTTGACCAAGAGTTAACTTTGGCCCAGATTGACCTAGATTCATTTAGAATGTATTGAATTGCATCTTGTTATCATTTTAGACTTGTTATGACTTGTGCTGCTCTGATTAGGAGCCAGACACCTCTCATCGGACAGTACATTTCATCCGGACACTCAGATACCAGGCGAGTACATTCTCTGATCATTTCATATCCTGCTTAGAATTATTTTCCTGCTTTAAATTACTTTACTTATTACTGTCACGTTGGTCACACGGATTGGTACTATATGGATCCCTTCTTGAGATGTTATCCTCAGGGAGCATCGGGTACTTCATGCTCTTTGCGTTTCACTTACATGGCGTATCACTATGCTTCATTGGCTCATCGATCACTTGTGACATGTACTTTCATGCTCACAAAGTCTTCCTTGAATCCTTATCCCATTTATTGGGTCTCCTAGAATCTTCTAGAATCCCCATTTATAGGACATCCATGTATCACCCTTCGGGGGCCTTTGCATGGAATCATAACATAACCTGGCTGGATCCTTGTGTATTGATTGGGGGTACGGGGGAGTAGAAGTAGACATGTGAATATTATCCAAGTAGTGTAGCATCAGAATCTTTTTATAGTGTAGCATCAGAATCTCCTATGCTATTTACATGTCTATATTGTACTCTGACTCACTAGCCACTGTTAGTCTCTAATTATAGTAGATATTTCTATTACAGCTCTCTCTCTGTTTACATACTGCATTTCTTCAGTACCTGTATCTTACTTTACTGCATGATTATATTTTCTAACCTGCTATGAACTGTTGAGATGTATTGTGCTCGCTCCTGTCCTGACTGGACCTGTTGAAAATATTACAGAGGACGAGGAGGAGGCCTGTGTGGATACCTTCTACGGGGCAGTCCTAGACGACACTTGCGAGTTGGACTCTCAGGAGGACCCAGCTCTAGCTGATGACATTACCCCCATTGCCTAGACTAGCTTAGTTAGGCCTATCTTATTTATGTTGTCTTGAGACTATTTTAGCTAGACTTTATTTCTGTCTGGAGATTCTGAGTTGTATATATTCTTTCATATTCAGTAGCTGAGATTTGTTCTCTGGATATTTGCTAGGATGTTATCTTAGACTATTTTATCATCTGTATTTCCTTGAGTTCTATATCATATCGTGCTTCTTTTTCCTTAGTTGTGATTGAGTTTACTTCTATCATGTCACCCCTATTCGGGGAGTATAAACTGCTTAGTATATTATTGCTAGATGTTGTGACCTAGGACAGCGTTCTACCGTCGACACTGCGGCGTAGGCTGGACATACCCATGTCTCGTACCCTTACTCTAGGGTGCGGGTCGTGACACGGATTACTTACGATCTCGATCTCCCTCAATACAAAACTCGATCATGACGTTCCTCTTAGATCTACCAGTAGATTATACAGATCTGTAAAAAATTAAATGGTCTGAACGTTAAATCAACAAGTTCAGAATAAGGTGAGTCATTCATATCGAGCTCTTACCAAATCGATCAGATCAACAGGGATCGAAGGAAGTTCTCTGGATGGAACCAATGCTGCAATTTCGATCTACATGACAAATTTAGATCTAGGAGAACCAGAAGAATAGATCGAACTTTGAGAATTACCAAAACTCACTTGATCCACTAATGAACTGAAAGTGCTCGATTCCTGGAGGGAAATTGGTTCAACCGTTGTCGAGGTTGGGAAGAAGACGTCCACGTAAGTGCCGGAGTTGAGCACCTACACGTGGTTGCTCCTCGCCAAGCAGCACACCTCAGCCATGGCCATTCGAACACTCGAAGAACGATTTGAGGAAAAGAATGAAGAAACAGGAAATGCTCTTGAAAATTCTAAAGAATGAATAAGAAGAAGAGGAAAGCCTCTCATATAGGCAGTTACACCTGAGATGGGAAGAATTTTGGAGGGAAAATGGAGGTAGAGTTGGTTACTGCGTACATGGCAGCTGGCTGGTTGCGTAGAGAAGGAGCTCTGCTCCTGGAATTGAATTTTAAAAATTTGTTAAGGAGAAGATAGGTTAACCTATCCTGAGAAGAGATCATGGGCTCAGGTTGGGCTTTCAATCCAAGGTTTGAAATCAAAAGAAAACCTAATAAAAGAATAGTTGAAACCCAATGAAAACCTATTGGAAAGACTATTATTTACATACAACTATTTACTTTACAATAAATTTTAAAGTATGCAATGTATTCTAAATTGTTTATTCAGTATAATATAAAAATATTTTTAAAATTTTTGATTTTAGGAAGCTGGAGTTACAGCCTCGCCACCCCACGCAGCGACGACCCAGGATGGTACCCCCCGCCTCCAGGACAGCAGCAGCCTGCACGTGTTGCTGTGCGCTGTCATGTAGATGATGTCACGACTAATGCGCGCGCATCCAGCGCTGCCGCGTGCTCGCGTCGGCTACCGCCGACCAACCCCTAAGTCGGAGACCATCCAAGTAGGAGGCACCCCTTCCCGAGCGACTTCCCGATTCTTTGAAGCTCGCACGCGCACGTTCCCGATGTGTGACGGCTTTTCGACGTCTCTGCATCGACGAAACGTATCTCCATTGCATCGTCAACCCATCCCCGTATGTTCACACTGTCGTAGAGCACACCTACGACATGGGTGATCATTTTCTACCTCCTTCTTGTGTTTTCATTTGTTATATATATGCTTGCCAAGGGTTATTACTATTAGACTTGAGAATGGTTGGGAGCTTGGGTGAACAAGCTTATGCATGGGACTTGGCAATGTGTTGCAACTATACAACAAAACCATGTGCTCCCTTCCCTTGTAATGTAATAGTAGGTTTTATTGCCATGTTCCTTTCATGTGTTAGAATAATATTAGGTTTTGTTTCATTGCCATGTTTCCTTTACTTAGGAGACACAGTAGCTTTCACTTTCACTTGTCACAAATCTTATGTATACATGTTACACACATAACAACAAGTCCTATTTCACATGCTTCCTTGTGTATATATATTGACAGTAGGACTCTTTGCTATGTTATATATATAGGTAACACACAATCCCTTGTACACATGCTATATTAATATATAACAGTAGGTATTTCATTTGCCATGTTCCTTTCACTTAGGAGACATACATGCTTCCATATTCACTTGCCAAACCCAATATACATATGTTACATGTAATAACAGTTGGTCCCCATTCCGTTTGTCTCATCCTACATATGTACGCACACAATGGCAGTAGGTATCTTGTGTAAATAATATTGTATACAAGTTATATATAAATCAACCCACACATTTGTCACATTTTCCTATGTATATCATATCACCCTCGTATATATATTTTCATGTATATATATGTATATACGTATACGCAATATTATATGTGAATATATATATAAATTTATAGTGATAGATTGAGTACGTACATGGGAATCCATGTGACGTACACACGCTCGTACTCAATCATCATTTAAAAATATTTAATTGATTAGCTTATAGAGCTTCATGATCAAGTCGTGATCATGAAGGTTTGCTTAGCGTATTGTAAGCCTTGGTTGTGTATTTGTAGGTCTCTGTGACGACACGATCGAGACAGAAGGGACCGGAGCTTTGCTTGCACATTTCAGAGTTGCAGGCAAGTATACCTTGCCTCGTATTGCTGTTTTATATATACTTCATTATACTCTTGTTAGTATGGAATTAGTTTGATGAGCTCGGGAATTGCCTAGGGCATAATCGATGATGGCATCGACACTTAGAGATACATATTTGACTTAGCTCTAGGCGATGTACCCTCAATTGCGGAGTTATTATTTTGACTTTCTTGACTATGACACGTGTTAGGACACGACACCGAGTGAGATCAAGTCAAGGCACATACTGATGCTCTCGTCTAGCCATCTGTGCGAGTGGCACGTGTGATGGCACATATATAGTAGTGATGGTTCTAGATAGCTGACTTTGCGTTGAGAGTAGATGTTTGGATCGTGGATATGACTTGTACATTTTCGGGCAGGGAAGACAACCAGTAGGCATATGGGACAGTCAGTTACATTATTCTAGCCTTAGTAGATACCCGGTTATGGGCCATACATACACTAGGGGATACGTCCGACAGCGACCACTAGCTGTGCGCTAGGTACAGTCGGGAGGTATACTAGTGTTGTATGTTTACATCGGCTCATGATCTGACATCGGCCCGTGACTCGATGCCATTCCCTTATCTACCTACCCATACGTTCCAAAGTTGTTTTCATATGCATTCATTGAGACTGGTTAGCTCACCCCTTTATGTTTATATCAGTATTTACTTTATGTCATGTTCCTGTTTGTATCTTGCAATGTCCCCTGAGGACATGGTTCATTTCCAAATCCTGACGAGCATCTGTACTCGACGATATACGATTCTGGAGTTGAGGCAGGATACTTTGCAGAGGACTACGAGGTGTTCCCTAAGGAGTTCCCTTTGTTTAGGGTATGCTACTACTTTGGCTGAGAGTTTCATTATCTAGTTAGGTGTTGCTCTTGGCTAGTTATCTTCTATTTCTAGTATTTTCATTCTGTTGTATTGTGGGATTGTTTCTACTAGACTTTGTATTTCTATTTTGTTGCACTTTGGATATTCAGACTATTCTGCAATTATTTCTGTACTTTTTTTTATTATTTTTGTGGATGAGATTTAAATGTTTGCCTGTTTATTGGTTAGTTACATTTACAGCGTAGTACACCTACGTGAGTCTATTAAATTGGGCAGCTCACTCTAGGTTGTATCAACTGTCCAGGTTATGCCCCAATCCCATATATTTAGGAGTGGGGCGTAACATGGTTTCAGTGGTGGCCCATGCAGGTCTCGTTTATCGTTTTGGTTACGTTACTGTACCGATACGAGCCTGTGATTAGGATTAGCAGTGCTAGGAATCTCATCCACTTGTTGATTATCCCCTTTGAACCTCAACTCGTATTCTATTTTTAATTTCCTTGTATTCTGCTTCCTTTTGTCCCTTTGTAATAGAATTATGTCTCTTTTAGAGTTAAATTTGCGCAGTGGACGCGTTGCTTATGGCGCTGCCCGAGCATCCGATACCGAGCCCAGCGATGACAGGACTCCAGCTTCTACAAAGATCCAAACTCCCGGACGAGTTCAGACCGTTCCGATAACTCCATCCATTCATGTAGGGTTCGTACCACAGTCGACATCGATACACCAGGAGGGCCAGATGTCACAGACTCCGATGGGATAGGAGGAGAACCCTTTGCCACCACCACCTTCCTTTCCTCCCGAGATGCCGCAGGGAGCATTCCCGCAGCAGATGTCGTATGCACCCAATCCGCCCCATATGTCGTATGGAGCATACCCGCAGCCGGTGTCGTATGCACCAAAACCTCCCCAGATGCCGCAGGGAGCATACCCGTAGCAGGTGCCGTATGTACCTAATCCTCCTCAGATGCCACGAGGAGCATACCCGCAGCAGATGTCGTATACACCCGTTCCACCCCAGATGTCGCAGCCAGAGGGTTAGCCCCAGATGTTCCAGTTCTTCCAAGCAATAATACAGAATCAATGGCAACAGACAGACGTCATGAGGAAAACTCTGATAACTGCCTTAGAGAGGATGACAGCCCCAGTACCAGTTCAGCAGGTGGGCAGCGTTCGGGGGTACCGCCAGATGGACCCAAAACCCTTCAAAGGAAATAAGAGCCCGAAGGAGATATCAGATTGGATAGCCAGCATGCAGAAGAACTTGGATGCTTCGCAGCTACCTACTGACTTATAGATGAATACCGTGAGGACCCAGCTGCAGGGGAACGCCCATCATTGGTAGGATTTGAAGGAGCACGAAGTCGGCATGGACAAGACGTGGGAGCAGTTTTTTGAGTACTTTGAGGCAAAGTACTTCCCAGCTACCATTCGTGACGCTCTCTACGATCAGTTCCTCCACCTTAAGCAGGGGAACATGACCTTAGACGAGTACCATGCAGAGTTCAGCCGCCTCAGCCGTTTTGGCACACTACTGATACCAGATGAGAGAGAGAAGGCCCGGAGGTTCCATCACGGCCTGACGAAGGAGCTTCAGAGGTATACGAGCGCACATCCGAGGACTACCTACGAGGTGGTATTAGCCGAGGCCAGAATCTAGGAAGCCATCAACAGGGATCTGTTGAGCGTGAGGCACCCTACTCACACAGCCGCACCAGACAGAGTTCAGACGGGAGTCCCGACCAAACGTTCGGAGACCCATCATTAGCAGTAGGTCACCCCGTACCAGGCGAAGGGGCTCCCGACTTATCACTATTGTGGCAAGAAGGGACACGTTCAGAAGGACTGCAGGAAGAGGCTCAACTAATGCTTGGGGTACGGATCAGGACATTACCAGGTTGCGGACTGCCTGCAGCACTATGACAAAACTCAGCAGTTGGTCCCAAGGCCAGCTCCATCAGGGCTCAGGCCACCAACACTGGCGACTACAGCTCGGAGAGCACAAGCATCCGGAGGATATCATAGGGGTATGTATGTAGGTATGCATGCATTATTGTTCATCATTTCTATCTTGTTGTTATATTAAATGTCTAAATTTCGAGGACGAAATTCTCTAAGGTGGATAGGTTATAAGCCCTCTGAAATTTTAATTAGATTTTACTTAGATTTATTAGGGATTAAACAAGATTAATTATGAATTTCATAGTTATTAATGAATTTCCACTTTTATTTTTGATTATCACATGCATGTTACCGTGACTTTTAATTTAGGAGCACAAGACTAGACGTTTTCTCAAAACCAACTTCATATGCATGATCTAGTCGAGACACTCTACACCCATGACCTTCGTGTCCCACTCAAACACACCTTCTTATGCTTCATTTTTATCGCACAACTTTTCTGACACAAGAACCGATCTTGATTTATCCTACGAAGTCATATTTATTTTTCACTCGAATTGGGGACACTAGTTCGACCCAAACCTGTCGACCCAAAATATGGACACGACCCACATTGAGCCTACTACACACATGACACTTGTGTCCCATTAAATTGAGCCCCCGCATGCTTCTTATTTATCCGTGATCAAAAATGACTAAATTAAGCCATTTATTGCACCACGCCCTATTTTGACCCGACCCAACTCAACTAGACCCAACCCAAGCTTCGTGTCTTCCTCTGAAGAATACCTACACATACAACACCATCCCATCCTTATAAAACACCAAACACCCGTGCACAATTCACCCCTAAACCAAATGGATCTCTTTAACCATAGATTGGGGAGAAATTCCTAATTAGACTCATTCAAACCTTCATCATCCAAATTAGCCTATTTTGGCCAAGCCATGAGATTCTTGGAGAAAGTTACATATAACACATATAACTCCTTGTCCAATCACAACTCAACAACACCATTTTCACTTTTTGAAAAGCTTACACTCTCTCTCTCCTCCTAAACTACTCTCAGCCGACCACTCTTTTCATACAGGAACTCATTTCTTTTCTCCTTTTCAAACAACAGTCTCCTCTCTTCAAACCCACAGCCATCATCTTCTTCTTCCCACCTTAAACCCTAAACTTTATCCCCATTTTCTTCATTCCATCTTCATCTCTACTTCTTCACCTCCTCCTCCTCAACCCGACCGCCGACCTTGCCATGACTGTTGCAGCTCCCCCTAGCACCGCCGTACTGTCGTGCATGTGCCTAGGCTGACCGCTTTGCCACCCCATGCAGCAACGACTATCACGACCCGCACACGCTTTTTTGGATACGAGACGTATCCAAGCCAGCCTACGCCGCAGAGTCGGCGGTAGAACGTTGTCACGGCCAAGATGCTCAAAATCACATAGATATAACATTTATTGCTCATTCACATTACTAAATTGATTACAACCTTTACAACATTTATATTTAAAGAAAATATAGGATTCTTACAATTAATAAAAATGATACCACTTCTATCTAATTTTTAGGTTTGCCTGTAAGTACATCCGTATCTTCCAATGCTAAGTGAAGCCACAGTTAACCTGAAAAATGTTGGTTTCCAGTCAGGAATGGAACAAGCACACAAACCGACGACAAATCGAAAACATAATAGAATTCATAAGACATGAAAATAACATATGTGAGATAAAAACTAGAAAGTAACTGATGTCATGGCAAGTGGTGAAGAAAACAAGGAAACAAATAAAAGACAACTATCTACGTGTGTTGAAATATCGGTTTTGACATGTGAACGGCTAGGAGGTAAATCTGGCACCCTGCACGTGTCGTGTGCAGCTACTATTCTCCACGAAAGACACGGAAGATAGTTCTGGGTAGTCCACATGTCTACTAAGATATTTCCCCTCCCGACTAGTACTCATGGACTCGAATAAGTCACAAAATATGAAAACACGACAATCACGAAATATAGTATGTAGAGATCCATGACACTAATCCGTGTAACAATGTGTCTACAAGCAAGAGCATATGTATAAACATGAAATGGAAAGACTACTACGAATCGAAAGCAATCAGAAAGTGCACTTGCCTGAATTAAGATGTAGTTGATATTGGCACCGAACAGCCGTGGATGTCACAACTATGCAGGACAGCCTCTAATAGTGGAACAGACCGTATCATTGGTCCAGGAACGTCAGATTAGCCTAGGGTTGATATGACTCAGTCAGAATCACAAGAAATATGAGTGCATGACTAGTCATGATTAAGGACAAATCTAACATAGAAAAGGAAATCTAATTTAAGGAAAATATATTTATTTAGAAAAATATTCATGATAATTGAAAACTATCAAAATAATTTAAGTAGATCACCTTTAAACCATTTTAGGCAAAATCCTTATTCTGGCAAGTGCAACCTTTGAGTCAAAACTATAGTTGAAAAGTAACTAGAAATATTTTAAGTCAAACATCATCATACCATAAAATACAATAATATAATTTTTCTAGTATATAACAATTTTAATACTAGCAAACCAATGCTAATAATAATAATAATAATAATAATAATAATAATAATAATAATAATACTACAAATATATTTTTTGATCGATAAGCTATATAAAAACTAGAATATAATAATGTTAATAATGATGATGATAATAAAATAGTAATAAGGATGGTAATAATAAATGACAAAATAAATACAAAAGTTCACGCCAGCCCAATTAAACACTAAATACAATTGAAACCCAAAATTAATACCTAGGCTCGATGTGAGGCCCATTATTACGATAACAATTAAGCCCAAACCTTTCAAGCCACACAAGATCCCTATATTAAATATTACTCAAAATAACAAATAATAATAATAATAATAATTTAACAAACATTATTACTAATAATTACCTTAATAACAATGTTAAGACCCTGAAGATTAGTTTATAGATATACTGCTAAAATACTGTGAATAGTATATACACTTATACAAAATTATATATATATATATATATATATATATATATATATATATATATATATATATATATAACAATTTAAAAAAATTCAATTCAACACAAAAGCCTTGGTCAAGCCCAAGCCCTAATTGGGTCTGGCCCGACCCCTATCCCTTGTATTGCTCTCTCGAAGAGAGAGAAAGCAAAAGGAATGAATTCAGGATTGAGGGAGAAAATAAAGAGGAGCTTACAGAGGGTTCTGTCGGCGGTGTCGTTCTTCGACTCGGAGGGAGGAGCGCAGCGTCGACGTGCGGCTGACGAGGTTGGGCCCACTGGAAGGGCACGGGGTTAACTCCCTCTGGCGGAGGCGACTGCGTGCACGGTAGCCGCCTGCTCTGCCAGTATATCGGGGCACTGGAGATCGGACCTACGGCTGAGTGCACGGGGTTCTGGAACGGCGGTCACGGCGGTGGGCGACCACAAAATCGGGGCTGGCATCGAGACAGAGATGGAGTTGTATGCTCGGATCGAGGCAGGTCCAGACGCTGGAGGCGAGTGCGGTGAACGTGGCGCCGGTGGATCCGACTTTTCGAAGGTGTCAGAACTGGGCTGCACAGATGTCGACGAGTCTCGGCGGACTCGTGTCAGTGCTGGCGGAGCTGCGGTGGACAAGGGGACAGCATGTGTGGTATGCATGGGGCAGTAAAGCTGGCGTAGCCGTGGAGAGGCTCTGTGGTGGTCCCGCCAAGGCGGCAGCGACAGCCAGGGACGGAGGAGTCCGGTCGATCCGGATCGGATATAGGTGGCACTGGGCGCGGCGCTTCCACGGGTGGAGGACTGCACTGGTCTCGAAGGTGGATGCTTGTGCTCGATGGAGCAGCAGCCAACGGTTGTTTCACTTAACAAAATTCCTAAAATTGGCTTTTGAAAGAAAACTAGAAAAAGTACAAAAGTACAAATTGTTCTGGAAAGTATTGCTATGGAAGTCTGATCTGAGAGCGATCACTTTGTTCCTGGGACCCTACAATGATAAAGAAGAAAACTGCTTAAAGAAGATGAACAATCAGAAGAACTAAGTCACCGGAAAGGTATCGAGCAACTTTACGCTCAATACGACGAGTATTGGGTTTGGTGTAAATCCAATCTTCTCGACTTCTGTGCAGAAGGGGCTACTTTACGCTCAATACAATTGCTTCTTTTACGCACGGTAGCTATTCGAGCTTTTACGCTCAAGGCTATTGTGGGCGTAAAGTCTATTTGGGCTACTTTTTACGCTCAAGGCTATTTTAGCCACTTTACGCTGGAAAGTTTATTTTGGACTATTTTACGCCTTTTGCCACTTTACGCTAGGAGTGTATTTTGGGTCATTTTTACGCCCGATCTTTCTTGACCACTTAAGAACGTGGTTTGCCCACGTGGCTTTCATGCCATACTTCTCGAGGAATGTGTGTACGTGCTCTCTCCATTTTATTGAAGTAGTAGGACACGTGTCATCATGCGTAGAGATAAAACTCTACATGGGACACGTGTCAATGTGCGTAGTGGATGAGTTACATCGTGGGTGACAGTTGCTAGCGTAAAGACCCGATTTTGTTGCATTTTATGCACAAAGGGTTAAGTCTATAAATAGACTTATTTTTCATATAGACATCATCAAGAGATCAACAGAGAGACAGGAGAGGAGATTCTGAGAAAACTCATACTTCCAGAGTGATATTTCCAGAAGCATTTCTTCAACTTTTTCTCAAGAACAGGGTAAAGCAAAGCAAGAAAGCATTCGACTGTGCAATCAGTGTCATTGCTCGATACCTTTTTGGTGACTTAGTTCTTCCGATTGTTCATCTTCTGCAAGTAGTTTTCTTCTTCATCATTGTATGGTCCAAGGAACAAAGTGATCGCTCTCAGATCAGACTTCCATAGCAATACTTCCCAGAACAATTTGTACTTCTGTACTTTTTCTAGTTTTCTTTCAAAAGCCAATTTTAGGCATTTTGTTAAGTGAAACAAAATGGCGACTCTGCTGGGGATGACCTTCTCCTCTGACGAGAAGGCAATTGCTCAATATGATGATGTGTCAGTCGGATCGACAAAGAAGACTCTGGTTGTGCACTTCGACCAGACTGCCTACGAAGAAATTCTTCGAACTGGGGGTAGTACTCGCTGCTCTAATGTTCAGAAATCGCGAAAGGCACGAAAAGTTTGGATTCCCAAGTCCAAAGTATCCTCGGATCTCCCTGCTGTCTCTGAAGGCAAAGGAATCCTTCCTACTCCTGTTGTGGAGGCTCCCGTCTGTGACGAGGCAGTCTCTACTCCGATGATACGCCATGGGAGTAAAAATTAGTCTTCCATTAGTAACGTGGCAGACTCTCCAATATTACACTCTGAGCGTAAAAATCAAGTTTTACGCTCTGAGCGTAAAAATCAGGTTTTATGCCCCGCGCGTAAAAATATGTCTCTCGTCTGTGACGTGGTAGACTCCAAAGCTTTACGCCCTGTGCGTAAAAATATGTCTCCCGTTTGTGACGTAGTAGACACACAAAATTTACGTTCCACGCATAAAGAAAAATCTTTCGTCTGTGACGTGGCAGATACTCATGTTTTGCGCTCTACGCGTAAGGGTAAATCTCTTGTCTGTGACAGTGTAGATAAAATTCACAATGATATTTTTACATCTAAAGTGAATTTACCTGCACGTATGCAGCATAAAAACATTGTTGGTAAAACTTTAGTTCTTCACCAACAGCCTTCTTACACTGCTTTACGCAAGGTACCAAACCTACAAATTATGCGTAATACTGATGGAGTTCTTTGTGCTCAAAAATCTCAGGATTTATGCACGCAACTCCAAGCTCGTAAGAATGTACAGTTTGATTCTGCTAATACAGCCAGTAATCTTCTTTATACACAAGGGACTAAACGTTTCTCTACCCCAAATGTAATAAAAAAGATTAATCCCTCTACTTCTTCTGATTTACGCGAGTTGCTAGTACAAAAGCGTAAAAATAGACAATCTTCTGTGACACTCCCCCAAGAAAATCATCATTGCGAGTGTCACTAGATTGTAATCAAATGTTGCTGTTCGGCTTCTAAGCGGTCAGTTTTTGATCGATTAAGCTATAATGACCCTCAGCAACAGGTTGATGACCAAGAACATGAGTTGCTATATGCGTCAGTCAACATGGCATCTTATACCAACAAAGGACAACGTCCAAGACTCAACTCGTCCCAGACTCCTGGTCAACAACAGTTCAACAGACTTCTTAATTCCTTTGAAGGAGTATATCAGAATACTCGATCAAGAAGACAAAGACAGTTGCAGACTTCTGATTCAGAAGCTGGGGGTACTCAGTCTTTTGAGTCCGAAACTGATAGCGTCGATTCATACCTCTTTACCAATCCCTCTGTATCTTCAAGAGAGGTTGAATCTTATGCTATTGGAGATGAACCGGAGACATCATCTGCTAATACAGAACAATGTCTTTCGGCCATTGAGCAATCACTAAAGGACATGCTTACCATGATGCAAAGTATGCATCAAATAATAATGACTCAGCAAGCTGCTCAACCGGCAGTAGTAACACCGGTATAGGTTGCAGCACAAACTCAAGATAGTCAAGGGGTTGATATACCTTTGAATAATCAAGTGCCTGCTATTAATCAAAATTCTGCATCTCCAGATCCTATTATTCCAGAAGATGTACCACCTCCGGTGGGGGTGACGGTACATCCAACAACTATTCAATCGAATGTGCTTCCTCAAACCAGTGAAGCTATTCAAGCAGTGCGTGAGCTCAAAGCACAGTTTGAAGTTCTGAAGCACAAGGATCAGCTCCAGAGGTTAGGGATTAAGTAACCTTATCTTTCTCATTGGAATGATGTACCCTTTTTTCCGAAATTCAAGCCACAATCAATAGTGTTATTTGATGGAAAGGCTTCTTCTTGTCACTATATCAATTACTTTGATATTATGACTGTACATCTACAGAAGAATGATGCTCTTCTCACTCGAGTTTTCAACGGGTGTTTGACGGGTTCAGCCTACAACTGGTATCGTAGTCTACCCGACAATTGTATTTCGTCTTTTAACGAATTCAAAGCAATGTTTTTTTTCTGCTTCTATGAAGGAGGCATGGACATGAACATGTCATCCTTAATAGAAATCAAACAAAAGGAGAAAGAAGATACTCGGACGTTCATTGAACGTTTCCGACAGGCAACTTTGAAGATTCCTCCTGGTATGCCATATTCAGCATTGATTGATACATGTAAAATAAATTTGCGACCATCCATTGTTGTCTTCACGGGTTCCCAACTCATAGACTGGGCCTCGTTTATTATAGCAGCAGTTTCTGCCGAGACCAATGGTAGGTTGGCTCGTGAACATAGAATGATCTTTGTCTTAGAGGACAAAGGAAAAAAAGGCTCTTCTGGTAATAATTCCGGCAATCGTAATAGGAAAGGGAAGGAAACCCTCATAGTTAACCTTTCAAAACCCAAAACGACGTCGAATAATCCAGGAGCTGATAAATGCCAATGCCATCGCTTTAACTAACGATGAGCATACGGTCACAACCAATATGGTTTCTCTTCAATTTGGAGGTTTTCCTCCACAGCAAGTCCCGGATGGAATTGTCCCAATTCGAAAGGCGACGATGAAGATTGTGAATATCCCGCCTGCCAGAGAGCAAAATGAAGGACTTTTTCCCCTTACACTGAAAAATGGTGAAATCATGTGGGTACACCCTGATTTAGTACCTGAAATGGAAAATGAAGGTAAAACATCAAATTCCAAGAAGGGTAAAAAAGTCAAAACCTGTAACATGATTTCTCATGTTTTAACCCCAGACCATGATGATTTGGATCATTTAAGGGATGATATTCCTTTGGAGGATAGACTGAGAGGTTTGAATATATGCCCTCCAAGTTTGGCTCCTCCTATTAAGCTCAAACTTTCTCATCAGCAGTGGATAGCTATGAATAGTATCCCCTTATACAGGGCACAACAAGTCTTTACTGCTAATGAAAAAGCTCTTACAGGGATTTTGCCTCGTGTCCCGAATACTCCTTTTCCTGTGGTTACAAAGGCTTCTCTCTCTTCTTCCTCTGTTAAATCATTCATTGAAATTCCACTGTCCATTCACTTGTACTGTTAACAATCAGTCCAACTCATAAAAAAGATGGGCTATAACTTTCAAAAGACAGAGGGTTTGAACTATGATAAAGGAATGCGACTTCCTTTACAAATTCAAAGTAAAAAATCTACTGTTGGATTGGGTTCTGAGCTTACTCATAAAAATCCTCGAAAGAAGAAGATTAAAGGAAAGAAGACTATACCCTGCAATATGGTACTTCCTTCTCCTGAGTCTGAGGAAGAAAGCTTTGCTGGTACGAGATCTGGGAAAGAGTACCACAAAGATTATGAGAGATCTTCCAAAGAAGCAGAGGACGTTGTTAAAACAATACCAGCTCAACCATCTCCTATTCCTGCTAAACCATCTGTGGTTGAGAAGGGAAAACAGAAAGCAGTACGCTTTGACGTTCTTTTAAAATTTGCTTCAAATCAAGGGGTGGTGATGAAGCCCTACAAATTTGATATTCTAGCCCAGTTAGCCAATACTCCGGCTAGACTCTCTATATTCAAGCTGCTTTGTCTTTCTAAAGCAAGCAGGGAGACTTTGAGTGAAGCTTTGCTACAAGCAGATTTATGCTTAGCTCAACTCAGGAGTCCTGACAATACACCAGTGTCATGTCCACAATATCATAGTGTGATGGAGGCAATTCCTAACATTACCTTCACACAAGAAGATATGTTGTTGAAGCATAATAAGCACGACAGGCCTTTGTGCTATACTGGGTATATTGAATCCACAAAAATTGACAGGATTTATATTGATCCTGGGTCTTCTATTAGCATTATTCTTCAGAGTATGCTAAGACCTTTGAAGATTCCTACTAGTGATTTGACTTACACTAGTACCACAATACTTGGTTTCAACTCTGGCAAGAGTAAACCACTGGGGAAGATTCGTCTGAAGATTCAGATTGGTGATCTTCGAACTATGGCGACCTTCTATGTTATCAACTCAGACGTATCCTACAACATCCTTCTTGGAAGACCGTGGATACATGAGCATAACATTGTGCCTTTAACTCTCCACCAATGCTTTAAGTACGTGGATTCTCAAGGAATTGTGAAGACAGAATTCGCAGATATTAACCCTTTTAAAGGTGTTGAAGCTTATTTCTCGGATTCAATCCTCTATAAACAGGAGCATATGAAGGAGATATCGGATATGGCTGAAGATCGATCACCTTTTGAAGATCAATCTGTCAATGAAGATCCTCCAGAAGAGCAACCTTTGAAGATCAAAGTCAAAGGTTGAATCTAACCCCAATCTATCAATGATCAACCTCTGGTGTTCAAGGTCAAAGGAAGAACTCGAGCTTTATCTGAGGAATCAGTGAGTATTCCTGCCAAGAGCAAAGTTCAACCTCTCATGATCAAAGTCAAGGGACGTACTTCTCGTACGAATGATCCAGAACCACCGCTGATCATCAACCTTGGCAAGCTTACGCAGAAGACGGATGACGGTCCGTTAATGATCAATCCGAAGCGTAGCAATCAAATTATAAATGATGTAAATATTGATCATTCTGTACTTTCTAATATCAATGATGATTTCCTTTTTGAGTATATGGCTGTCAAATTTATTGAATTGAAAGAATGACTTTATCTTCTGATGATCAAAGTCATCAATATAAAGATGACATAAACACAGAGGAAACCTTATACATTGATTATAAGGAAAATTCTTTTTCTCCTCATGTTGATGTAGGACCTTATGCTCAAAGGTTCCTAACATTTTCTTCCTATCTTCTTCCTGTAGCTGCTTCATCACAAGCTTGTATAACTTATAGACGTCACGAAGAATCTTATTTCGTGATTCCGTCTGATAAGAAAAACAAGCACCAAATTGTGTTTGGCCTGGCTAGAAATAACCATGTTGTTCAGACAGATGATCTCAGAGAAAAAGATAGAGGAAGAATCCGAATTGACAAATATAGTCAACAATCTCTCAAGGTTATCCAAAATATGGGATATGACTTGAAGACTATGCAAGGTCTCAATCAAGGCAAAGGTAGACGATTACCATTATGTGGTTATTCGTTTTACCAGAAAACCCGTCATGGGTTGGGATATGACCCGTCCCACATATTTAATAACGATATACAAGAAGAATTCTCTTCTAGTTCTTCACAATCCTCAGATTCAAAAGAAATCCAATTCATCGAATCTGATACATCCTACTCCTCATATGCTGGAGAAAACTATTATGATGAATCTGAGTGTGTATTCTCAGTCAATATGGTTCAAACTAATGGTGAATCTGAGCCATTTGAAAATGACCCTTGGGCCCAACAGATGGACACTCAGTGGGAGCTTCATTTTGAACAGCGACAGCCACCTACAGAGGATGAGATTGTCCAGATTGATCTTGGAGACGGAACTACGTCCAAGCCAATATTCATCAGTAAAAACCTCTCCGAAGATGAAAAGAAAGAGTTGATAAAATTGATTAAAGAATATATTGATATCTTTGCATGGAGTTATGAGGATATGCCGGGTCTAGATCCTAAAGTTGCTACTCATAAACTCAATATTCTTCCTAATACTAAGCATGTAAAACAACAGCAACGGCGCTTTCGACCAGATATGATGGATATAATCAGATTAAGATGCATCCAGGAGATGAGAAGCATACTGCTTTTCGTACACCCCTTGGGGTCTACTGCTATACGGTCATGCCGTCTGGTCTTAAAAATGTCGGTGCCACGTATCAACGGGCTTTGAGCAACATCTTTCAAGAATATCTACAGAAAATAGTTGAATGTTACGTAGATGACATTGCTGTCAAAAGTCGACTAAAAGATGATCATATTCAAGACTTAAAGACGGTATTTGAGTTGATGCGCCAACATCAATTGAAGATGAATCCTACTAAGTCTTTCTTAGGGGTGTCCAGTGGCAAATTTTTAAGATTTGTCATTACTTCTCAGGGTATTCATGTCGATCCTGACAAAATCAAAGCTATTCTTGAAATGCGTCCTCCACGCAATTTAAAAGAACTCCGCGGCTTCCAAGGTCGCATTGCTTATATCAGGAGATTTATATCCAATCTCTCTGTGAGATGTCAACCTTTCTCCCGTCTATTAAAGAAAGGTGTATCATTTGTTTGGGATGAAGCATGTCAGAAAGCTTTCAATGACATCAAGCAATACCTTACAAATCCACATGTTTTGGTACCTCCAATGGTAGGGAGACCATTTTTGCTATATGTTCGAGCCTTGGATCATTCACTTGGTGCTCTTCTTGTACAGAAAAGTGATATGGGTCATGAACAGACAATTTATTATCTTAGCCAAATGATGGTCGGAGCTGAACACAGGTATACTCCTATAGAAAAGGAATGTCTGGACTTTGTTTTTGCTGTTCAAAAGACACGACATTATGTGTCACGAGAGACTATTCATGTTATCTCTAGAATAAATCCTATTCGGGTATTGATGAGAAAACCAAGCATTCTTAACTCCAGGTTAGCCACCTGGGCAATGTTGCTCACTCCTTATGATATGGTATATGTACCTCAAAAATCAGTGAAGGGTCAAGCATTAGCTGATTTCTTAGCAGCTCACCATATACCTGAAATATCGAAGCTATATGAGGACATTCCAGATGACGTTGTGGATTGCAACATAACTTTAAAGGATGGCATTTGGCAATTATACTTTGATGGAGCATCACGGGTTGGACCTAAAGGCAATATCGTCTCCGGAGTAGGAATCGTTTTGGTTTCTCCTGACAAAATGGTCATATACCGTGCTTATTCTCTCAATTAGCCATGCTCCAACAATGTGGCAGAATATAATGCTCTGCTGATTGGTCTTCAAGTAGCAAAATAATTGGACATCGAGTTCCTGGAAGCTTATGGAGATTCTTAACTGATTGTTAATCAGGTTAGAGGGACATATGAAGTCAGAAATCCTGACCTCATCCCTTATCATCAAGTGGTAATCGAATTGGTCCTTTCATTCAAAGGATTCTTCATCGAATTTGTACCACGTTCTCAGAATTTGGAAGCTGATGCTCTTTCTAGTTTAGCAGCAGACTTAGTTGTTCCAATTAGAAGACAAAACACCATTACTTTGTTGGATCGAGACTTATTCTGTGTCAAGAATAATCTGCATATTGAACAGAGTTATATTATAGAATCAAGTTCCCAGCAGAGGGATTGGAGAAGTCCATTCATTGATTATGCGATTCATGGGATTTTACCTGAAGATCCGAAGGAAGCCGCATCAATTAAGAGACGATCATTTCGATTCTATTATGATTCTTCTTTACATATGTTATATCGTCGTTCTTATGACGGACTTTTGCTACGCTGTCTCTCTGAGAGTGAAGCCAAGCAAACACTCCATGAAGCTCATGATGTTGTTTGTGGTGCTCGTCAACCTGGTCCAAAATTACAGGACCGCATTCGAAGAATGGGTATTATTGGCCATCCATGATAGCAGATGCTGTAGATTATGCCAGACGGTGTAAAGCATGTCAGATTCATACTTATTTTATTCATCAACCGTCTGAATTCCTATATCCTACAGCAGCTTCTTGGCCCTTCGAAGCTTGGGGTATGGATATTATTGGTCCGATTAATCCTCCTTCTGTCAAGGGACATCGGTTTATACTGGCTATAACCGATTACTTTTCTAAATAGACAGAACCAGTTCCCCTTGCTGAAGTAAAAATATCTAATGTGGTTAGCTTTATCAAACACCATGTCATTTATCGCTTTGGGATTCCCTGACGGATAATTCATGACAATGGACCACAATTTGCCAGTCAGCCATTTTATCGATTCTGTGATAAGAATCAGATCCAAAACCTGGCTTCTACGGCTTATAATCTAGCTGCTAATGATTTGGCCGAAGCCTTCAACAAGACGATCATCAAACTTCTCAAAAAATTCGTCTCTTCTAATAAACGTGATTGGAATGAGAAACTTGGATATTGTTTATGGGCTTACCGAACGACAGTCCAAACTCCTACTGGTTTTACACCATTTTTACTGGTTTACGAATGTGAGGCTGTTCTTCCACTGGAAATCCAGATTCCATCTCTTCGAATAGCCATTGCTAATGAGCTAACTTCAGAGAATAATGATCGCTTATGACTCCAAGAACTTGAAGGATTGGACGAGAAGCGTCTTCAAGCGCAACTGCACATTGAGCTATATCAAGTCCGCATATCTCGAACTTTCAATCGTAAAGTTAAAGAGAGAGTATTCAAAGTCGGTGAGCTAGTCCTAGCTGTTCGAAGACCGATGGTGATGACTCATAAGAGCAAAGGGAAATTCCAAGCAAAATGGGAAGGCCCTTATGTCATCGAGACAGTTTTCTCTAATGGTGCCTATAGGTTGTCTAAACCTAATGGAGATTTGCTTATGATGCCGATCATTGGCAAATTCTTGAAGAAATATTATGTTTGATTTTTCTTCTTTATTCCCCAGCTACCAATGTTTGGTTAAGCTGATTACTTGTCTCCTTGAAGAGAATTTTAATCTTCTATTTTACCAGTTGATTAAAAAGTGGGATTTATTATTTATCATGTTCTCATGACCTCTGAATAAGTATTAAGTCTACTTCTATCATGTCCATTTGACCTCTGAATAGATATTAATCTATTTTTCTTTGAGTTGTTATGATTTGTCACGTTCATATTACCTCTGATAGTTTCGTATACTCTAAACAGAAAAAACAGATTCATTATCTATCATGTCCACATTACCTCTGGATAGATATAATTTATTGAATTTAGAAAACTTGTCATGTCCATATTACCTCTGATAAGTGTATTCTATCTCATACCGATTGTTTAATTTCAAAATAAATGATAGGGCCACAAAATAAATATTTTATTCATTTTTTGTAAACATTACAAAAATGAAAAAAGATAAAAGATTACAAAAGCTCTTTATTTTTGCCTAAGGCGGAGCAGATAAATCTCCTAACAGTTTCTGCAGCTCTGCCAGACATTTTTTATGAGAGATCAAAACAGTCTTGGTAGCTTCAGCACGTCGAGCTTCAGGAGTGCAGATATGAGAAAGTCCAGCAAAGCTGACTATCATCTTGTCCTTGGCTTCGTCAAGGGTTTTGATGGTAGATTCAACTCTGAAGACCTGTTCTTCCAAAATTGAACTTTGAGTTAGGTGCTGGTCCCGGGCCATGATCATCTGCTCCTTCTCTGCCTTTAAGTGAGCCAGCTCAGCCTCGACTTCACGAATTCAATCATTTTGTTGATGAATTCTTATATTCAAAGTTTCATAGGCTTCTCTATGGCTATCCAGCTCGGGCTTTACTCCATCTAAAAAAGCTTTTTCTTTGGCAACTTTTATGTTATATTCATGGAGGGCTTCATTGAATCTCGTCGCCCGAGCGAGGTATTCAGCTGATAAAGCGTCATACTCCTCTTGGATGAGATTTTCATTGGTTTCACTTGACAGCTTTAGATATTCTTTGATGGGTTGTTCAAGTCCCTCCATGATTTTCTCCAACGCTGCTGTTCTCGCCGCATCATTGAATATGGCGACATTTCTGATGGTAAGAGCGATCGCCGCCTTCAAGCCTTCATAATTGAGGCCCTTATTCAGGACCATTTTGATTAGAGCCGCCAGAGTCTTGTAAAAGGTTTCAGTATGAATCTTAACTAAGAGATTCATTTCTACACTTGAACTTGGCATTGCGGCGATGTCTACCAAGTCTCTTCTCTGAAGACTAGGAGCAGATGCTGATGCTTTGATAGCAGGCTGAGATGAAGCCATTGTTGTTACTGCTACCATAGCCAACTGGTTCCCAGGAGCTTCAGAAACAGTGTCTTCAGTATTTGTTACTCCAGCCGTCTCTGGAGCTGAAACTACTAGAGTTTCGGTGGCGGTGATAGGTGCGGGTGGAATGATAGTTGTGGCAGCTGACTCCGGTTCTGGCATTGTCTCTTCAGAAACTTGTACTGGATCAGTAGTAATAACAGAGGATGCTATTACACCTTCCCCAGCTTTAGTTGGTGACTTGAGTATGCCTTCATCACCTTCCTCAGCTACTGGCTCTACAGGCTCTTCGAGTATCTCAGTTGTAGTAAATTCTTCTACAACTGAGTCTTCATTAAAATCTAGATCTTCCTCAGCAGCCACTTCATCATCTATAGTAAGTTCTACTGTAGTTTCTTTTTTATCTTTGCCCTCAGTAGGAGGAAGTACTTCTGGCTGAGCCTGTACTTCTGGCTCTTGTTGTACCTCCATAGAAGGAGGACATTCTTCTTGAGTCTCCTCTTCGGGCTCTCGTAGCACTTCTTCTTCAGCATCTTCTTCTTCTGAAGAAGAAGCCTCCTCCTCAGATTCTGCGTTTTCTTTATAAATATCTTCTTGAGAAGGAGGAGGAGCCACAAGCTTTGGAGCAATGATAACACCTATAAAAATTTAATATACAAAAATCATAGTTTTGTATGGATTTTGTATAAATTATATTTACCTGGAGTATGTGTGGGGCGTGCCAAGTACGCGTCATAATCCCCATCCCAGTCTTCATCATCAAAATTGATATCTGGCTCATCCGATGGGATAAGCTCTGAATCAACAGTATGTACTGGGGCGACGTCTTCAACAACTTGTGCCTTTTGTGGCAAAGTTAAATGAAGCGATGAGCTGAGACGTCCCGGAGATAGGACTACCACAGGTACTGCTGGTTGAGATGCTGAAGATCCTTCTCCAGGGTGAATTGAAGAAGATGCAACATGTTGTGGCTCATCCACCTGAGTGTCACTCTCCGGGGTAGAGGCTCTTGATCTAGAAGGTCTTTTGGCGGTAGCCTTCTTCTTTTTCTTTTTCGGAGTCTTCTCTGGAAGAGTGATAGCTGCACTTTGTTTCCGCTTATAGGACTTGCCAATAATGATGGGTTCTGCAGCTTTTTCTCCAACTTCCGTAGGGATAACTTCCAGATACTGATCTGGAACAGCTGTGTCGTCAGGGACATCTGATGGTACCCTGATTGGCTCCTCAACATTCCCTTCCTTAGGCCATCTTAGACTACCTCGCATGTTGTAGCCATGGGTAAAGGAGCGAATAGAAGCATAAAAATGAGCATACGAATGGAGTATACATAGCTCGGTGGTGCTGGTAGCGGTTGATACTTTGAATTTGGCACCAGTACGGGCAGTACTAAAATACCTCCAACCTCTTGTACCATCAATCAGTTTCCCATAATAATGGAAACTGGTAGAGGGATTACCAACATGAAGTTGGTCATATCCGAATTGGCGAGCGAACCTACTTGGTAGATATGGTTCGAACACACAATTGTCTTCATTTCTGTACATTAGGTGAGAGGGTCTGATGTACTGTAGCCATCTGAAGACTGGTGCTGACAATGAAGTTCTTCTATCAACTTCATCCTCAAATTGAACGCCGAAACAGTCGGCTGGAACTTGTGGCCTCGTACAGAAAAATTTCCAACCATAAGAATAATTTAAGACTGTTCGGGTATCTGCCACTGTCGTGGCAATCCAAGTTGCTTTGTTGAACTTTTGGAGGAAGACCTCCGCATCATCTTCCGGGCCTGGTGGCAATAAATTACAGTTGTGATGCAACAACCAGCCCTTCAAGTAAGTGTAGGACATTTCTACCCTGGGGAATACGTTCCGATGATGAGAGTTGTTGATTAGCTCCTCACCAAAAGTCCTCAGACCTGCGTTTATTTGGCACACCATTGCCGAGAGCAGGTTGATTCTGGTTTTAAACACCAAACGTACCGCTGGCCAAAGCACGTTTCGGTGGATTCTATCAACTGTACCAGTCCCTGGTACAACCTATCTTCTCAACCATAAAGAAAGGAAGCCTGTCAGCAAGGCTTTCCTGGAGATCTTCTGGCTACCATATCTGAGGAAGCTCAAGGCTTCAGTTCCAGCAGAGAACTCCCCAGTCTTGGTGGACAAATATTTGTTCGAAAATTTGTAGCTGATCATCATATCCAGTATTTTGTCAACAGGGACTGTTGAACCAGTGTTGATAGTTGGAGCTTTGTTCTCTTGGAATCTTTCTTTATCATCTTTGGATATTTTATCCTTATGAAAAAAGAGATATGTCGTCCACTTGTTGATGTATGCTAGATGAGATCCACTCTCATGCATAGTAGTGCAAATCATGTAGTGGCACATCAATTCTTCATATACCTCAACCAACTGAGGGTTTTTCTCTCTGATTTCAGCAAGTTCCCGGTTGGAGGGAACATATTCTTCACATGGGGCTTCCCTCATTGGCAGCTTTGAGATGAATTGCATCTCATGGAGTGCGAGACCCATTTGGGGTCGCAAAATCTCCTGTTGAACTTATATATATCTCCATCAGGGCCATGAACAAGTTGTTGTTCGGTGGTATACCCTGACTAATGGAAGCCACTGCTTCATACAGTCCGATGTCTTTCAGCTCTGTCTGGAAGTTCTTTATGATCCAAACACTAATTTGGATCCAGTTCTGGTTGAATGGAGTCAACCATCCCGGTAGCATAGGGTTTGTCTGGGGATATAATACCGCAGCCCTTATGAACTTATTGATGAACATCTGGGTCTGCACCGGTTGGACTAAGGCCGAATCTTCACTCGGAGTAAATCCTGGCAAGAGACCAGAGAAAGGAACGACGCCGCCATTGGAAACACTGACATAATACCCCATATCATTGGCATTATCCCTCTTGAATATGATTCTACCCGGCCTTCCATGACTATTAGGAGTCAGATTCCACAGCATCTGTCAGGGATGGGTGGCATGGATGAATGCGGACAAAGGATAATCTCTATCCATATCAGGGAGATACATTGCCCTATCTCCAGACTTGAACACCAAAGACTCCTTCTTGGGGTGTGTTTGTGACTTGCAGTCTATTGCATCCCCAAATAAGAAAGCTGGTTTTGCAAATTATTGGCCATCCAGTGAGGTCAACAGTTCTCCATTAATCATGGATAGCTGCATTCTATCCCCTTGGGCAGCTATCAATTGTGCTCTCTCTACGGGGTACTCCGGATTCGATTGGGGAAACTCTACATGAGACAGATTTTCCAAATAATTCGAGCCCACCATACCAACTGATGAGCCAAAGACTTCTGCGAGTGGGTGAGCTTGCAAATCCACTGCCAAAAGAAAAAAAATCAAGTTAGTGAAAATCTAATTTGAAATTTTTACGCAGATAAATTAGTCTAAGTTTTTACATATAAAGGTTAAAGACTTTGACTATGTAAATTTTATGCTTATTAAAGTTGATAAAAAGTTTTAAAGTGTAAAAAGCCTTTATTTTACACAAAGTCTTTCACTTGTAAAATTTTACGCTAGCACATGTTGATGTGAGCGTATTATAATTTTTACGCTGGCATGTGTTGACATGAGCGTATTATAAATTTTACGCTGGCATGTGTTGACATGAGTGTATTCTGAATTTTACGCTAGCATATTTGATGTGAGCGTATTATGAATTTTACGCTAGCACATATTGATGTGAGCGTATTATAAATTTTACGCTGGCACATGTTGATGTGAGTGTATTCCAAATTTTAAGCTGGCATGTGTTGACATGAGCGTATTCTAAATTTTACGCTAGCACATGTTGATGTGAGCGTATTATAAATTTTACGCTGGCACATGTTGATGTGAGTGTATTCTAAATTTTACGCTGGCATGTGTAGACATGAGCATAATTTAGATTTTACGCTGGCACGTATAGACGTGGGCGTATTTTCTTAATTTTACCCTGACACGTATAAACGTGGGCGTATATTCTTAACTTTACGCTGACACGTATAAACGTGGGCGTATTTTGTTATTTCAGTTTCTACGCTAACAGGTATGACGTGGGCGTAAAATCTGAAGGTTCGGGTTTTCTTTATTTTCACCGGTGAACTTGTAGCCGAGATAAAGTAGGGTTTTACCCTTCATTGCCGGAGCCACGGCGGGGTTCCTCTGTTGGGGCGTCGTGGATGATTGGACGGGGGTTTTCGTACGGTCGGCCGAGGATGAACCGACGGGCTTTTTGCCCTTGCTGCCGGCGGCGGACTTCTTGGGAGCCATCGGATTGAAAGCAAGAGTTTTGAAGAAGAAGAAGAATAAGAGAGATCGAGAGTACGGGATATAAGTAAAGTTTTATTTCTCTTCGAAAAGCTCTATTTATAGAGAAATTTTTGAATCGGTTCTAATTCTCGACTTTTACGCTGACTGTTGGATATTCCAACTTTTACGTGGATGACCGTTGGATATCCCGAATTCTACGCTGACTGTTGAAATCCCGAATTTTACGCTTCTGTTCAAAGTATTTCAAATTTTGAAAATATTTGAAAACTTTGAAGGGGGTCTTGTAGGAGCGTAAAAAAATGCTTCATGGACTTAATCAAAGAAGTTGAGAATTTTACGCGAGCTACCCTCTACGCAAGCTACACTTTACGCTAGCTACTTTACACGGGAGCTATTCATTGAACTTTACGCGGAGGACAGACTATCAGGCCGCATTTAATGCCAGAGATTTGATCTGACAGAATGATTTTTCTGACAGCATGCAGCACAGAAGTCGAGAAGATTGGATTTACACCAAACCCGATACTCGTCGTATAGTGTGCAGATGGGGCTATTTTATGCTCAATAAAATTACTTCTTTTTACGCACGGTAGTTATTCAAGCTTTTACGCTCAAGGCTATTGTGGGTGTAAAGTCTATTTGGGCTAATCTTTACGCTCAAGGCTATTTTAGCCACTTTACGCTGGGAAGTTTATTTTGGGCTGTTTTACGTCCAGTTTGCCACTTTACGCTGGGAGTGTGTTTTGGGTCATTTTTACGCCCGATCTTTCCTGACCATTTAAGAACGTGGTTTGCCCACGTGGCTTTCATGCCACACTTCTCGAGGAACGTGTGTACGTGCTCTCTCCATTTTGTTGAAGTAGTGGGACACGTGTCACCATGCGTAGAGATCAAACTCTACGTGGGACACGTGTCAACGTGCGTAGAGGATGAGTTGTATCGTGGGTGACAGTTGCTAGCGTAAAGACCCGATTTTGCTGCTTTTTACGCACAAAGGGTTAAGTCTATAAATAGACTTATTTTTCATATAAACATCATCAAGAGATCAACAGAGAGACAGGAGAGGAGATTCTGAGAAAACTCATACTTCCAGAGTGATATTCCCAGAAGCATTTCTTCAACTTTCTCTCAAGAACAGGGTGAAGCAAAGCAAGAAAGCATTCGACTGTGCCATCAGTGCCGTTGTTCGATACCTTTCCGGTGACTTAGTTCTTCTGATTGTTCGTCTTCTTCAAGCAGTTTTCTTCTTCATCATCGTATGGTCCAAGGAACAAAGTGATCGCTCTCATATCAGACTTCTATAGCAATACTTCCCAGAAAAATTTGTACTTCTGTACTTTTTCTAGTTTTCTTTCAAAAGCCAATTTTAGGCATTTTGTTAAGTGA
Source organism: Iris pallida (assembly GCA_029216955.1). NCBI lineage: Eukaryota > Viridiplantae > Streptophyta > Magnoliopsida > Asparagales > Iridaceae > Iris > Iris pallida. The sequence goes on from JANAVB010007596.1 coordinate 14,842,568, forward strand.
AACAAAATGCCTAAAATTGTTTCACTTAACAAAATGCCTAAAATTGGCTTTTGAAAGAAAACTAGAAAAAGTACAGGAGTAAAAATTGTTCTGGAAAGTATTGCTATGGATGTCTGATCTGAAAGCGATCACTTTGTTCCTTGGACCATACAATGATGAAGAAGAAAACTGCTTGAAGAAGTTGAACAATCGGAAGAACTAAGTCACCGAAAAGGTATCGAGCAACGGCACTGATGGCACAGTCGAATACTCTCTTGCTTTGCTTCACCCTGTTCTAGAGAAAAAGTTAAAGAAATGCTTCTGGGAATATCACTCTGGAAGTATGAGTTTTCTCAGAATCTCCTCTCATGTCTCTCTGTTGATCTCTTGATGATGTTTATATGAAAAATAAGTCTATTTATAGACTTAACCCTTTGTGCGTAAAAAGCAGCAAAATCGGGTCTTTACGCTAGCAACTGTCACCCACGATGCAACTCATCCTCTACGCACGTTGACACGTGTCCCACGTAGAGTTTGATCTCTACTCATGGTGACACGTGTCCCACTACTTCAACAAAATGGGGAGAGCACGTACACACGTTCCTCGAGAAGTGTGGCATTAAAGCCACGTGGGCAAACCACGTTCATAAATGGTCAGGAAAAATCGGACGAAAAAATGACCCAAAACACACTCCCAGCGTAAAGTGGCAAACTGGGCATAAAACAGCCCAAGATAAACTTCCTAGCGTAAAGTGGCTAAAATAGCCTTGAGCGTAAAAATTAGCCTAAATAGACTTTACACCCACAATAGCCTTGAGCGTAAAAGCTTGAATAACTATTGTGCGTAAAAAGAAGTAATTTTATTGAGCGTAAAATAGCCCCATCTGCACACTATACGACGATTATCGGGTTTGGTGTAAATCCAATCTTCTCAACTTCTGTGCTGCATGCTGTCAGAAAAATTATTCTGTCAGATCAAATCTCTGGCATTAAATGCGGTCTGACAGTCTGTCCTCAGCGTAAAGTTCAATGAATAGCTCCCGCGTAAAGTAGCTAGCGTAAAGTGTAGCTTGCATAGAGAGTAGCTCGCGTAAAATTCTCAACTTCTTTGACTAAGTCCATGAAGCATTTTTTACGCTCCTACAAGACGCCCTTCAAAGTTTTCAAATATTTTCAAAATTTGAAATACTTTGAACAGAAGCGTAAAATTCGAGATTTCAACAGTCAGCGTAGAATTCGGGATATCCAACGGTCATCCGCGTAAAAATTGGGATATCCAACAGTCAGCGTAAAAATTGGGAATTTGAACCGATTCAAAATTCTCTGTAAATAGAGCTCTTTGAAGAGAGAAAAAACTTTACTTATCTCCCGTACTTTTGATCTCTCTTACTTTTCTTCCTCTTTCAAACTCTTGCTTTCAATCCAATGGCTCCCAAGAAGTCGTCCGCCGCCGGCAGCAAGGGCAAGAAGCCCGTCGGTTCATCCTCGGTCGACCGCACGAAAACCTCCGTCCAATCATCCACGACGCCCCAACAGAGCAACCCCGCCGTGGCTCCGGCAATGAAGGGTAAAACCCTACTTTATCTCGGCTACAAGTTCGCCGAAGAAGATGAAGAAAACCCGAACCTTCAGTTTTCACGCCCACGTCATACGTGTTAGCGTAAAAACTGAAATAACAAAATACGCCCACGTTTATACGTGTCAGCATAAAGTTAAGAACATGCATCCACGTTTATACGTGTCAGCGTAAAATTAAGAAAATACGCCCACGTCTATACGTACCAGCGTAAAATCTAAAATACGCTCATGTCTACACATGCCAGCGTAAAATTTTAAAATACGCTCATGTCAACACATGCCAGCGTAAAATTCACAATACGCTCACATCAACATGTGCCAGCATAAAATTTAAAATACGCTCATGTCAACACATGCCAGCGTAAAATTTAAAAGACGCTCACATCAACATGTACCAGCGTAAAATTCGTAATACGCTCACATCAATATGAGCTAGCGTAAAATTTAGAATACGCTCATGTCAACACATGCCAGCATAAAATTCATAATACGCTCACATCTGCTAGCGTAAAATTTCACAAATGAAAGACTTTGTGTAAATTAAAGACTTTTTTACACTTTAAAACTTTTTATCAACTTTAATAAGCATAAAATTTACATAGTCAAAGTCTTTAACCTTTATGTGTAAAAACTTAGACTAATTTATCTGCATAAAAATTTTAAATTAGATTTTCACTAACTTGATTTTTCTTTTTCTTTTGGCAGTGGACTTGCAAGCTCACCCACTCGCAAAAGTCTTTGGCTCATCGGTTGGTATGGTGGGCTCGAATTATTTGGAGAATCTGTCTCATGTAGTGTTTCTCCAACCGAATCCGGAGTACCCCGTAGAGAGAGCACAATTGATAGCTGCCCAAGGAGATAGAATGCTGCTATCCATGATTAATGGAGAACTGTTGACCTCACTGGATGGCCAATAATTTGCAAAACCAGCTTTCTTATTTAGAGATGCAATAGACTGCAAGTCACAAACACACCCCAAGAAGGAGTCTTGGGTGTTCAAGTTTGGAGATAGAGCAATGTATCTCCCTGATTTGGATAGAGATTATCCCTTGTCCGCATTCATCTATGCCACCCATCCCCGACAGATGCTGTGGAATCTGACTCTTAATAGTCATGAAAGGCCGGGTAGAATCATATTCAAGAGGGATAATGCCAATGATATGGGGTATTATGTCAGTGTTCCCAATGGCGGCGTCGTTCCTTTCTCTGGTCTCTTGCCAGATTTACTCCGAGTGAAGATTCAGCCTTAATCCAACCGGTGCAGACCCAGATGTTCATTAATAAGTTCATAAGGGCTGCGGTATTATATCCTCAGACAAACCCTAGGCTACCGGGATGGTTGACTCCATTCAACCAGAACTGGATCCAAATTAGTGTTTGGATCATGAAGAACTTCCAAACGGTTGATGAATAAAATCAGCATAAATCTGACATGCTTTACACCGTCTGGCATAATCCACAGCATCTGCTATCATGGATGGCCAATAATACCCCATTCTTCGAATGCGGTCCTGTAATTTTGGACCAGGTTGATGAGCACCACAAACACCATCATGAGCTTCACGGAGTGTTTGCTTGGCTTCACTCTCAGAGAGACAGCATAGTAAAAGTCCATCATAAGAACGACGATATAACATATGTAGAGAAGAATCATAATAGAATCGAAATGATCATCTCTTAATTGATGCTGCTTCCTTGGGATCTTCAGGTAAAATCCCATGAATCGCATAATCAATGAATGGACTTCTCCAATCCCTCTGCTGGGAACTTGATTCTGTAATATAACTCTGTTCAATATGCAGATTATTCTTGACACAGAATAAGTCTCGATCCAACAAAGTAATGGTATTTTGTCTTCTAATTGGAACAGCTAAGTCTGCCGCTAAACTAGCAAGAGCATCAGCTTTCAAATTCTGAGAACGTGGTACAAATTCGATGAAGAATCCTTTGAATGAAAGGACCAATTCGATTACCACTTGATGATAAGGAATGAGGTCAGGATTTCTGACTTCATATGTCCCTCTAACCTGATTAACAAAAAGTTGAGAATCTCCATAAGCTTCCAGGAACTCAATGTCCAATTGTTTTGCTACTTGAAGACCAATCAACAGAGCATTATATTCTGCCACATTGTTGGAGCATGGCTCATTGAGAGAATAAGCACGGTATATGACCATTTTGTCAGGAGAAACCAAAACGATTCCTACTCCGGAGACGATATTGCCTTTAGGTCCAACCCGTGATGCTCTAACAAAGTATAATTGCCAAATGTCATCCTTTAAATCATGTTGCAATCCACAACTTCCTCTAGAATATCCTCATATAGCTTCGATGTTTCAGGTATAGGGTGAGCTGCTAAGAAATCAGCTAATGCTTGACCCTTTACTAATTTTTGAGGTACATAGACCATATCATAAGGAGTGAGCAACATTGCCCAAGTGGCTAACTTGGAGTTAAGAATGCTCGGTTTTCTCATCAATACCCGAATAAGATTTATTCTGGAGATAACATGAATAGTCTGTCCTGACACATAATGTTGTATCTTTTGAACAGCAAAAATCAAGGCCAGACATTCCTTTTCTACAGGAGTATACCTGTGTTCAGCTCCGACCATCATTCGGCTAAGATAATAAATTGCATGTTCGTGACCCACATCACTTTTCTGTGCAAGAAGAGCACCAAGTGAAAGATCCAAGGCTCGAACATATAGCAAAAATGGTCTCCCTACCACTGGAGGTACTAAAACAGGTGGATTTGTAAGGTATTGCTTGATGTCATTGAAAGCTTTCTGACATGCTTCATCCCAAACAAATGATACACCTTTTTTTAATAGACGGGAGAAAGGTTGACATCTCCCAGAGAGATTGGATATAAATCTCCTGATATAAGCAATGCGACCTTGGAAGCCGTGGAGTTCTTTTAAATTACGTGGAGGACGCATTTCAAGAATAGCTTTGATTTTGTCAGGATCGACATGAATACCCTGAGAAGTAATGACAAATCCTAAAAATTTGCCACTGGACACCCCTAAGAAAGACTTAGTAGGATTCATCTTCAATTGATGTTGGCGCATCCACTCAAATACCGTCTTTAAGTCTTGAATATGATCATCTTTTAATCGACTTTTGAAAGCAATGTCATCTACGTAACATTCAACTGTTTTCCGTAGATGTTCTTGAAAGATGTTGCTCATAGTCCATTGATACGTGGCACCGACATTTTTATGACCAAACGGCATAACCGTATAGCAGTAGACCCCAAGGGGTGTACGAAAAGCAGTATGCTTCTCATCTCCTGGATGCATCATAATCTGATTATATCTTGAGAATCCATCCATGAAAGACATGCGTTCAAAACCACATGTATTGTCTATCATGACATCGGTAATCGGAAGTAGAAATTCGTCCTTTGGACAAGCTGTATTAAGATCCTGAAAATCTATGCAAACTCGGACTTTTTCGTTCTTCTTCATAACAGGAACAATGTTGGCAACCCAAACTGGGTGTTGTTCTTCACGAACAAAACCACATGTAATCAACTTTTTGACTTCTGCTTCAATTGCATCCATCATATCTGGTTGAAAGCGTCGTCGCTGTTGTTTTATAGGCTTAGCATTAGAAAGAATATTGAGTTTATGAGTAGCAACTTTAGGATCTAGACCCGGCATATCCTCATAACTCCATGCAAAGATATCAATATATTCTTTAATCATTTTTATCAACTCTTCCTTTTCATCTTCGGAGAGGTTTTTACTGATGAATATTGGCTTGGACGTAGTTCCATCTCCAACATCAATCTGGACAATCCTCTGTAGGTGGCTGTCGCTGTTCAAAACTGTCACGATCCGGTCCCAATTTGTTGGGTCGAATCGGATCATGCCCAGCCTGCACCGTTGTGAGACGACGGCAGTAAGCTGTATCCAAATGCAGGTAATCACAACAACACAATCTATTTTGTCACAACATCTGAATTTTGAATACTTAAAATAAACTTTGTCTAACAAAAATGCAACTGAAATAAAACTGAATAAACTGTCTTTTATTTAACAAAAAGATAAAACATCCCCTAGAGATTAGGCTCATCAGCACCAAGATCAACATCGTCCACGTAGAATGCTGGAAGCACAGTAGGATAGAGCTCAGGGTCATAGTAACTACTAATCAGTAGCTCTGCATCATCAAAAGAACCTAAAAATGTTGTCTCCAGTCAGGAGGGAGCAAAGTACAATTCACGATAATCCAACAATTGAAATAATAATAAAGTTATGCACTTTTAAACAATTTGAAATAAATAGTTCTCCAGCAGTTAAAACATTATGATGTGAATAGGCAATAAATATGACCGGATTGGGTTATACAGTTGTATCCTATTGATACGATATGGCTTATCCCCGTGTGTATGAGGGGTAAGCTAACACAGTCAGTATACTACTTTGGATGTTGTCATACTCATTACACTACTCCCCCAGTACCCAATAGTCAATCAGTCAATGCTCTCAGAGAGAGTTCCGTGTTGCATCATGGTTTAAACTTGCAATAAAACGATTACTAAATAATTGGTAAACTAACACAAATTGTACTTGCCTTGATTATAACTGGATTCGATGTTGGTTCCGGGATGATGCTAGTATAGTCCTCGAAACCCTACAATTGAGAATTCCTGACTTAGCACCAATATTCAATCCATATCTAGGTGTGCTAGTTACAATCTCTAGAATTTGTCCTAGTCTGGTTTTAGATTATTTACAAACTCTACCAGAACACGCTTATCGATGTGAGTTACTAACTGAAGAAAAGTCAATTTAACTTTTTATTAGAAAAAATCGTATTTTTTAATTATTTGACAAAACTTTGTATTTCATTATATTATATTTAAAAATAATTTTTTTAAATGAGAAAAACGTAAAATTTGTTTAAATAATAAACTTGTAATTTTCTTAATTTATTTAATGTGAGAAAATAATATTGATATAAATTAATTATTTTACTATTTTTATGTGTTTACGCCAACCATAAACCAGAAAAGAATAAAACTACACTAACTTATTACAAAACCACCTAAAGTAATAAAAGCTGGGCTTATGCCCTTTACAGACTTTTTTATATAAATTGAAATAAGATAAAAATTTGTTAGCTCTGAAAAATGTCTTGCACTAATAAATACTGAAAACAAAACTAATTAAATTAAATTAAAATTTATTAAGAGCCTCAGACTTGGTCCAATCATCATAATATAGCTAATGTCTCAACGTCCGGAACAATGTCGATTTCGTTTGCATTTCACTAAGGGCCCATTGACCGATATGGTAGTCGCCCAAAAACTACTTTAAAGTATTTCCAAAATCCGATTTAAAAATATTCCTTTATAAATTTTATAAAAATTTCGGCAGCATTCCCTCTATTTTCGGGATAACCCAAAACTGGGAAAATGTGCCACAATACCAAGTAAATATCCCCAAACCAGGGAATAACCCAAAAATAATATCGAACTCCACAGTACGTTTCTGAAGATTACTCAGACAAACCGAGAATTCACTGAAACAAACTAACAGAAAGATTAACTCCCAAAACCAACAGAACTAAATCCGAAGATTAAACTCTCAAGTCCAACAGAACCAATTTAATTCTCAGAACCAAACCAAAATAAAACTATCGAGAAAATCACAGAGCTAACTCGAAAGTTCCGAGTTGCCCCAGGGAAGAAAACCACAGAACCTATCATTCTCAAAACGAAACCAACCACAGAAAATATCAAACGAACTTCGGAATTTCCGAATTCGAATCGTCTAACCGAATCCCGTAATGGGATCGGGGACCAAATTATCACCGACTACGGAACAGAAACGGGGAATGCAATTATACCTGGGGTTGCTCGGCTAGAGATATCAGATGTTAATATTAGAGAAAAACAACACACGGACAGCATCTCGGGCTCTGTCAGCGCCTTGCCGGGGTACGGCTGCGCGTACAGCACACGAGCACGGGAACGACAGCGGCGGGGTGCCGCGAAGTAGCACCGGTGGACGGGGAGGCCGTGCGGGAAGGCACCGGGCTGCAGGCGAGCGGGGCGGGGTCGGGCGGCCTGGCGGTGGCTCCGAGGAAAGGTCGGTCGGCGTCGGGGTGGCGGAGCTCCGGGCTAGGGCACAAAATTGGGGAAATGCTTTTGGAGATGGTGATGGAAATGGGAATGAAGGAGGTGTTAATATAGGAAAAGGGGTGAGTTGGGAGTTATAGGAAAGGGAAGGGTAAGAGGTGGGGTGGCCGACAGTTTTGTCGGAGAAGACGATGGGTTTAACGCTCGGGAAGAGGGGAAAAGGGTCGGCTCGGTTACGGAATAAGAGAGAGAGAGAGAGTTTAATGACTCTTTAAGAAAGAGTTTAAAGAATGGAAAGATTCTATTCCATTAATAAAAAAAAGTTGTTGTGTAACCGAATGAGAAAAGAGAGTGATTTCCATTAGAAAATATTTATATAATTAATTAACTTAGAATTTTATACGAAACCGATTTTGGTTTCGGAAATAAGAACGGGTCTGGGTTCGGGATAAAACCAAAAATCTAATTATTTTATTTTGAAAATACTTTTCATAAATTCACTAATTAATTAATAATATTATTTTAGCAAAATTTTATTTAACAACACAATTATAATTTAAATATGCAATCTAAATTTTTACGGGTTTCACAACCTTCCCTCCTTAGAAAATTTCATCCTCGAAATTTAAAGGATAGGGTTAGGAATTACCTCAGGTCTCAAATAAATATGGATTCTGCTCCCGCATCTCATCTTCTCGCTCCCAGGTAGACTCGCCTGGGGAATTGTGTTGCCACATAACTCTGACTATAGGCGTCACAGAGTTCCTGGTCTTCTTCTCACCTCTGTCTAAAATTGCCACTGGCTTCTCTGGCACTGTGAGGCTCGGTCCAATCTCCAGCTCCGAATGGTCCAGAATATGACTCAGATCCGTGATGTAGCGTCTGAGCTGTGAAACATGGAAGATGTTGTGCACGCCTTCAAGATTAGCTGGTAGAGCTAATCGGTACGCTACTTCTCCAATTCGGCTCAAAACTTCGAATGGGCTGATGTACCTGGGGCTCAGCTTTCCTGCTCTGCCAAATCTGATAGTTCCTCGGGTAGGGGATATCTTCACAAACACACTGTCTCCTTCTTCGAACTCTAATGGTCGATGACTGCTATCAGCCTAATGCTTCTGCTTGTCCTGGGCAATCCTGAGCTTGTCTCTGATCACCTTTACCTTCTCTGCTGCATCTGTCACTATCTCAGGTCCAAGCAATACTCTTTCTCCTACGTCGTCCCAAGCAAGTGGAGTGCGGCAATGACGTCCATAAAGAGCTTCAAATGGTGTCATATCGATGCTAGCTTGGTAGCTGTTATTGTAAGAGAACTTTACCAAGTACAAATGGTCTTCCCAAGACCCTCCAAATTCTAAGACGCAAGATCTCAACATGTCTTCAAGCGTCTGGATTGTCCTCTCTGACTGTCCGTCAGTTTGGGGATGGTAGGCTGTGCTGAACTTCAATTTTATTCCCAAGCTGTCATGCAAACTCTTCCAAAAGTAAGAGGTAAATCTAGTAACTCGGTCAGATACAATACTTGTCGGTACTCCATGAATCCGGTAGATGTGTCTCATCTACAGTGCTGCCAACTTCTCGGTGGATAGACCAACCTTGAAGGGGATAAAGTGAGCTGACTTCGTCAGTCGGTCCCCAATAATCCAAATGGCGTCCTTTCCTCCTTGGGATCGAGGCAATCCTGACACAAAGTCCATCGTTATATGCTCCCACTTCCACTCCGGAATGTCCAGCGGCTGTAGAAGTCCTGCGGGTCTCTGTCCGCTAGCCTTCACTTGTTGACAAATCAAGCATCTAGCCACAAATCTGGATACATCCTTCTTCATTACATACCACCAAACAATGGTACGCATATCCTGATACATCTTGTTAGCTCCAGGATGTATAGAATATTATGACTGGTGTGCTTTTTGCATCAGCTCATTCCTCAGTTCGCCAGATGGTACACACAGCCTCGTACCATTCTTCAATGCTCCATCACTGGCGATAGAGAATCCTTCAAGTGTTGCTGTCAGCACTTGATCTCTGAGTTTACAAAGCATCTCGTCTTAGAATTGTGTCTCCTTGACTTTGTCTATCAGACTCGAGCTTACATACAACTGCATCATGGTTGAGTCAGCTTCAGGTAAAATAGCTTCTCGCCCCAGTTCCTTCATCTTTTCCTCAGGTAGTACAATCTCCAGACCAAGCTTCTCTATATCTTCCAACAAGTGCCGCTCCTTAGTTAAGAACATCGCCACTGGGTATCGACTAAGTGCATCTGCAACCACATTAGCCTTACTCGGATGGTACTGTAAGTCGATGTCAAAATCCTTCATCAGCTCCAGCCATCTTCTTTGTCTCATGTTCAACTCCTTCTGAGTGAAAACATATTTCAGACTTTTGTGGTCTGTAAATATTTCCACTCTCTCTCCATAGAGATAATGCTTCCATAGCTTCAAAGCAAAGATGACTGCAGCAAGCTCCAGAACATGTGTGGAATAGCTCTTTTCATGAGTCCGTAATTGCCTAGATGTGTAAGCAATCACTTTTCCATGTTGTTGAAGAACATAACCCAATCCTTTTCCAGAGGCATCACTGTATATTGAGAAACCTTCGGTACCTGCGGGTAGCGCAAGTATCGGTGCTGTTATAAGTCTCTTCTTCAGTTCCTCAAACGATGCCTGGCAAGCTTCCGTCCAGATGAACTCTTCATTCTTTCGAGTGAGCTGCGTCATTGGTTCAGCAATCCTGGCGAAATCCTTCACAAACTTTTGGTAGTAGCCAGCCAAGCCCAAGAAACTTCTGATTTCAACAACTGAGCCTGGGGTAGACCACTTCTCAACAGCAGCTATCTTCTTAGGATCTACCAAAATTTCTTCTCCTGTGACAACATGACCAAGAAAATCGACATTGTCTAGAAAGAATTCATATTTGGATAGCTTACCATATAGCTTCTCCTTCCTCAAAGTTCCCAAAACTTTCCTGAGGTGCTCTTCATGCTCCTCTTCAGTCTTCGAGTAGATCAGAATGTCATCTATGAAGACAACGACAAACTAATCTTGGTATTCATGGAAAACCTTGTTCATAAGGTTCATGAATACAGCAGAAGCATTCGTTAGTCCAAACGGCATGACCAAGAATTTAAACTGCCCATACTTGGTGTTGAACGCCGTCTTGGAAATGTCCTCCTTCTTGACCCTGATTTGATGGTAACCAGATCTGAGGTCAATCTTCGAAAATACCTTAGCTCCACTCAGTTGATCAAACAGGTCATCAATCCGGGGCAGAGGGTACTTATTTTTTGATGGTGAGGTTGTTCAGCGCCCGGTAGTCAATACACATCTGCACTGTTCCATCCTTCTTGGGCACAAACAAGACAGGTGCTCCCCAGGGTGAAGCTCCATCTCGGATAAATCCCAAAGCCTTCAGTTCATTGATCTGATCCTTCATCTCCTTTGTCTCCTTCGGGTTGATTCTGTAGCATCCCTTAGAAATAGGGGAAGAGCCGGGGACTAGGTCAATGGTGAACTCTATGTCTCGATCTGGGGGTAACCCAGGTAGACTATCAGGGAAGACGTCCATAAATTCTGCTATGATAGGATGGGGAGGTCCGAGTTCTTCTGTAATAGAGGTGTAGGTAACACACTCCATATCCTCCGAAGTTCGAGAGATTTCAAACTCCGGCTCTCCAGGTGGGCTGAAGACTACACATCCTCTGTGACAATCTATCAGCGCATGCTACTTACTCAACCAGTCCACACTACAAGAAAAATGGCTTTTCTTGACGGTTTTTCCCCGTCAAGAAAGACTTTTCTTGACGGTTTTGGATCCGTCATCTAGGCCCCCGTCAAGAAAAGTCGACACTTTTCTTGACGGTTTTTTGTTTGTATCCTTGACGGTTTTAAACCGTCAAGAAACATGCGTTATCTTGACGGTTTTAAACCGTCAATAAAACAAACAAAAAACCGTCAAGAAAAGTGTCGACTTTTCTTGACGGGGGCCTAGATGACGGCTAATAACCGTCAAGAAAAGTCTTTCTTGACGGGGAAAAACCGTCAAGAAATTGTTTTTTGGTGTTTGCAAACCGTCACGAAATGAATTATTTTTTGACGTTTTTGCAACCGTCAAGTTAAAAACCGTCAAGGAATAAAAAAAATTTGCCGTTTTACAACCGTCAAGATAAACATAATATATTCCAGAAATCCAATTACCAAATACACATAATTACACAGAATCCAATTCCAGAATCAATATATAATATCACAAGCATCACACAACTATAATACACAATTTTTATATTAAAAAATACGTTGTTCGTACATCCAAACATCCAACAAGTACATCCAACCACAAACACGTTCGTACACCATAAATATCCTAAACATTTATAGGAGTAAATTAACCAAAATATCTCTGAACCCAGAGCAGCATGCAACAAGTACATCCAACAAGTACATCCAAACGTCCAACCACAAACACGTTCGTACACCATATATACATATCCAAAACATATTTACAGGAGTAGATTAACCAAAATATATCTGAACCCAGAGCAGCATTTCCTTTAGGTTAATCTGCAAACAAGGTGAACATAACATTATAAGTCAGCAACACAACTGAAATTCAATCAAATTTTGAATGGACAGAACAATCTAGGGAGGACTCAAATGTTGCAGTAGTTTAAATGTGCAGGAAATCAGTTGGGGAAAAAAATACAGAAATAGAGAGACAGTTCAGTTTAACATTCAAACATGTGAGTATCTCACCTTTCCACTTGTCAAACTCCAAAGCAGTAGCTTCCTCTTCTTTGGCCTTTCGTACAGTAAAGTTCAATTTGTAGTAATAGCAGAAGAAAGAAATGGGACATGAAGAAATGGGACACTAGCATGTCAACATGAACTCAAAATTGGGAACAATGCAAAGTATGTCATAACTAGCATAGGAAAGAAATAACTAAAGTTCTGAAAGGAATAAAAGAACATGTTTCCCATGTAAAATGAATAAACTCAAGAATTAGCTTATTTATGATAACAAAGTCGCTACCTTTCCAAACCATAGGAACCTAAATCACTACGATGTCACTCAAATCATAATCTATTGGTCACACATCCTAATTTCCTATGAATATCGTATATTATGTACTTAGATTCAGTCACTCAATGATAAATGTCGCCTAGAAATATGATGTCTGTATCTATATCTTATCTGTATATGTGCCCCTATCCGTATTCATGCAACATAGGTAACTATACCTATTTGGAAATTCTTATACCTGTATTTGTATAGTGTATGTATCCTTGAAACGTGTCATTAATCAATAATGGATTCTTTTGTATTGGAATAGGTCCTATCATTCAAGAATATGTCATGCTACTCTAATTATAAGCATGAAGCCATAACAAGAATTCCCTTTCACCCACTCACATAACATTGCTTCATCAGGAATGGACATTTTTTGTGTGTAATCTTTGCTGAATTCTTTGCCAGAGCTGCCATCCTGCATTAGTGATAGTTAAAATCAGCTACTAATTGAGAAAGAAGGTTAATATTGACGAAGAAGAGAAAAACAGGTAAGAAAAAATATTTACAGAGGAAAACAAAAAGTGTCAAGCTAAAACAGAAAAGCACGATCAATGAGAAGGATACATCTCAAATTACAGTAAAAAGCTACCGGACTTGAAGCTTCTCTGGATACCCGAGTAACAAGAATCAAGGGATGAGAAGTTGTAGATTTGTTGAGATTTAAGTTTATAGATAATCCACAGGAAGCAATAGAATTAAGACATTCCTTATGTACACTATCAACGAAGTAGACGTAATAGGTCTCTGTTGTGACTTCAGTAGCAGGTCTAAACTGTGTAATTTCTCTTCATAAAGGTTGGTCCAAAGAAACACATGCCATTACTGACTAGGGACATTACAAATTTGTAAAACAGGACATCAAATGTTACCAATCAAGATATAAAAAACAAGTAAACCACTTAAAGTTAAATCCTACCTTCGCTCGATTTTGTCAACCCTTGCCATCCTTCGGAGGCAAAAATGTTACAAATCAAGATATGCAAACGTGCCTTTCTCAATACATACCATAGTAGCTGGTAATTCCTCCATTTCCACTAATTTTACTTTTTTTTTCTGTTTCTTGCTCTGAATTCAAGAGCCTTCAAACCACTATAAAGAGAAGCCATAACCAAGGTAGATGTGACTTCTTTCTCTATAAAGAAGTTCTTCTCTACTACTTCCAGTATTGCATCAGTTTTATATCCAAGGTAGATGTGACTTCTTTCTCTATAAAGAAGTTCTTCTCTACTACTTCCAGTATTGCATCAGTTTTATATCTGGACATGAATCGCCTGGTAGTTTGATCAATTCCTAACCAAAAAGCACGAAAACTACAACCACCACAATAAAAATTCCATCATAAGCTTATGGTAACTCCAACAACAGAAGGTTAGAGAATGAAATGTTTCAAGTTATTAAAGCAATCATAACTTAAAGAGAGAAAGTAAGCAACAACTAATCATATAAAAACTTTTAATAATATATAAATATATATATTTACCTTGACCACCTCATTTTATCTTCAATGAGCTTTTTGCCTTTTCTATCTTTACCTGCACAAATCACTTATGCTTTTCTTGATGCAATTGCATTGCGGCAAAGGAATCAAGTCTATTGTATCTGCTGGATAAGTGCAAATTAAGCTGCAGAAAATGCGGCCTTAACTTGCAGGGTATTTAATGGTTAAGGCCTTCTACTGTATCATCCAACAGAGGAATGATCCTTCTACTGTATCATCCAACAAAGGAACAACCCAGCATATACGCAAGCCTCCAAACCAACATATATGCAACAGAACCACATTACCCATAGTCTAGAATGACACAAGGTCAAAATACACTCTGATACAACTACAAAGTCACCAAGCTGTAAAACATATTCTAATCTCGTCAGATACTACAAAATATGAATCTCATGAAGGGTGATCAAACCATGGTTCACAGATCAATGTTCACAGATCATGAAGGGTGATCAAACCATGGTTCACAGATCAATGTTCACTGCGGATCAATAATTCAACAATGTTGAATATTGGTCCATTTAAAACTAATGGAAAACAACAAGTAATACATAACATTATTTCTAAATGCACCAAATATATTTTAAGTTTTAAAATTATTTCTTGTCTTTCTGAAACCAAGAACTATGAAACTCCGATCTGAAACTGCCGATACCAATACTAATAAGAAGGGTCAAAAACTGATTATGATCTCGATACAACAAAAACCGATTATGACAACAGACCATAATTATATAACAACCCAATAACCAATAGTATATGAAAATAACCCAACATAGCATGTGAATACCAGCCAACAATATGTTAATTTAAATACCAACCCAGCATATGTGAATTTCTTCACCCAACAGTAATACAAAACCCGACAGCAATACAGGAAGAAACCCATCCAACAAATATAATCCGTGATTTAGGAATCACTAAGATTCTCAAACCAAGATGATCAAAGGATCGTCACACAACGTTGAATCCGATAGGCATCAGCAATTCGACAACCCAATTTAGGTAGGGAGATCGAGACCCAAATATCATCATCAGATCGAGACCCAAATATCATCATCGACAGATATAAAACGAAAACAGAGATTCCAACCAAAAGTTTCAGAAATTATACCCAAATTAGTCAAAATCTGACGGGACGCCTCAGATTCGGCTACAACCGCGCGTCCAGCGTCTATATGGACTCGAGAATGCATCCTCGACACGTCATCACCGGCGTAGGAGCACACCTCAGAGTCGTCGCAGCATCTCGAGTACGGGTCACGGTCACATCATCTCGGAAGGGGCCAGTTGGTCAGGGAACAACGGCCACAGGAAAGGGGAGAGCTAGGGTTAGGGTTTTCTTCAAGGGGAAAAAGGGTCGACTACTCCGAAAGGGAGAAAAAGAGAGGAGGGTCGAGCGGGGAGCTCGTGGCCAGGGGGTCGACAGCTCGAGGGAAGATGGGAGTGAGCCAAGAAGGAGAGAGGCGGCTGGATCTCGGGGGCCGGCGATGAAGGAGGCCGGCTAGGGCACAGGGGGCACAGGGGGCACAGATATGGGGGCTCGAGGTAGGCGGCTGACGTAGAAGGGAGCCTCAGGAGGGTCTGATGGCCGGATCGACGGAGGTAGGTAGAGGCTCGACCACGGAGAGGCCGCGGAGGAGCTCGAGAAAGAGACAAGGGAAGCACGCACGGAACGGGAAGCGTCCACGGGAAGCACGGGCAGCAAGGTCGGCTCTGCGGGGAAGCACGGGAAAAGCCGACGGGTCGGGACTGAGCCGAAGAGTTCGCCGGAGCTAGGGTTTCCGGGGGGGTCGGGATGAAGAACATGGGAGAGGGGTTTAGGGCTGTGGAGAAAATCGGGGTCGGAAAGGAAGGGGGAAGAGGGAACGCTTGAAGTCGGCTGCGGGGATGAGAGGGGAGACGGCGGATTGCCGGAGAACAGGGTTAGGGCACGGTCGGGAGGGCTGTGGAAGTCGGGGTGGCTGACGAGATGGTCGAAAAAGAAGCTAGGGAAGAGGGCGGAGGAGAGGGGGAGACTTACAGGCTCGGTCGCCGGTCGGGGTTCGCCGGCCGGGGGAAGACTTCCACCGGAGGGGGAGCTCGAGAGGGAGAGGGATGGGGGAAGGAGGAAAAGAAGTATGTGGATGTGAAATATATAAGAAACCCTCGATTCCCAATTTTGTTAAAACCGTCAAGAAAATTTTTTTTTTGAAAAAATTACGAAAATGGCATCTGAAATGTGCGCGCCTTTTTTTTTTGCACATGCATTACTTGACGGTTATCAGCAAACCGTCAAGTAATGTAATGGGTTTTCTTGACGCTTTGTATAAAACCGTCAAGTAATATGGTCAAAATTTAATATATAACAGAAAAATGGGTGTTTTGTTGACGTATGTCTAAAACCGTCAAGATAACTGCTTTCCTTGACGGTTTTGACCATACGTCAATAAATTGACCGTCAAGAAAGGTCATTTTTCTTGTAGTGCCATCCCTAGAACTACATCATAGTTGGGTAAGGGCATCACAATCAAAGGTGCTATCAACTGGTGGCCTGATATATTTATGGGACAGTTACAGGTCTCAGTGATGGATAGGGGTCCTCCCCGGTCATGACTCTACATATCTTCTTGCTAAATCCCGTATCTAGGTGGTACGCAGTGATGAATTTTGTTGATATGAAACTATGTGATGCACCCGAATCAAATAATGCTAAAGCAGGATATGAATGCACATAAATGAAACCTGCGATGACATCAGCGGTAGGTTCGTGCTCTGGCTCTTGTTCCTCTGCTGTTAGGGCAAAAGCTCGCCCAGTCTTCTGTTGATGCTGCCCAAACTGTTGTTGCTGAGTGGGTAGAGGACCTTTCTGTTGAGTTGCTCCAGTCTTGTGGACTGACGAGGGATAATCCTTCACTTGGTGGGTGGCAGACCCACAGACTAGGCAGTGTCCTAGCCTC
Source organism: Iris pallida (assembly GCA_029216955.1). Lineage (NCBI taxonomy): Eukaryota > Viridiplantae > Streptophyta > Magnoliopsida > Asparagales > Iridaceae > Iris > Iris pallida. The sequence continues at coordinate 14,859,716 of JANAVB010007596.1, forward strand.
TTCCTGTAGATGTTCGACTGATGCCCTGGCCTCTTGCAAAAATCACAGACAGGGATTTGCCTCTGAGGTGCTCTATCATTGTTTCTCGTCTGCTGGTGGTGCGAAAGCCTGTTGTTGTTGTTGTTGGGCTTCTTCTGATTACCCTGGAAGTTTTTAGTTCCAGGATAATCCCTCTTTGAGCGAGCGGGTTGACTCTTCTCTATATTCTGAGCTCGCTCCAGGATCCTTTCATAAGTCTTAGCACCGCCTGAGATCACATGGGTGCGGATCTCTTCTCTCAGCCCATATCTGAACCTTTCAGCACGATCATCAGGGTCAGCTACCAAATTCTTGGCAAAACGGCTGAGTTGGCCGAATTCTGTCACATATTCTCCAACAGTCATATTTTCTTGCTTCAGGTTCTGAAATTGCCTCTCCATCTCCCGTAACTCTGATGTTGGAAAGAACTTCCTCTTGAAGGTGTTCCAGTCAAGCTGCTTATCCTGGAGTCAGGGTTCATTCCGATACCAGGTGCTTGCTACATTTTGCAGTTGGAGTCCTACTTCTTCGGCCTTGAGGTCTTCTGGAAGTCGAGCGACGCTTAGGAGACGCTCCATGCTGTCGAGCCATTCGTCGGCATAGATGATTCCTTCGGTTCCCTTGAAGGGTCGAGGGTTCTGCTTCTTGAAACTCTCAATATCGCCCACCTTAGCAATATCATCCCCATTAATTTAAATGGCCTTAATGTTTCATAAATTAATCCCTTAGATTTATGTTTACCTTGGCAGGCCTTGGTTCAAGTTGAGCTGCTTCTCCTCTCCCCAGAGCAGTCATAGCCACGTTATGAGCATTCTCCATGCTTTCCCTCATAGTCAAGGTTTGCTCTTGATGAGCTTTCGTTTGAGCTCTCTGGGCTTCTAGCACTCCTCGTAGCAGACCTTCGAGGTCGGTGGGGTCCACAGGCACTGGTAGGGCAGCTGGAGTGGGTACTTCCACAGGGGGCTGCAGCTAAGTCTGGGAAGATGATTGATCCGCCGTTGTAGCAGCATACATCCCACGGGGTGCATTATAGGGACGGTCGGTCAGCTGATGGGGTGTAAAACCCAAACTTGGTTGAGGAGGTGGGGTATGATCGGGTGATGACATTCCATCGCCAGTAGGATTTGTGGCCATATTCTGGAAGGTTTAGGATTGTAAAACATAAGCAGGGTAGCCTACCAGTCTATAACAAATAAAAAAATATTTATTTATAATATATTTCGGTCCTATGTTGTGACAAATTAATGTTCTAGTGTTCTAAATGCTTCTAGATATGTTTTCATAAGTTGTTGATCTGACCTGCATGGGCCACCACTAAAAACATGTCACGACCCGGTCCCAATTTGTTGGGTCGAATCGGATCATGCCCAGCCTGCACCGTTGTTGGACGGCGGCAGTAAGCTGTATCTAAATGCAGGTAATCACAACAACACAATCTATTTTGTCACCACATCTGAATTTCGAATATTTAAAATAAACTTTGTCCAACAAAAATACAACTGAAATAAAACTGAATAAACTATCTTTTATTTAACAAAAAAATAAAACATCCCCTAGAGATTAGGCTCATCAGCCCCAAGATCAACATCGTCCACGTGGAATGCTGGAAGCACAGCAGGGTAGAGCTCAGGGTCGTAGTAACTACTAATCAGTAGCTCTGTATCATCAAAAGAACCTAAAAATGTTGTCTCCAGTCAGGAGGGAGCAAAGTACAATTCATATTAATCCAACAATTGAAATAATAATAGAGTTATGCACTTTTAAACAATTTCAAATAAATAGTTCTCCAGCAGTTAAAACATTGTGATGTGAATAGGCAATAAATATGACCGGATTGGGTTGTACAGTTGTATCTTATTGATACGATATAGCTTATCCCCGTGTGTATGAGGGGTAAGCTAACACAGTCAGTATACTACTTTGGATGTGGTCATACTCATTACACTACTCCTCCAGTACCCAACGGTCAATCAGTCAATGCTCTCAGAGAGAGTTCCGTGTTGCATCGTGGTTTAAACTTGCAATAAAACGATTACTAAATAATTGGTAAACTAACACAAATTGTACTTCCCTTGATTATAACTGGATTCGATGTTGGTTCCGGGATGATGCTAATACAGTCCTCGAAAACCTACAATTGAGAATTCCTGACTTAGCACCAATATTCAATCCATATCTAGGTGTGCTAGTTACAATATCTAGAATTTGTCCTAGTCCGATTTTAGATTATTTACAAACTCTACCAGAACACGCTTATCGATGTGAGTTACTAACTGAAGAAAAGTCAATTTAACTTTTTATTGGAAAAAATCGTATTTTTTAATTATTTGGCAAAACTTTGTATTTCATTATATTATATTTAAAAATAATATTTTTCTTTAAATAAGAAAAACGTGAAATTTGTTTAAATAATAAACTTGTAATTTTCCTAATTTATTTAATGTGAGAAAATAATATTGATTTTCTATAAATTAATTATTTTACTATTTTTACTTGTTTACGCCAACCACAAACCAGAAAAGAATAAAACTACACTAACTTATTATAAAACCACAGAAAGTAATAAAAGCTGGGCTTATGCCCTTTACAGACTTTTTTACATAAATTGAAATAAGATAAAAATTTGTTAGCTCTGAAAAATGTCTTGCACTAATAAATACTGAAAACAAAACTAATTAAACTAAATTAAAATTTATTAAGAGCCTCAGACTTGGTCCAATCATCATAATATAGCTAATGTCTCAACGTCCGGAACAATGTCGATTTCGTTTGCATTTCACTAAGGGCCCATTGACCGATATGGTAGTCGCCCAAAAACTACTTTAAAGTATTTCCAAAATCCGATTTAAAAATATTCCTTTATAAATTTTATAAAAATTTCGGCAGCATTCCCTCTATTTTCGGGATAACCCAAAACTGGGAAAATGTGCCACAATACCAAGTAAATATCCCCAAACCAAGGAATAACCCAAAAATAATATCGAACTCCACAGTACGTTTTCGAAGATTACTCAGACAAACCGAGAATTCACCGAAACAAACTAACAGAAAGATTAACTCCCAAAACCAACAGAACTAAATCCGAAGATTAAACTCTCAAGTCCAACAGAACCAATTTAATTCTCATAACCAAATCAAAACAAAGCTATCGAGAAAATCACAGAGCTAACTCGGAAGTTCCGAGTTGCCCCAGGGAAGAAAACCACATAACCTATCATTCTCAAAACGAAACCGACCACAGAAAATATCTAACGAACTTCGAAATTTCCGAATTCGAATCGTCTAACCGAATCCCGTAATAGGATCGGGGACCAAATCATCACCGACTACGGAACGGAAACTGGAAAAGCAATTATACCTGGGGTTGCTCGGCTAGAGCTCTCAGATGTTAATATTAGAGAAAAAGAACACACAGACAGCGTCTCGGGCTCGGTCAGCGCCTCGCCGGGGTACGGCTGTGCGTACAGCACACGAGCATGGAAACGACAGCGGCGGGGTGCCGCGGAGTAGCACCTGCGGACGGGGAGGCCGCGCGGGAAGGCACCGGGCTGCTGGCGAGCGGGACGGGGTCGGGCGGCCTGGCGGTGGCGTCGGGGAAAGGTCGGTCGGCGTCGGGGTGGTGTAGCTCCGGGCTAGGGCACAAAATTGGAGAAATGGTTTTGGAGATAGTGATGGAAATGGGAATGAAGGAGGGGTTAATATAGGAAAAGGGGTGAGTTGGGAGTTATAGAAAAGGGGAGGGCAAGAGGTGGCCAACAGTTTTGCCGGGAAAGACGATGGGTTTAACGCTCGGGAAGAAGGGAAAAGGGTCGGCTCGGTTACAGAATGTGAGAGAGAGAGAGAGCTAGAGTTTAATGACTCTTTAAGAAAGAGTTTAAAGAATGGAAAGATTCTATTCCATTAATTAAAAAAAGTTGCTGTGTAACCAAGTGAGAAAAGAGAGTGATTTCCATTAGAAAATATTTATATAATTAATTAACTTAGAATTTTATACGAAACCGATTTTGGTTTCGAAAATAAGAACGGGTCTGGGTTCGGGATAAAACCAAAAATCCAATTATTTTATTTTGAAAATACTTTTCATGAATTCACTAATTAATTAATAATATTATTTTAGCAAAATTTTATTTAACAAAACAATTATAATTTAAATATGCAATCTAAATTTTTACGGGTTTCATAAAAACGAAGCTCCTACTGAGTGTCCATCTGTTGGGCCCAAGGGTTATTTTTAAATGGCTCAGATTCACCATTAGTTTGAACTATATTGACTGAGAATACACACTCAGATTCATAATAATAGTCTTCTCCAGCATATGAGGAGTGGGATGTATCAGATTCGATAAATTGGATTTCTTCTGAATCTGAGGATTGTGAAGAAGTAGAAGAGAATTCTTCTTGTATATCGTCATTAAACATGTGGGACGGGTCATATCCCAACCCATGACGAGTTTTCTGGTAAAACGGATCACCACATAATGGTAATCGTCTACCTTTGCCTTGATTGAGACCTTGCATAGTCTTCAAGTCATATCCCATATTTTGGATAATCTTGAGAGATTGTTGACTATATTTATCAATTCGGATTCTTCATCTATCTTTTTCTCTGAGATCATCTGTCTGAACAACAGGGATATTTCTAGCCAGGCCAAACACAATTTGGTGCTTGTTTTTCTTATCGGACGGAATCACGAAATAAGATTCTTCGTGACGTCTATAAGTTACACAAGCTTATGATGAAGCAGCTACAGGAAGAAGATAGGTAGAAGATGTTAGGAACCTTTGAGCATAAGGTCCTACATCGACATGAGGAGGAAAAGAATTTTCCTTATAATCAATGTATAAGGTTTCCTCTGTGTTTATGTCATCTTTATATTGATGACTTTGATCATCAGAAGATAAAGTCATTCTTTCAATAAATTTGACAGCCATATACTCAAAAAGGAAATCTTTATTGATATTAGAAAGTACAAAATGATCAATATTTACATCATTTACAATTTGATTGCTACGTTTCGGATTGATCATTAACGGACCGTCATCCGTCTTCTGCGTAAGCTTGCCAAGGTTGATGATCAGCGGTGGTTCTGGATCATTCGTACGAGAAGTACGTCCCTTGACTTTGATCATGAGAGGTTGAACTTGGCTCTTGGCAGGAATATGCACTGATTCCTCAGATGAAGCTCGAGTCCTTTGACCTTGATCACCATAGGTTGATCATTGACTGGTTGGGGTTGGATTCGACCTTTGACTTTGATCTTCAAAGGTTACTCTTCTGGAGGATCTTCATTGACAGATTGATCTTCAACAGGTGATCGATCTTCAGCCATATCCGATATCTTCTTCATATGCTCCTGTTTGTAGAGGATTGAATCCGAGAAATAAGCTTCAACACCTTTAAAAGGGTTAATATCTGCTAATTCTGTCTTCACAATCCCTTGAGAATCCACGTACTTGAAGCATTAGTGGAGAGTTGAAGGCACAATGTTATGCTAATGTATCCACGGTCTTCCAAGAAGGATGTTGTAGGATACGTCTGAGTTGATAACATAGAAGGTCGCCATAGTTCGAAGATCACCAATCTGAATCTTCAGACGAATCTTCCCTAGTGGTTTACTCATGCCAGAGTTGAAACCAACTATTGTGGTACTAGTGCAAGTCAAATCACTAGTAGGAATCCTCAAAGGTCTTAGCATACTCTGAAGAATAATGCTAATAGAAGACCCAGGATCAATATAAATCCTGTCAATTTTCGTGGATTTAATATACCCAGTGTAGCACAAAGGCCTGTCGTGCTTATTATGCTTCAACAACATATCTTCTTGTGTGAAGGTAATGTTAGGAATTGCTTCCATCATACTATGACATTATGGACACGACACTGGTGTATTGTAAGGACTCTTGAGTTGAGCTAAGCATGAGTCTGCTTGTAGCAAGGCTTCACTCAAAGTCTTTCTACTTTCTTTAGAAAGACGAAGCAGCTCGAATATAGAGAGTTTAGCCGGAGTATTGGCTAACTGGGCTAGAATATCAAATTTGTAGGGCTTCATCACTACCCCTAGATTTGAAGCAGATTTCAAAGAAACGTCAAAGCGTACTGCTTTCTGTTTCCTCTTTTCAACCACAGATGGTTTAGTAGGAACAGGAGATGGTTGAGCTGGTATTGTTTCAACAATGTCCTCCGCTTCTTTGGAAGATTCCTCATAATCTTTGTGGTACTCTTTTCCAGATCTCATACCAGCAAAGATTTCTTCCTCTGACTCAGGAGAAGGAAGTACCATATTGCAGGATTTAGTCTTCTTTCCTTTAGTCTTCTTCTTTCGAGGATTTTTATGAGGAAGCTCAGAACCCAATCCAACAGTGGATTTTTGACTTGGAATTTGTAAAGGAAGTCGCATTCCTTTATCATAGTTCAAACCCTCTGCCTTTAGAAAGTCATAACCCATCTTTTTTATGGGATGGACTGATTGTTGACTGTACAAGTGAATGGGCAGTGGACTTTCAATGAATGGTTTAACAGAGGAAGAAGAGAGAGAAGCCTCTGTAACCACAGAAAAAGGAGTATTCGGGACATAAGGCAAAATCTCTGTAGGAGCTTTTTCATAAGCAGTAAAGACTTGTTGTGCCCTGTATAAGGGGACACTATTCATAGCTATCCACTGCTGATGAGAAAGTTTGAGCTTAATAGGAGGAACCAAACTTAGAGGAAATATATTCAAACCTCTCAGTCTATCCTCCAAAGGAATACCACCCCATAAATGATCCAAATCATCATGGTCTGGGGTTATAACATGAGAAATCATGTTGCAGGTTTTGAAATTTTTACCCTTCTTAGAATATGAAGTTTTACCTTCATTTTCTATTTCAGGTACTAAATCAGGGTGTACCCACATGATTTCACCATTTTTCAGTGTAAGGGGAAAAAGTCCTTCATTTTGCTCTCTGGCAGGCGGGATATTCACAATCTTCATCGTCGCCTTTAGAATTGGGACAATTCCATCCGGGACTTGCTGTGGAGGAAAACGTCCAAATTGAAGAGAAACCATATTGGTTGTGACCGTATGCTCATCGTTAGTTAAAGCGATGGCATTGGCATTTATCAGCTCCTGGATTTTCTTTTTCAAGACATAACAAGCCTTGGTAGGATGATTTATGTATCTGTGATAGATACAATACTTGGGATTGTCGGTCAGATTTACCTCATTAGGCCTTTTTAGCTCCGGAATCTGGAGTTTGCCACTCTTTACCAGACATTGGAATATCCCTGGGATATCACTGTCATCGAAAGAGTATTCTTCTTTTGGCTTAGAAGACTCCTGATTATTCGGCATCGTTTTGGGTTTTGAAAGGTTAACCACGAGGGTTTCCTTCCCTTTTCCATTACGATTGCCGAAATTATTACCAGAAGAGCCTTTCTTTCCTTTGTCCTTTGAGGTAAAGATCATCCTATGTTCACGAGCCAACCTACTATTGGTCTCGGCAGAAACTGCTGCTATAATAAACGAGGCCCAGTCTGTGAATTGGGAACCCGTGAAGACAGCAATAGATGGTCGCAAATTCATTTTACGTGTATCAATCAATATTGAATCTGGCATACCAGGAGGCATCTTCAAAGTTGCCTGTCGAAAACGTTCAATGAACGTCCGAGTATCTTCTTTCTCTTTTTGTTGATTTCTATTAAGGATGACATGTTCATGTCCATGCCTCCTTCATAGAAGCGGGAAAGAAACATTGCTTTGAATTCGTTAAAAGACGAAATGCAATTGTCGGGTAGACTACGATACCAGTTGTAGGCTGAACCCGTCAAACACCCATTGAAAACTTGAGTGAGAAGAGCATCATTCTTCTGTAGATGTACAGTCATAATATCAAAGTAATTGATATACTGACTAGGAGAAGCCTTTCCATCAAATAACACCATTGATTGTGCCTTGAATTTCGGAGAAAAGGGTACATCATTCCAATGAGGAGGATAAGGTAGCTTAATCCCTAACCTCTGGAGCTGATCCTTGTGCTTCAGAACTTCAAACTGTGCTTTGAGCTCACGCACTGCTTGAATAGCTTTACTGGTTTTAGGAAGCACATTCGATTGAATAGTTGTTGGATGTACCGTCACCTCCACCGGAGGTGGTACATCTTCTGGAATGATAGGATCTGGAGATACAGAATTTTGGTTAACAGCAGGCTCTTGATTATTCAAAGGTATATCAACCCCTTGACTATCTTGAGTTTGTGCTGCCACCTGTACCGGTGTTACTACTACTGGTTGAGCAGCTTGCTGAGTCATTATTATTTGATGCATACTTTGCATCATGGTAAGCATGTCCTTTAGTGATTGCTCAACGGTCGAAAGACGTTGTTCTGTATTAGCAGATGATATCTCCGGTTCATCTCCAATAGCATAAGATTCAACCTCTCTTGAAGATACAGAGGGATTGGTATAGAGGTATGAATCGACGCTATCAGTTTCGGAATCAAAAGACTGAGTACCCCCAGCTTCTGAATCAGAAGTCTGCAACTGTCTTTGTCTTCTTGATCGAGTATTCTGATATACTCCTTTAAAGGAATCAAGAAGTCTGTTGAACTGTTGTTGACCAGGAGTCTGGGACGAGTTGCGTCTTGGACGTCGTCCTCTGTTAGTATGAGATGCCATGTTGACTGACGCATATAGCAACTCATGTTCTTGGTCATCAACCTGTTGCTGAGGCTCATTATAGCTTAATCGGTCAAAAATTGACCACTTAGAAGCCGAGCAGCAACATTTGATTACAATCTGGTGGCACTCACAATGATGATTTTCTTGGGGGAATGTCACAGAAGATTGTCTATTTTTACGCTTTTGTACTAGCAACTCGCGTAAATCAGAAGAAGTAGAGGGATTAATCTTTTTTATTACATTTGGGGTAGAGAAACATTTAGTCCCTTGTGTATAAAGAAGATTACTGGCTGTATTAGCAGAATCAAACTGTACATTTTTACACGCTTGGAGTTGCTTGCGTAAATCCAGAGATTTTTGAACACAAAGAACTCCATCAGCATTACGCGTAATTTGTAGGTTTGGTACCTTGCATAGAGCAGTATAAGAAGATTGTTGGTAAAGAACTGAAGTTTTACCAACAATATTTTTACGCTGCATACGTGCAGGTAAATTCACTTTAGATGTAAAAACATCATTGTGAATTTTATCTACACTGTCATAGACAGAAGATTTACCCTTACGCATAGAGCGCAAAACATGAGTATCTGCCACATCACAGACGGAAGATTTTCCTTTACGCGTGGAACGTAAATTTTGTGTGTCTACTACGTCACAGACGGGAGACATATTTTTACGCACAGGGCGTAAAGCTTTGGAGTCTACCACGTCACAGACGGGAGACATATTTTTACGCGCGGGGCATAAAACCTAATTTTTACGCTTAGAGCGTAAAACTTGATTTTTACGCTCAGAGCGTAAAACTTGATTTTTACGCTCAGAGCGTAAAAATGGAGAGTCTGCCACGTTACAAACGGGAGACTGATTTTTACGCCCATAGCGTATCACCGGAGTAGAAACTGCCTCGTCACCGACGGGAGCCTCCACAACAAGAGTAGAAAGGATTCATTTGCCTTCAGAGACAGCAGGGAGATCCGAGGATGCTTTGGACTTGGAAATCCAAACTTTTTGCGCCTTCCACGATTTCTGAACATTAAAGCAGCGAGTACTACCCCCAGTTCGGAGCATTTCTTCGTAGGCAGTCTGGTCGAAGTGCACAACCAGAGTCTTCTTTGTCAATCCGACCGACACATCATCATATTGAGCAATTGCCTTCTCGTCAGAGGAGAAGGTCATCCCCAGCAGAGTCGCCATTTTGTTTCACTTAACAAAATGCCTAAAATTGGCTTTTGAAAGAAAACTAGAAAAAGTACAGAAGTACAAATTGTTCTGGGAAGTATTGCTATGGAAGTCTGATCTGAGAGCGATCACTTTGTTCCTTGGACCATACAATGATGAAGAAAAAAACTGCTTGAAGAAGATGAACAATCGGAAGAACTAAGTCACCGGAAAGGTATCGAGCAACGGCACTGATGGCACAGCCGAATGCTTTCTTGCTTTGCTTCACCCTGTTCTTGAGAAAAAGTTGAAAAAATGCTTCTGGGAATATCACTCTGGAAGTATGAGTTTTCTCAGAATCTCCTCTCCTTTCTCTCTGTTGATCTCTTGATGATGTTTATAGACTTAACCCTTTGTGCATAAAAAGCAGCAAAATCGGGTCTTTACGCTAGCAACTGTCACCCACGATGCAACTCATCCTCTACGCACGTTGACACGTGTCCCACGTAGAGTTTGATCTCTATGCATAGTGACACGTGCCCCACTACTTCAACAAAATGGAGAGAGCACGTACACACGTTCCTCGAGAAGTGTGGCATGAAAGCCACGTGGGCAAACCACGTTCTTAAAAGGTCAGGAAAGATCGGGGGTAAAAATGACCCAAAACACACTCCCAGCGTAAAGTGGCAAACTGGGCGTAAAACAGCCCAAAATAAACTTCCCAGCGTAAAATGGGTAAAATAGCCTTAAGCGTGAAAATTAGCCCAAATAAACTTTACACCCACAATAGTCTTGAGCGAAAAAGCTTGAATAACTATCGTGCGTAAAAAGAAGTAATTTTATTGAGCGTAAAATAACCCCATCTGTACACTATACGATGAGTATCGGGTTTGATGTAATTCCAATCTTCTCGACTTCTGTGCTGCATGCTGTTTGAAAAATCATTCTGTCAGATCAAATCTCTGGCATTAAATGCGGCCTGACAGTCTATCCTCTGCGTAAAGTTCAATGAATAGCTCCCGCTTAAAGTAGCTAGCGTAAAGTGTAGCTTGCGTAGAGAGTAGCCCGCGTAAAATTCTCAACTTCTTTGACTAAGTCCATGAAGCATTTTTTTACGCTCCTACCCCAGCAGTGTCGCCATTTTGTTTCACTTAACAAAATGCCTAAAATTGGCTTCTAAAAGAAAACTAGAAAAAGTACAGAACTATAAATTGTTCTGGGAAGTATTGCTATGGAAGTCTGATCTGAGAGCGATCACTTTATTTCTTGGACCATACGATGATGAAGAAGAAAACTGCTTGAAGAAGACGAACAATCGGAAGAACTAAGTCACCGAAAAGGTATCGAGCAACGGCACTGATGGCACAGTCGAATGCTTTCTTGCTTTGTTTCACGCTGTTCTTGAGAGAAAGTTGAAGAAATGCTTCTGGGAATATCACTCTGGAAGTATGAGTTTTCTCAGAATCTCCTCTCATGTCTCTCTATTGATCTCTTGATGATGTTTATATGAAAAATAAGTCTATTTATAGACTTAACCCTTTGTGCGTAAAAAGCAGCAAAATCGGGTCTTTACGCTAGCAACTGTCACCCACGATGCAACTCATCCTCTACGCACGTTGACACGTATCCCACGTAGAATTTGATCTCTACGATGGTGACACGTGTCCTACTACTTCAACAAAATGGAGAGAGCATGTACACACGTTCCTCGAAAAGTGTGGCATGAAAGCCATGTGGGCAAACCTCGTTCTTAAATAGTCAGGAAAGATCGGGCGTAAAAATGACCCAAAACACACTCCCAGCGTAAAGTGGCTAAAATAGCCTTGAGCATAAAAATTAGCCCAAATAGACTTTACACCCACAATAGCCTTGAGCGTAAAAGCTTGAATAACTATCGTGCGTAAAAAGAAGTAATTTTATTGAGCGTAAAATAGCCCCATCTGCACACTATATGACGTGTATCGGGTTTGGTGTAAATCCAATCTTCTCGACTTCTGTGCTGCATGCTGTCAGAAAAATCATTCTGTCAGATCAAATCTCTGGCATTAAATGCGGCCTGACAGTCTGTCCTCAGCGTAAAGTTCAATGAATAGCTCCCGCGTAAAGTAGCTAGCATAAAGTGTAGCTTGCGTAGAGAGTAGCTTGCGTAAAATTCTCAACTTCTTTGACTAAGTCCATGAAGCATTTTTTACGCTCCTACAACGGTGGGTGGAGAATCGACGGTCGGGTTGCGCCAACGTGAAGGCAAACGTGGGCAGCCTCGAAGTCGGGAATTGCTTTGGAGAAACAAGGATGTTGTTGTAGCTCTGTGGGATTGATGGTTGCTTGGTGTTGGCTGTGTCGACACGGACCCAACTGCACGATGGTGGTGGTGGACACGGACACCTGGACACTGAATCTGGTGATGGTGAATGTGACACGGACACATGGCACATGGTTTGTGTATTGGCCGTTGATGATGATGCCTGTGGCAATTGGTAGATGTTGGCGAGGAGGGTGTCGGGAAGGTGCCGGTGGTGGCCGATGGAATGCCGGGGGATGTGGTCAGGAGGCTCCTGATGGTTTGGGTGTCTGGGCAGCAGAAGGAGCGAAGGGTGTGGTCATGGTCGACAAGAAGGAGGGTTTGGCCGGGATGGGGCTGATGGTTGGAAACGGCGGGTCGAGGAGGAGAACGGAGAGAGGAGATCATGTATGCAGGATTGTATATAAGTGAAGAATTTGTTAGTTAGGAGAGATGGTTCTCATATACGTATATCATATAGAAAGATAAGGTCGCCTCCTTAGGAAGAATCCTATGGAAATCAAATCGAGATTAGATTAAATATCAGGATATTTATTTTAAAAATATTTAGTTTACTAAATAGCTAATTTTAACATTACAAGAATCAAATATTTGATCATTTTACTAATATTTCAATATTATCTAAATAAATGTAAAAGATATTTTCATTTGGTCACAAAATCTTATTTATATTAAACTAAACTAGAAAAACTTTTGATTGCTACAGAAGATCTAATTCTCAAAACCATAAGCATTTGAAAGCCTAAAGTAATAATGAAGCTTCTTTTATAATAATAATAATAATAAAATATTTTTATTAAAACAATATTAGCACATCTCAAAATGTATAATTTAATTAGTTTAAATAATATTTGATAATATTAAGCAATCCAAACCATACTCAAATTATAAGAATATAGATCCATATCATTTAAATGATTAGCATAATAATATTTAAATAACATATTTTCAAATCAAAATGATAATTGATTTTCGCTATATAAATAATATTTGACGTCATTGAATATTTTTAAAACATGTTTTTATTCATCCAAAAATTCTATAGAATACTTATAACAATTTAAATCAATTTTCCAAATTAATATTTAATAAAATCCAAAGTAGTACATCTTCTACAATTCTAACAATGTCATTTAATAAAATATTTTTATTAGCACAAATTAGCACTCTTAAAATATTTAATTTAGAACTAGTTTTCAATAAAAGAATCAATCACAAAATCTCGACAGAAATTATCTTTAAGCGCAATAAATAAAATAAAAATAAAAATAAAAATAAAAATAAAAATAAATTTTAGAAAAATTCAGGAAGAGGGGCTACAAATCTACCCACCTTAGAAAATTTCGTCCTCGAAATTTAAGGGCTAGGATGATCAAATATTCCTAAGATTTAAATAAATATTGAATCTAATAAGTCAAAATCAATCCATAAAATTTTTTTTTGACCAATTCTAAATATAATACAATAATAATTAAGTGAATAATGAGTTTATCAAATGACTTGTAAAATATTGTATATAACATCGAACCATTACATTTATTGGTTAGTCCAAAACTAAATCAAACTAGTTATAATATAACAAAATGAATTTAATTGATAATTAATATTAGCAAATAATTTAAACGATGTTTTATAAATTCTAAATCAAAAATAGTTTGACAAAAATTCTGTTGTACTCCAAATATAGTCTATAGTGGTTACAAATAAAATCTATTTTCTAATTAAAATAAAACAAAATAAAAAATTAAAATCAGGGATGTGGGTTCACAAATCTACCCACCTTAGAAATATTCGTCTTCAAAATTTCAAAGAACACGATTAGGCACGACTATGAAGAATAATCAAGAAACCAAATTTTTAATTGATATGAATAAAACGACGAATGGTATAATCAAGGGAGTGATACGATTCATGATCTAATTAATCACGCGTAGTCATGGATATGATCAAAATGATAAAGATAATAGACAAAAGGAGAGTGTGATTTAGCACGATCAATATTCGGTCCAATGGTCTAGTTGACAACCAAATATTTAAGAATGATTTAAATTGAAACGATTTGGTATGATCCAATTACAGTCAACATGGTCTAGTTACGACCGAATTTCTAAAGGATGATCAAGGTTCTAGATGCAACCTAAACAAGGCTATAATCCCATAGATATAAGTTAAGACACAGTCACGATCAAGGTTAATCATGCAAATCACCCATGCATGATAAAATTAGAAAGTTGGCACGAGCATGAACAAGGTCAAAACAGTCATGATCAAAATGGAATGCAAATTATAACATTAGCAATAATTGATTTGAAATATATGCACGATTATGATTATGGTCAAGAGAGTTTAGTCGTGATCAAATTTGTTTAGGAACGATCAATTAGTTAAGAAAAACTTTTTAGACATGATTATTGAATCAAACCTAGAAAAGGATACAAATTGACTCGGTCAAAATATAATAAAAAGAGTCTAGTCATGATCAAAATTGTTCATGGATGATCAAATCCAAAAAATGCTTAAAATATTAATCCATAATTATTTAGGCACGAGTTTAGAATAAAAATCTAGATAGGTTTAGGAATCCAGTCAAAATTATATTAAAAGATGGCAATCTGAAAAATAGAAGGATAAGAAAGGAATGGAGAATTACCGATTTATTGAGAAGATTGTGACTAGGAATAAGCACAAATCAGTTTGAAAACTTACTAGTTATATGCCAATAAAACGTAGTCTCCATGGTATTCGAAACTCGTAAACATAATCGAAGTCATTTTACCAAGAATTTATGCCTCGCCAGTGTACAACAAGCTGCATTAAACCCTTGGTTCCACAACTCAAGCTATGTTGCGGTAACGAATACCCTATCAACTCTATCTAATCTTGACATAACAACTCAAGGATGAAATAAGACGACCAAGACATAATTTTATTAATTTTCGATCACCCACGCTTACTTGAAATTATTTCAACTTAGGGGTCATGCCACGCCAGTGCACTGCTGGCTGCAGTGAACCCGCAGTCTCGATAATTCAAATAAGTGACGATAGTACGTTGCTATCTTGTCATCGCAAGTCATAAAAATTATTCCAACTATATCTCCAAGAATATCAAAGGAGTTTAAAATATCATACAAGTTGATAAAGATAGAAAAAGTGCAAGTATCTGTTCTTCAAGTATAAGATCAGCTTCTTGAAAAGAAAAATAATTGATTAGGAAGGATAATGATTGAAGTCAAACTAAGTAAAAATCTTATAATCCTTATTTCACGGAAATTTAATATTCAACGATTGAGAGGAAACTTTTGAATCTGAAAACTTAACTCGAGATTAATAAACAATTGAGTGAGAAGTTATTTTAAAAATAATTTCTTAGGTCCAAAAAAAGAATATAAGTGATACGAACTCATGATATGGCGATGTTTAGAAAAGACATAAAGTTGTACAAATGATCATGATTAGGGAGTGTCACGACCCGCACCCACTGTGAGGGTACGAGTACGTAACAGCGCCCAGTCTACGCCGCAGTGTCGGTGGTAGAACGCTGTTCTGAGTCTCTAACTAACCATCAACTCATGCAGTATATAATGTACTCATCTTGATCAACTTCGAACGGAGGACAAGTATAAGATATGGTGTAACTCAATCATAGTCTAAGCACGATAAGGTAACACAGAAATATAAAAAAGAAATTGAAGACAACAATAACTACTGAAACAATAACATCTCGAACAATCTCAAATACATCTCAAGTCTCAATTCTATACAACAAGCTCTAAATTAAAACAGATGCCAGTCTACTAAACTAAATCCCGATCACTCCTGAGTGTCGGGGCCAAAGGTAGCTAACCCGTCTCCTGGTCCGTAATATGTAGGGCATGTGTCCTCAGGGCAATCATCTGTAAAATTTTCAACAGGTCCAGTCAGGACAGGAACGAGCACAATCTCATCTAGAAAACCCAAGTAAATGACAGAGAACTATACAGCAGTTATAGACAGTTATATTGATGAATATGGCAGTTTATGTTCAGGTAATGGTAAGAAAGACAGATAAAGTACAATGAAAGAAAATAACAAAACAAGAGAAGAATCATAGCAATGAAGACTGTAAAATAGAACTAGCTGAACCAGGATAATACGATATAAAGTCCAGACAGCAATGTAGACAAGTATAACTCCAATATAAGTCCAGTACAAGATGAATCTAATACAAGATGAATCCAGTAAGGGACGATTCCAGTTATAGTGATCAATGATTCCTGGGTGAGTCCAGCCTATACTCTAACAGTGTGTTTTAAAATACCGAGATCGACATATAAATGGCTGTAGGTAATACGATACATCACACACCTGGCCGGGTGTGAGATGGCTATCATTCCAGTAGATTCCAGTTGGGAGATTCCTGATTGGGGTATGTCTACATGTCTTACTCAAGTATTTCCCCTCCCAGCAAGTGAATCCAGAAATCCGACACAATGATTCAAGATGAGTCCAGCCAAAATATAATAATACCAGTAAATGATTCCAGTAAATGATTCCAGTAGGTGATTCCAGTAATAGAAGCCAGAAATGATGATACCAGTAATAGAGGCCAGAAAATAAATGTGTGTCGTATACATGAATCTAGAATATCCATACGTATTGTAACAGAGAATCGCATACAACTAACTAGAACTGAAGTACAGTAATTGACAAGTAAATGAGAGAACTATCAGAGAATGTACTCGCCTGATACTCTGAAAAGAGTAGTATAATGTCAGATGTCTGCACCGGAGTCACAATATCCTAAACAGAGCAGTACAGGTTACAATGTATTTAAAATAAGACAAATGATGGTTATGATGCAATCTACATGATTTCTAGGCCAATCTAGGTCAAAGTCAACTATAAGTCAAACCTCAAGTCAAACTATGTCAAAAGTCAAACTTGGTCAAGCTTCTAGTCTATCAAGTCAATATCTAGGGTTAACAATTTACTAAGGTATTTCTAGGTCTATCTACAGGTATAGGATATGATACCACAACCTCATCACACTTTACATATATATATATATATATATATATATATATATATATATATATATATATATATATATATATATATATATATATGCCTATGCATCACAACTTGCTAACTCATTTAATATATACCCTCATACATATTTATACTTCATCCCTTAACTTCATATACACTTGCCTCTCAACCCATCTAATACTCCCACAAGAACATTCCTAACCTCTAATCTCCTTGACACTCACAATCACACTCACCATGGCCTATGCCATTCTCTCACACTCACACACTAACTCAAATCCTAACTCAACTTCCAATTAAATTTCTAACCTAAACTCCAACTCACTAAACACACACACTAGACAGACACAAACCTCCCTCTCATAGGTAATCCTCACATACCCTTCACTACCACTTCTCATTTCTAACTCCCTTAACTCTCTACTCATTCTCACACTCAAGCAACCAACCAAGCCAACCCTGGCCTAGGCAGGGCAGCACCCTGCTACTTACTGCTGCTGGGGCTTGCCTGCAGGACAAGGCAGGGCCTGCCAAGCAAGGCCAACCAATGAGCAAGCCAAGGCCAAGTCAGGCCTAGGCTTAGCAGCACACTGCCTGCTGCCATTCAACCCTCACCCCCTCTTCAATCTAATTCACCTATAACATATTACAACATGCATATAGACATATATTTATATACTTTCAGATTTATGAATCTACCTATACATCTAAACTTATAATTAAACCAATAAAACTAATACATATATAAAACTGAAACTAAGAATACTCAAACCATTTAGAACCCTTAAACTCAGTTAACACTTCAAATCAACCCATTTCAGTTTTCAAAGGCTAAAATCCAAACCAAGTTGGACAGATATGCAAGAATGCAGGGCATCTAATGTGAAGGGCAGATGCATCATGTTCATATCTGAACATGAAAGCAATGCAGTGAATAACTTATCAAATCCCTAGTCCATATATGGACTGAACTATAGGAAATGCAGGGGAACTAAGGCTATGCGATGGCCAAGTGGAAGTAATATTCAGACCTAAATAAATATCTATTATCATGACAGATATCCTGGGTGCAGGACAGATCAAAACAAGTAGGCAGAACTAACTTCTAAAGGAACTGAGCCAACTGGGTTTTATTGTATGTAGGAAAGATACCAACCAAGGTTCAATTGAACATTCCTAACTGCAAGCAGTAGATGCAAGATGGAGTATAGCAGAACACTAATGGTTTAGACTGAACAAGTTATGTAAGGGTTTGATTTGAATGTAATACAGGTATTAATCCAAGGTAAGATCAATATTTGTAAGGAGTCAAAGTGCCAAAGAAATATCTGTAGGTAGTGCAGTACAGGTCTGGAATGATGGCAATACAAATGAGGTGCAGTGAACCCATCTATGCAGGAATTCGTATGCAGTGATGCTCCTTACAAGTTCTAATACATGATGTATCAGACTTGTACAGTGATGTGGTTGGGTCTGTTCAAGGACAGATGGCTTGGTCAATGAGATCTAAAGTATGCACTATAATGAGAAATGCAGGCAGTAACTTAGGCATGCAGGACAGTTAGGTAAATGAGTGTAGTGTGATAAAATCAATAATGTGTATGATGTGTCACAAAGCCATAGTTAAATAGAGTGACTATAGGAATTGGAAAAACAGTTAATAGCAGCTGGTGGTTGTGCCCATTCAAAACAGTGAGGGGAAGAATGTTCTCAGGAACATGGCAGACAGGTTAAAGACAGTGTGTGTATGTGTGTATCCTGAAAACAAGAGTGTGTGTTGTGTTACAGTCTAATGTGTCATGTGTCACAGGTTCTAGGGTGTCAGCTAACAGTACGTTTGAGATAGGGAGTATAGGAAATAACCCCAATCTCAGTTTTCAGAAATTAGTCCTAAGTTCACATGTTAGGGTGTCAACTAACAGTGTGTGTGAGATGACTGGAAATCAGTGAATACATTAAATTTCAGTTAACCCAATCAATATCCCAATGATCCACATAAACACATGTTTAAACAATATCAAATTATCATTTGAATCTCAACATTTTTATTTAAACTCATCAAGAATTCTGAAACACCCTGATAACACAGTATCAGTGATGGTTCGAACACTAAATTGACATTCGAAAACCATAAAAATTCCATTTCAGTCACACCCCAAAGTTAGACACACGTGTACATGTCAACTGGGGGTGTTCTCGTGTCCAAACAATGGACACGAAGTGTCCAGATCGTGCAAAACAGGGCATGCCAGACTGTGTGCACAGGCGGGCTCGTGCAGCCATGTCATATCCGATTGGACACGACTCAGTGCTCGAGACGAGCCGTGTTCTTGCAAGGTGACACGTGGGATATAGGGCTAGGTCCTAGGGTGCCTGTATCGAGTCGGGGTCGTGTCGTGTCCAGGTTTGAGTCGCGTATCAGAGAGAAATTTTTATGTGTGCAGTGACAGTGTAAAATCAGTGCAGCCTCGATATCTTCGCGCACAGTCGACGAGGACTCGTAAAATTTTATGGGGGTGATGTCAGACACTAGGCCTACGTGTCTACCAAATTTTGTGCCATATAGTGTCGTGTTGTGTCCTGTGTCAAGCCCGAATAGCAGGGGACTGCACGGGCACAGTGCGGTGCCTCGTGCATGGGGTGCGTGTTCATTTTGGACACGAAAATCCCCTAAATTCGTGCTCAGTCTTCACAAAAGTTATTATACATAATTAGATCTATAAATTCATATAATTACATTTACAGAAATTGAAAATAAATTCCTAAGAGGCATTTTATCGAACACCTAACATACACTATGACACGTGTCCGATACGGACACCAAACGGACACAAAATCCACCCAAATTCGAGGTACAGCTAGGGGACACCTAAACCTAGCCTAATATGCAAAGAAATCAAAATAATAATGCAATTTAAAGGGTTTTACCTATAGGTGCAATTTACAAGAAAAAGCTCCAAATGGGGGATTCTTCCTTGCTAGCCAACTCCCAAATTATCCTAAAGCTGGGATTAAACCCCACAATCAGAAAATAGGAGAGTATTAGGTTCTAATGCAAGAAACTAGGATTAAAAAGGAATTAAAATAGATTTATGGGGATTTTTGGAAGGGGACAAATACCTTTCTTTCTCCAAGTGTTGGAATAAAATAAAAGAGGCAAGCCCTAATGAACAAGTGTTTATATAGGGTGGGGATCCCTATGTGGCTGTTCATAAGCTCAAAAATTAGGGTTAGGGTTCACTAAATGGCCCATGGGCTTAAGTCATGATTAATTAAATAATTAAGCCAAAAGTCAATTCATGAAACCACAAGCCATGACTTAAATTCACTAAACCAAATCCCCTCATTCTAAAACTATTCACTAATAACTAAAATAGGTTAACTCAAGTTAGACTAGGGTCACCATGGCTAGGGTTAGCTTCTAAGATAGTCCACTAGGTCTCAACAAGTCAAGGTCAACTAGAATTCACCAATTCAATAAATCATCAAATAATTCAAATAAGTCAAAATGACCAAATTACCCCTAAGCTAAAAATGATAATTAATCATCCTAAGACATGGTTGGGCTCTAGGTCATGCATTCTCTCAGGTTTCACTGGCAGCACATCAAAATCATAAGTCATGACTTAAACCAGTTTTTAAATAGTTTAAAAATTATTAAAAATCACCAAAAATCATAATGTGATTTAAATACAAATAAATAATAATAGTAAATACAAAATTTCAAAAATACCCTTATTCTAGAAACTGGGTGTTACAATCCTACCCCCTTAGAAAAATTTCGTCCTCAAAATTAAGATGATCGGACCCTTCCTAGGTCAAACCCCAAATCAATCAAGGTCGAAGCAACACAATCCTACTGGTCGTGATTCCACAGTCTCGAACAGGGTAGCTATACTATCTAGCAATCACAAGAAATATCCTGGCAGGTTCTAAGGGAAATCACACATGAAAGTGGGGAGGAAGAATAAGAAGGTCAAACCTGCTAATCCATCACCTGCAACGTCAGTCTCCTCGGCTGCCATCGTAAAAGCTCCACCCCTCTGGTGCTGAGCTACATGTGGCCTAGCTCCCTCAAAAGGAGGTACAAAGGGACAGTCTACCATCCTATATGAAGCTGGCAAAGACAACTAGGAATTTATTATGAAGGATTACCCTTCCAAAGATGATCAAAATCGAAGGTTAAAGGCACGAGTGTCAATAGCATTGAAATCCAATAATACAATATATAAAAGAAGATTTAGTCCCGGCACGATCTAAGTTGATCAACTTCAGGATATGACAAAGTTTGGACAAGATGGAGAACGAGGCCATTGAAGTCTGAGCACGAGTATCCAAGATTTGATATCCATGTCACAATTGAATTTATTCAATTGAATAAGACCCCAAACACTGGATGATAAGGAGGATGACCCGGTCAACTGGTCACGATCAAAGAATTAGAATTTAAAGGATGATGCAAGGATATAGAAATAAGGCAATTTCTTCCTTTGGATAGGGAAACTAAACATGATACCTTGGGTTGACCTATCAAGTACAGTGCCTTTTCTATCTGAAATATGTGAAAGGCAAAACAATAAAGAGTTCAAAGGCGATCTTATTAAGTACAATACGTGGTTCATAAGCGATGGAAATAATTCAAAAGAGAATTGCCAAAGCTGTCGTGGATGAGACTCTAAGGCAAATTTAACTATGTCTCCCTCCACATAGAATAACATATGAAAAGCGAACCAAAGTGCAATAGGTTGATCAGACCATCATGCACCGGTTCTGATTAGACAATATGTTAGTGGGTGCCAGCCCCTAATAAATATGTCATGATCAAGCTCGAATAAGATAAGCTCGCAAACTGGTGCTAAATTAGCAACATAAGATAGACAAAATATAAGTAAGGATACGATGAAGGAAGTTAATAGTCTAAGATTCTTTAAACATCAAGGAGAGAGGGTGAATCAAAACAAGAGGAAAAGGATTTTCAATTTGAAGTTCATAATGAGATTCTCAAGGGTCGTCCAGGAATCTCTCAAGTAGTCCTAACTTGATTGAGTACCTTTCCGTTAAAGCCTATCTCTCTATCCTATCGCAGGCTCGCAGCAGTACAACTAAGTCGCCGTACTACCACGATATCGTACTAATGCGACTCTCGACCTGCATGGGCCACCACTAAAAACGTGTCACGACCCGCACCCACTGTGAGGGTACGAGTACGTAACAGCGCCCAGCCTATGCCGCAGTGTCGACGGTAGAACGTTGTTCTAAGTCTCTAACTAACTATCAACTCATGCAGTATATAATGTACTCAACATGATCAACTCCGAACGGAGGACAAGTATAAGATATGGTGTAACTCAATCACAGTCTAAGCACGATAAGGTAACATAAAAATATAACTACGAAATTGAAGACAACAATAACTACTGAAATAATAACATCTCGAACAATCTCAAATACATCTCAAGTCTCAATTCTATACAACAAGCTCTAAATGAAAATAGATGCCAGTCTACTAAACTAAATTCCGATCACTCCTGAGTGTCGGGGCCAAAGGTAGCTAACCCGTCTCCTGGTCCGTAATATGTAGGGCATGTGTCCTCAGGGCAATCATCTGTAAAATTTTCAACAGGTCCAGTCAGGACATGAACGAGCACAATCACATCTAGAAAACCCAAGTAAATGACAGAGAACTATACAGCAGTTATAGACAGTTGTATTGATGAATATGGCAGTTTATGTTCAGGTGATGGTAAGAAAGACAGATAAAGTACAAGGAAAGAAAATAACTGAACAAGAGAAGAATCATAGCAATGAAGACTATAAAATAGAACTAGCTGAACCAGGGTAATACGATATAAAGTCCAGACAGCAATGTAGACAAGTGTAACTCCAATGTAAGTCCAGTACAAGATGAATCTAATACAAGATGAATCCAGTAAGGGACGATTCCAATTATAGTGATCAATGATTCCAGGGTGAGTCCAGTCTATACTCTAACAGTGTGTTTTAAAATACCGAGATCGACATGTAAACGGCTGTAGGTAATACGGCACATCACACACCTGGCCGGGTATGAGATGGCTATCATTCCAGTAGATTACAGTAGATTCCAGTTGGAAGATTCCAGATTGGGGTATGTCTACATGTCTTACTCAAGTATTTTCCCTCCCAGCAAGTGAATCCAGAAATCCGACTTAATGATTCAAGATGAGTCCAGCCAAAATATAATGATACTAGTAAATGATTCTAGTAAATGATTCCAGTAGGTGATTCCAGTAATAGAAGCCAGAAATGATGATACCAGTAATAGAGGCCAGAAAATAAATGTGTGTCATATACATGAATCTAGAATATCCATACGTGTTGTAACAGAGAATCGCATACAACTAACTAGAACAGAAGTACAGTAATTGACAAGTAAATGAGAGAACTATCAGAGAATGTACTCGCCTGATACTCTGAAAAGAGTAGTGTAATGTCAGATGTCTGCACCGGAGTCACAATGTCCTAAACAGAGCAGTACAGGTTATAATGTGTTTAAAATAAGACAAATGATGGTTATGATGCAATCTACATGATTTCTAGGCCAATCTAGGTCAAAGTCAACTCTAAGGCAAACCTCAAGTCAAACTATGTCAAAAGTCAAACTTGGTCAAGCTTCTAGTCTATCAAGTCAATATCTAGGGTTAACAATTTGCTAAGGTATTTCTAGGTCTATCTACAGGTATAGGATATGATACCACAACCTCATCACACTTTATATATATATATATATATATATATATATATATATATATATATATATATACAACTATATATGCCTATGCATCACAACTTGCTAACTCATTTAATATATACCATCATACATATTTATACTTCATCCCTTAACTTCATATACACTTGCCTCTCAACCCATCTAATACTCCCACAAGACACATTCCTAACCTCTAATCTCCTTGACACTCACAATCACACTCACCATGGCCTATGCCATTCTCTCACACTCACACACTAACTCAAATCCTAACTCAACTTCCAATTAAATTTCTAACCTAAACTCCAACTCACTAAACACACACACTAGACAGACACAAACCTCCCTCTCATAGGTAATCCTCACATACCCTTCACTACCACTTCTCATTTCTAACTCCCTTAACTCTCTACTCATTCTCACACTCAAGCAACCAACCAAGCCAACCCTGGCCTAGGCAGGGCAGCACCCTGCTACTTACTGCTGCTGGGGCTTGCCTGCAGGACAAGGCAGGGCCTGCCAAGCAAGGCCAACCAATGAGCAAGCCAAGGCCAAGTCAGGCCTAGACATACAGGACAGTTAGGTAAATGAGTGTAGTGTGATAAAATCAATAATGTGTATGATGTGTCACAAAGCCATAGTTAAATAGAGTGACTATAGGAATTGGAAAAAACAGTGAATAGCAGCTGGTGGTTGTGTCCATTCAAAACAGTGAGGGGGAGAATGTTCTCAGGAACATGGCAGACAGGTTAAAGACAGTGTGTGTATGTGTGTATCCTGAAAACAAGAGTGTGTGTTGTGTTATAGTCTAATGTGTCATGTGTCACAGGTTCTAGGGTGTCAGCTAACAGTGTATTTGAGATAGGGAGTATAGGAAATAACCCCAATCTCAGTTTTTAGAAATTAGTCCAAAGTTCACAGGTTAGGGTGTCAACTAACAGTATGTGTGAGATGACTGGAAATCAGTGAATACATTAAATTTCAGTTAACCCAATCAATATCCCAATGATCCACATAAACACATGTTTAAACAATATCAAATTATCATTTGAATCTCAACATTTTCATTTAAACTCATCAAGAATTCTGAAACACCCTGATAACACAGTATTAGTGATGGTTCGAACACTAAATTGACATTCGAAAACCATAAAAATTCCATTTCAGTCACACCCCGAAGTTAGACACACGTGTACGTGTCAACTGGGGGTGTTCTTGTGTCCAAACAATGGACACGAAGTGTCCAGATCGTACAAAATAGGGCGTGCCAGACTGTGTGCACAGGCGGGCTCGTACAGCCATGTCGTGTCCGATTGGACACGACTCAGTGCTCGAGACGAGCCGTGTTCTTGCAAGGTGACACATGGGATATAGGGCTAGGTCCTAGGGTGCCTGTATCGAGTCGGCGTCGTGTCATGTCCGGGTTTGAGTCGCGTATCATAGAGATTTCCGTGTGTGCAGTGACAGTATAAAATCAGTGCAACCTCGATATCTTCGCGCACAGTCGACAAGGAATCGTGAAATTTCATGGGGGTGATGTCAGACACTAGGCCCACGTGTCTACCAAATTTCGTGTCATATAGTGTCGTGTCGTGTCCTGTGTCAAGCCCGAATAGTAGGGGACTGCACGGGCACAGTGCGGTGCCTCGTGCATGGGGTGCGTGTTCATTTTGGACACAAAAATCCCCTAAATTCGTGCTCAGTCTTCACAAAAGTTATTATACATAATTAGATCTACAAATTCATATAATTACATTTACAGAAATTGAAAATAAATTCCTAAGAGGCATTTCATCGAACACCTAACATACACTATGACACGTGTCCGATACGGACACCAAACGGACACGAAATTCACCCAAATTCGAGGTACAGCTAGGGGACACCTAAACCTAGCCTAATATGCAAAGAAATCAAAATAATAATGCAATTTAATAGGTTTTACCTATAGGTGTAATTTGTAAGAAAAAGCTCCAAATGGGGGATTCTTTCTTGCTAGCCAATGCTCCCAAATTATCCCAAAGCTGGGATTAAACTCCACAATCAAAAAATAGGAGAGTATTAGGTTCTAATGCAAGAAACTAGGATTAAAAAGGAATTAAAATAGATTTAAGGGGATTTTTGGAAGGGGACAAATACCTTTCTTTCTCCAAGTGTTGGAATAAAATAAAAGAGGCAAGCCCTAATGAACAAGTGTTTATATAGGGTGGGGATCCCTATGTGGCTGTTCATAAGCTCAAAAATTAGGGTTAGGGTTCACTAAATGTCCCATGGGCTTAAGTCATGATCAATTAAATAATTAAGCCATAAGTCATTTCATGAAACCACAAGCCATGACTTAAATTCACTAAACCAAATCCCCTCATTCTAAAACTATTCACTAATGACTAAAATAGGTTAACTCAAGTTAGACTAGGGTCACCATGGCTAGGGTTAGCTTCTAGGCTAGTCCACTAGGTCTCAACAAGTCAAGGTCAACTAGAATTCACCAATTCAATAAATCATCAAATAATTCAAATAAGTCAAAATAACCAAATTACCCCTAAGCTAAAAATGATAATTAATCATCCTAAGACATGGTCGGGCTCTATGTCATGCAGTCTCTCAGGTTTCACTGGCAGCACATCTAAATCACAAGTCATGACTTAAACCAGTTTTTAAATAGTTTAAAAATTATTAAAAATCACCAAAAATCATAATATGATTTAAATACAAATAAATAATAATAGTAAATACAAAATTTCAAAAATACCCTTATTCTAGAAACTGGGTGTTACAGGAAGAAAATGACTGAAGGCAAAAAAAATATAAACTTAAATTTATATTTCTCTAATATTCAAGATCGAAGGAAAACTATGTAAAAGCACTGTGTCAACCTATTATGAATATATTTATACACAAATATATATATGTATAGCCTAAGTAAATCCCAAAATGTCATTCTAAGAGAAGATTATCCTATTTCCAAGTAAAATACAAATTTAAATAGCAATAATACACATATTATATTCAATATATAATCTATAGAAATTATTCACAATCCTAGAAATGGACTACCAATACATATACACATCTATATATCTACATTGACGATGTTGGTCATACTACATGACCACCAGGACTTGGGTTGGGTTCGGGCTAGTTTAGGATAACTGGGTCTTCTAAAAGCCAATAATCTTAACAATATGTAATTAAATTATTTCTAGGGTTATGTCACAACTTGGCCTGGTTTTCCTAGTTAGAATACATCTATGACTCGGCCTTCTCTACTATAGCTAATACGCTAGTCAAAGCATGCCATTGCACTATCCGTGCCATCACTTCTAGCCATTTGGCGCTCCAAAATTTAACCAAGACTAAGGCATTCTATAATAATAATTAATTAAATTAAATATTTATATAATTTTTTTTCAAAAATCATATCTTAATTCAAATAAAAGGAATAAATACTATTTTCAAAATTTTGGGAAGATGTTACGAATCTACCTTCCTTAGAAATACCGTCAAATCAAAATGCGATAGTGCATGCTTCTATGAAAGTCATCTAGTGAGACCTATATAGCAATCTTAACTACCCAAATGTCAAATTAACTTAGGGACTCCTAGTCCTAATCATTCTCTTAAAATTGATTTACTCCTAGTTGTGAATGAGCATTTCCTAGTCGCAGGCTCGCAGTAGTACGACTAATATGGTACTACCATGAGTTCACATATTTTGCGAAAACAGACTTGCATGGGCCACCACAAAAACTCGTCACGACCCATACCCGCTTTTTCGGATGCGAGATGTATCCAAGCCAGCCTACGCCGCAGAGTCGGTGGTAGAACGTTGTCACGGCCAAGATGCTCAAAATCACATAGATATAACATTTATTGCTCATTCATATTACTAAATTGATTACAACCTTTACAACATTTATATTTAAAGAAAATATAGAATTCTTACAATTATTGAAAATGATACCACTTCTATCTAATTTCTAGGTTTCTGCCTGCAAGTACACCCGTATCTCCCAATGCTAAGTGAAGCCACAGTTAACCTAAAAAATGTTGGTTTCCAGTCAGGAATGGAACAAGCACACAAACCGACGACAAATCAAAAACACAATAGAATTCACAAGACATGAAAATAACATATGTGAGATGAAAACTAGAAAGTAACTGATGTCATGGCAAGTGGGGAAGAAAATAAGGAAACAAATAAAAGACAACTATCTATGTGTGTTGAAATATTGGTTTCGATATGTGAACGGCTAGGGGGTAAATCCGGTACCCTACACGTGTCGTATGCAGCTGCTATTCTCCACGAAAGACACGGGGGATAGTTCTGAGTAGTCCACATGTCTACTAAGATATTTTCCCTCCCGACTAGTACTCATGGACTCGAATAAGTCACAAAATACGAAAATACGACAATCACGAAATATTGTATGTAGAGATCCATGACACTAATCCGTGTAACAATGTGTAAACAAACAAGAGCATATGTATAAATATGAAATGGAAAGACTACTATGAATCGAAAGCAATCAGAAAGTGCACTTGCCTGAATTAAGATGCAGTTGATGTTGGCACCGAACAGCCGTGGATGTCACAACTACGTAGGACAGCCTCTAATGGTGGAACAGACCATATCGTTGGTCCAGTACCGTCATATTAGCCTAGGGTTGATATGACTCAGTCAGAATCACAAGAAATATGAGTGTATGACTAGTCATGATTAAGGACAAATCTAATCTAGAAAAGGAAATCTAATTTAAGAAAAATATATTTATTTAGAAAAATATTCATGATAATTGAAAACTATCAAAATAATTTAGGTAGATCACCTTTAAACCATTTTAGGCAAAATCCTTATTTTGGCAAGTACAACCTTAGAGTCAAAACTATAGTTGAAAAGTAACTAGAAATATTTTAGGTCAAACATCATCATACCGTAAAATACAATAATATAATTTGTCTAATATATAACAATTTTAATACTAGCAAACCAATTCTAATAATAATAATAATAATCATCATCATCATCATCATAATAATAATAATAATAATAATACGAATATATTTTTTGGTCGATAAGCTATATAAAAACTAGAATATAATAATGTTAATAATAATGATGATAATAAAATAGTAATAAGGATGGCAATAATAAGTGAAAAAATAAATACAAAAGTTCACGCCAGCACAATTAAACGCTATATACAATTGAAACCCAAAATTAATACCTAGGCTCGATGTGAGGCCCATTATTGCGATAACAATTAAGCCCAAACCTCTCAAGCCACACAAGATCCCTATATTAAATATTACTCAAAATAACTAATAATAATAATAATTAGTAACAAACATTATTACTAATAATTACCTTAATAACAGTGTTAAGACCCTGATGTTTACTATATAGATATACTTCTAAAATACTGTGAGTAGTATATACACTTATATATATATATATATATATATATATATATATATATATATATATATATATATATATATATATATATATAAAACAATTTACAAAAATTCAATTCAACACAAAAGCCTTGGTCAAGCCCAAGCCCTAATTGGGTCTGGCCCGACCCCTATCCCTTATATTGCTCTCTCGAAGAGAGAGACAGCAAAAGGAATGAATTTAGGATTGAGGGAGAAAATGAAGAGGAGCTTACAGAGGGTTCGGCCGGCGGTGTCGTTCTCCGACTCGGAGGGAGGAGCACAGCGTCGGCGCGCAGCTGATGAGGTTGGGCCCACTGGAAGGGCACAGGATTAGCTCCCTCTAGCGGAGGCGGCTCCGTGCACGGTGGCTGCCTGCTCTGCCAGTAGAGCGGGGCGTTGGAGATCGGACCTGCGGTTGAGCGCATGGGGTTCTGGAATGGCGATCGCGGCGGTGGGCGACCACGAAATCGGGGCTGGCATCGAGGCGAAGATAGAGTTATATGCTCAGATCGAGGCAGGTCCAGGCGCTGGAGGCGACTATGGTGAACGCGGCCCCGGTGGATCCGACTTCTCGAAGGTGTCAGATCTGGGCCGCACAGATGTCGGCGAGTCTCGGCGGACTCATGTCAGTGCTGGCGGTGCTGCGGTAGACTAGGGGACAGCGTATGGTGTGCACGGGGCGGTGAAGCTGGGCGTAGCCGCGGAGAGGCTCGGTGGTGGTCCCGCTAAGGCGGCTGCGACAGCCGGGGACGGAGGAGTCCGGTAGATCCGGATCGGATATAGGTGGCGCTGGGTGCGGCACGGGTGGAGGGCTGTACTGGTCTCGAAGGTGTATGCTCGTGCTCGACGGAGCAGCAGCCAACGGTGGGTGGAGACTCGACGGTCGGGTTGCACCAACGTGAAGGCAAACGTGGGCAGCCTCGAAGTCGGGAATTGTTTTGGGGAAACAGGGAGGTTGTTGCAGCTCCGTGGGATTGATAGTTGCTTAGTGTTGGCTGTGTCGATATGGACACAACTGCACGATGGTGGTGGTGGACACGGACACCTGGACACTGAATCTGGTGATGGTGAATGTGACACAGACACATGGCACATGGTTTGTGTATTAGCTATTGATGATGATGCCTGTGGCAATTGGTGGATGTTAGCAAGGAGGGTGCCGGAAAGGTGCCGGTGGTGGTATGGTCGGGAGGCTCCTGATGGCTTGGGTGTCAGGGCAGTAGGAGGAGCGAAGGGTGTGGTCAGGGTCGATAAGAAGGAGAGGTTGGCCGGGATGGGGCTGATGGTTGGAAACGGCGGGTCGAGAAGGAGAACGGGGAGAGGAGATCATGTACGCATGATTGTATATAAGAGAAGAATTTGTTAGTTAGGAAAGAGATGGTTCTCATATACGTATATCATGTAGAAAGATAAGGTCGCCTCCTTAGGAAGAATCCTATGGAAATCAAATCGAGATTAGATTAAATATCAGGATATTTATTTTAAAAATATTTAGTTTACTAAATAGCTAATTTTAACATTACAAGAATCAAATATTTGATCTTTTTACTAAATTTCGATATTATCTAAATAAATGCAAAAGATATTTTTATTTGGTCTCAAAATCTTATTTATATTAAACTAAACTAGAAAATCTTTTGATTGCTAAAGAAGATCTAATTCTCAAAACCATAAGCATTTGAAAGCATAAAGTAATTATGAAGCTTCTTTTATAATAATAATAATAAAATATTTTTATTAAAACAATATTAGCACATCTCAAAATGTATAATTTAATTAGTTTAAATAATATTTGATAATACTAAGCAATCCAAACCATACTCAAATTATAAGAATATATATCCATATCATTTAAATGATTAGCATAATAATATTTAAATGACATATTTTCAAATCAAAATGATAATTGATTTTTGCTATATAAATAATATTTGACGTCATTGAATATTTTTAAAATATATTTTTATTCATCCAAAAATTCTATAGAATACTTATAACAATTTAAATCAATTTTCCAAATTAATATTTAATAAATTCCAAAGTAGTACATCTTCTACAATTCTAACAATTTCATTTAATAAAATATTTTTATTAGCACAAATTAGCACTCTTAAAATATTTAATTTAGAACTAGTTTTCGTTAAAAGAATCAATCAGAAAATCATTCACAAAATGTCGACGAAAATTATCTTTAAGCGCAATAAATAAAATAAATTTTAGAAAAATTTAGGAAGGGGAGCTACAACGACCCATGGCGGAGCCTCCTCGCCGCCAGGACAGTAGCAGCCCGGACGCGCTGTTGCGCACAGTCGTACAGACATTATCGCGACCAATGCGTGCGCATCCAGCACCACCGCGTGCTCGCGTCAGCTACCGCTGACCACCCCCTAGGCCGGAGACCCTCCAAGTAGGGAGGCACCACTTCTCGAGCGACTTCCCGACTCTTTGAAGCTCTTACGTGCGTGTTCCCGACGTGTGACAGCTTTCCGACGTCTCGACATCGACGAAGCGTAACACCATTGCATCGTCAACCCATCCTCGCATGTTCACGCTGTCGTGGAGCATACCTACAACAGAGGTGATCATCTTCTTCCTCCTCCTTGTGTTTTCATTTATTATATATATGCTTGCCAAGGGTTATTACTATTATACTTGAGAATGGTTGGGAGCTTGGGTAAACAAGCTCATGCATGGGACTTGGAAATGTGTTGCTACTACACAACACATCCATGTGCTCCCTTCCCATGTAATATAACAGTAGATTTTATTGGTATGTTCCCTTCAGGTGTTAGAATAACATTAGGTTGTTTCATTGTCATGTTTCCTTCACTTAGGAGACACAGTAGCTTTCACTTTCACTTGTCATTCCTCTTCAGAATACCTACACACACAACACCATTCCATCCCTACAAAACACCAAACAACCAAGCACAATTCACCCCTAAACCAAATGGATAACTCTTTAACCATAGATTAGGGAGAAATTCCTAATTAGACTCATTCAAACCTTCATCATCCAAATTAGCCTATTTTGGCCAAGCCATAAGATTCTTGGAGAAAGTTACATATGACACATATAACTCCTTGTTCAATCACAACTCAACAACACCATTTTTACTTTATGAAAAGATTACACTCCCTCTCCTTCATTGACTTCATATTTAGCTACACCATCTGGTACAGTCTATCAGCCTCGTCTCCTCTGTGATGGCGATTTTCAACTTCCTCTCAGGGATTCTATGCTTTCCGTCCTCCTCTTCCTGATTGTTCTTCCATCAGGATTCCTTCTCCATTGTGCTATGTTCCTTCATCCTTTTCATCTTTTCTTTCTGTCTATTATCATCAATGGATTCTCATACTGCCTCGACATTTTCTGAAGTTTTGGAAAAATTGGGTAATCTTCTCTCCTCTTCCTCACCCTCTTCTTATGAACCATCTACAAATTCCCCATCCAATCCCCAGGCTGAATGGCAACTCTATCTCTTCTTCAAAATCCTGTCCACAAAATAATATCCATCCCATATCATCAATTCTACAGTCTCCAAAATGTGGAAAAGGAAAGGTCAAGTCAAGGTTTCTGAATACCTTAATGAATCATTCTCAGCAAAGTTTGAATATCATGAAGACATTGATACTATTCTGGATAATGGGCCCTGGAAATTCAACAAGCATCTCATTCTCATCGAACGGTGTCTTCCTAATAAGCTTCCCAGTGAATACTCCTTCAAGACTGCTGAATTTTGGGTTCAGTTCCATGGACTTCCGGTTAACTTGTTAACCATTGATTTCATTTCAACCTTGGCAACCAGGATTGGTACTGTGAAGCCTCTATCAGCCTCTGATGCCAATAATTGGAGCTTATTTGCTAGAGCAAAAATAATGGTGGATATCTCTGTTCCCTTAACAAGAAGCCTTCGAGTACCTATGGGCAATCACTCATTTTGCACTGTCAGTATAAGGTATGAAAGGCTAACCAAGTTTTGTCATTTCTGTGGTATATTGGGACATAGTGCTGGGAAATGTCCTTCTCACAAGGAATTTTCATCCATGTTAAATGATTCCTGGTCCGAGGATCAGAAGAAGCATTTCTCTGAATTGCTACAGAGGAGGTTAGATAATTCCATCTGTGTTAACGATGCTTCAAAGTTCAAGAAGTCTGATAGGGGTTCATCATCTCATAAGGCTACTACCCCTGTTTCTGATCTGATTATTAATTCCACCAGTAGTAGCTCTGAGACTATCAACCCATTCATATTTCAGCCATCTAGTTCATCCATATTTCACTCTCTTAGTTCACCGGAGTCTCCCTCTCCGGCAACAGTTACCAACCTTAACCAACCTATTTCCATATCCCCTGTCTCTCCGATTATTTCGCCCACTATAGTACCTACTATCATCCAGTCACCACTACCTGTTCTTTCTCCAACTGCCAATGTTCCTGTTACTACTATACCCCCAGTTACCACTATCAATCATGCCACCTCCCCATTACATATCAATCATGCCACCTCCCCATTACATATTAATTCAAATACAAAAGTCATATCTTCGACTGAAACCACACTCTTCATTAATCCAGTTTCACATCCTATTGTTACACTCACAAATACTTTTCCAATCACAGAGTCTTTTCCTGATACTCACCACTTATCAAATAATACTAATTCTTGCTCGTATCAGATTAATGGTTCTATGGAAAATCCTAACCTTGTAATCTCCTCTGTTCAAACCACTCATGCCACTTGTCCTATAATTTCTCCAACCTTCTTTGACATAGGAACTCCTTCATTCCCACCATCTTCTGCTACCTCGTCCATCTCTCCAGTCAAAGATATTCCTTCTAAACATTTACCACAAAAATCCTTCCCTACAGTATCTGCTACTTTCACTTCCCTGTTAGCTTCCTTGGAACCTTATAATCCTTTATCAAGTCACTCTCTGATATCTGATAAAATCCCAATGAATGTTACACCCTCATCTATGACTTGTGCTAAAAGATCTCGTTCAACTTCAGATGATAATAAATTGGATCGGTCTCTTGTTAGACCAAACAAGAAATTAGCTATACAAGATGGAAATGATATAGGCGCGGCTGGCCTTGAACAGCCTACACATCAATGATTTTATCATGGAATTGTCGAGGTTTGAGAAATGACCCGACAATTCAATCCTTGAAATCATTTCTCCGGGCATCCTCTCCTACATTTACTTTCCTATCAGAAACGAGATGCTCGTCACATTCAGCAGTATCAATTGCACAAGATCTTGGTTTTGATAAGTACCATGCAATTTCTTCAAATGGGCTGTCAGGAGGTCTCCTGTTATGCTGGAAACATGATATCTCTTTACAAATCATCTCATATTCTCAGAATTATATTCATTCAATATTTTATCAAAGGGATTGCACTCAACCTTGGCATATTCTATTTCTTTATGGTCCTCCAAAATTGAATGAGAGGAATTTATTCTGGATACATTTAGAATCTATCATCACTTCTATTACTGATCCATGGATATGTATTGGAGACTGCAATTCCATCCTCTGTCCAGAAGAGAAGCGTGGTGGGAATGCTTTTAATCACCATCATCACCAATCTTTTATTAGATGGTTTAACAATGTTGCTGCTATGGACATTGGATATTATGGCCCAGCCTTCACCTGGACTAATTGTCGAGTAGCTATAAATAATGTAGCTGAACGTCTTGATAGGGTTATGGTGGATACCAAGTGGCGCTCCCTTCAACCCAAAGCAGGTGTCTTGCACTTACCCAGGCTCAACAGTGACCATAATCCCATCCTTTTACAGCTCAACACCTCTATTCCTAAAATAAAATACCCTGTTCGTTTTGAGGCTGCTTGGACATGTGAAAAAGAGTTTGAATCAGTTCTTACTAATATTTGGAGTTCCCTTAAAGTACCAGACTTTATGGCTAAACTTCGAAGTTTACTTCCTAAATTGAGCAGAAGGGGAAAACATAACATTAGAAATCTGGACTTGGATATCAAATCCTATGAAGAGAAATTACTTTCCCTCCAACATCAATCTCCTACTAATGCTACTTATGAAGAAGAACGGAGAGTCGAGATTCTGCTCAACAAGCTTCATCTGCAAAAGGAATTGTATTGGAAACAGAGGTCTTGTAACTCTTGGTTACGTGAAGGAGACAAGAACACTCGCTTTTTTCACCTATCAGCTACTGCTAGGAAGCAAAGGAATGTGATTACTCATATTCAAGATGATAAAGGAGATATTCTCACTTCTCAGAGTGATATTGCAAAGATTTTTGAATGTCATTTTTCTGAAAGATTCAAGGTGGCCAATCATTCCCCTGTTCCCGATCATATTTTATATGAACTACACAAGATATCAATCTCTGATAACGAAGGAATCTATCAAGTACCTGCAGAAGATGAGATTAAACAGGTTATTATGCATATGAAACCCTACAAATCCTCTGGTCCTGATGGATTCCCAGCTGCCTTCTATCAAAAATTTTGGAGTTTAATTGGTTCGGAGGTAATTCTTCTTGTCCAGAGTTTTTTCATATCTGGTGTAATGCCTAACCTTTTGAATCATACATACATCACACTCATTCCTAAAACATCTTCACCACACACTCCTTCGGATTTCAGACCAATAGCATTGTGTAATGTTCTCTATAAAGTGATCACAAAAATTCTTTCTAATCGTATTCGACCACTTCTTCATACTCTCATCAGCCCCCTTCAAAATGCTTTTGTGCCAGGAAGGTTTATTGGTGATAATGTAATTATAGCTCAGGAGCTTTTGCATTCAATTTCAAAATTCAATGCCAATAACAGTTCGTTTGCTCTAAAACTTGATATGTCAAAAGCTTATGATAGGCTTAACTGGAATATTATTAGTCAAGCCCTCCTTGGCTTTGGAATTATTGGCAAATCTCATGATCTCATCATGTCATGCATATCTTCCACTTCTTTTTCTGTGTTGGTTAATGGTTCCCCTACAAAATCTTTCAGACCAAGTTGTGGTATCAGACAGGGTTGCCCTATTTCACCATATCTATTTATCATGAGTATGGAAATATTATCAACCTTTATAATGATCATGGAGAGAAATATGCTATATGAGGGAATTACGCTTCATAGATGTCCTATTCATTTCTCTCATCTTGCTTTTGCTGATGATTTGCTAATCTTTGGGAAAAGTACACTTCATAACATTACCCAAGCCAAATACATCATTCAAACCTTTGAACTATGGTCGGGCCAAAGAGTTAATTTCACAAAATCCTCGATCTTCTTCTCTAAGAAAACCGATCCTCATATGTGTCAAATATTTCAACATCCCCTTGGTGTTAGCTCGATGAATGTTACAGACAAGTACCTTGGTCATAAACTCCTTCTTTCGAAAAACAGAGTGTCAACTTTCTCTGATCTCCTCATTACCAGTAAGTCTAAATTGTCTGGTTGGAAGAGTCGGTGTTTATCCCATGCAGCATGTACTGTCCTTATCAAATCTTCATTATCATCAATTCCTACATATTACATGTCCTCATATTCAATTCCTAAGACTGTTACCGACTCCTTATCCAAACTACAAAGAGATTTCTGGTGGAATAATGGCTTAGACAGAAAGAAACTTCATTTCACTGCTGGGAACAAATTTATGAAGCCTAAGTATCAAGGTGGGCTTGGTATTCGTGATCCATATATTGCTAATCAATCCCTTTTGCTCAAATTGACTTGGCGATTCTTAATGGATGATGGTTCTATCTGGGGTAATCTGTTACGATGCAAATATCTTCACTCCTCCTCTTTTTGGTTGGCTAAACACAAACCATCTGCGTCGTATATTTGGTCAAGTATGCTGAACAGTAGAATGTTCCTACATGGCAATGTCATTTGGTCTGTAGGAAATGGTGCTTCGATTAATATCTGGGATGAACCATGGGTTCCAAATGTTCCTAACAACAGAGTATTGGTTTTCAGTTCTCGAACAGCAGAGTTTGCTATGTTAGTGAGCTTATCAATGCTACCTCTTATACCTGGAAGGAGAACCTCATATTTCTTCTATTTCCTCCTCATGAGGCCACAGCAATATTGCAGATTCCGTTGTCTTCAAATTGTACTACTGATCAGTTGGTCTGGAAGCATACTCGAGATGGGTGTCTTACTACAAAATCCGCCTATCGAACTATCCATGAATCCTTATTCAAAGACCCTCCATATTCTGATGACAATGCTTTCTCTGAATGGAAGAAGCTCTGGAAAATCAATTACATCTGGCCGAGAGTTCTGTTTTTTGCTTGGCGAGTCATCACTAATTCCCTTCCATCCAATGCCAATATTCACCGAAGAATCACTGATATCGATGATACATGCCCTCTCTGTAAGGTATGTGGCGAAACAATTGACCATCTTTTTCTTCATTGTCCAATTTCAGGTATGATCTGGCACTCTCAACCTTCTATAATGAGACATATTCATCCTGATACAACTGTCTCATCTCTCATTTCAATTCTCCTAAAATGGGGAGATCAAGAAGAGGTGTCGAACTGTCTATACTTGTTGTGGACTATGTGGAAGGCAAGGAACAAAGTAATTTTCAACCACCAGGGATACAACATCAACAGTATCTTACATGAAGCATCAATCCTGAAAGAGATATATGAGTTCTGCAACCATTCTACCTGGTCTAATGATCTGTTATCCAACAGGAATTTGAGCAATGCAGGTTGGACTCCTCCAACTGATCCTCTGTACAAAATTAATTTGATGGCGCCTACCTTGATGGAAAGATGGCTGCATCAGCCGTCTTGCGTAATGGTGATGGTACTTTCCTTGCTGCTTTATCAAAAACACAAGTCGGAGGTTCGCCGGTTGACGCTGAAGCCCTTGGAGTGCACCTAAGTCTCCTTCTCATTGAAAGGAGGCAAATACAACATGCCATTGTTGAAGGTGATTGCAAAGCACTTATTGATTCTATCAATTCACATTTGGTTTCAACTATTTGGGAAGCTCGGCATGTAATCACTGATGCTCGGAAACTTCTTACTTCAAGTACTGATATTACCTTCTCCTATGTTAATCGGACAGCCAATCACTGTGCTCACAGTCTTGCCTCTCAGGCTCTTTCTTACCATGTAATGAATTATCTTATAATTCATGATGTATGTGCAGATTGTATCTATGATCATATCCTATGTGATATGACTGTTTGTAAGCCTTTGACTAATTGAATGAAGTTATTTCCCTTCAAAAAAAAAGAAAAGATTACACTCTCTCTCCTCCCAAACTACTCTCAACCGACCACTCTTTTCATATAGAAACTCATTTATTTTCTCCTTTTCAAACAACTGCATCTTCTCTTCAAACCCACAGCCATCATCTCCTTCTTCCCACCTTAAACCCTAAACTTCATCCCCATGATCTTTATTCCATCTTTATCTCTACTTCTTCACCTCCTCCTCCTCAACCCGACCGTCGACCATGTCCCGACTGCTGTAGATCCCCCTAGCACCGCCATGATGTCACGCACGTGCCTAGGCCGGCCGCTGTGCCACCCCATGCAGCGGCAACCCAGGGAGGTGCCTCCTCCTCGCCGCAAGGACAGCAGCAGCCCGCACGCGCTGTTGCGCCTGTCGTACCGACGCTGCCATGATCGGTGCGCGCGTATCCAGCACTGCCGCGTGCTTGCGTCGGCTACCGCCGACCACCCCCTAGGCCGGCGAGCCTCCAGGCATGGAGGAGCCACTTTTGAGTGACTTCCCGACTTTTCGAAGCTCGTACGCGCGCGTTCCCGACGTGTGACGGCTTCCCGACGTCTCTGCGTCGACGAAGCGTATCTCCGTCGCATCGTCAACCCATCCACGCATGTTCACGCTATCATTGGAGCACACCTGCGACAGAGGTGATCATCTTCTTCCTCCTCCTTGTGTTTTCATTTGTTATATATATATATACATATATATATATATATATATATATATATATATATATATATATATATATATATATATATATATATATATATATATATGCTTGCCATAGGTTATTGGACTTGAGAATGGTTGGGAGATTGGGTGAACAAGCTCATGCATGGGACTTAGCAATGTGTTGCTACTACACAGCACACCCATGTGCTCCCTTCCCTTGTAATATAACAGTAGGTTTCATTGCCATTTTCCCTTCATGTGTTAGAATAACATTAGGTTGTTTCATTGCCATGTTTCCTTCACTTAGGAGACGCAGTAGCTTTCACTTTCACTTGTCACAAATCTTGTGTATACATGTTACACACAGAATAGCAAGTCTCATTTTACTTGCTTCCTTGTGTATATATATTGAAGGTAGGACCCATTGCTATGTTATATATAGCAAACACACAATCCCTTGTACACATGTTATATTAATATGTAACAGTAGGTTTTTCATTTGCCATGTTCCTTTCACCTAGGAGACACACATGCTTCCATATTCACTTGCCAAACCCAATATACACATGTTACATATAATAACAGTAGGTCCCCATTCCATTTATCTCATCCTACATATATATGCACACAATGGCAGTAGGTATCTTGTGTAAATAATATTGTATACAAGTTATATATAAATCAACCCGCATATTTGTCACATTTTCCTATGTATATCATATCACCCATATATATATATATATATATATATATATATATTTCGCAAACCCCCTTCGTTTTATTAAAGCAGGCTCAAAATGCCGAAGCCTGCAGACGTATACAAGACAGAAACAAAATGCAAAGAATATATATATATATATATATATATATATATATATATATATATATATATATATATATATATATATATATATATATATATATATATATATATATGCAATATTATATATATACGTATATGCAATATTATATATGAATATATATACCCTTCGTTTTATTAAAGCAGGCTCAAAATGCCGAAGCCTGCAGACGTATACAAGACAGAAACAAAATACAAAGAATATATATATATATATATATATATATATATATATATATATATATATATATATATATATATATATATATTTTATTATATATATATATATATATATATATATATATATATATATATATATATATATATATATTTATAGTGATAGCTTGAGTACGTACATGGGATTCCATGTGACATACACACGCTCGTACTCAATCCTCATTTAAAAATATTTAGTTGATTAGCTTATAGAGCTTCATGATCAAGTCATGATCATGAAGGTTTTCTTAGCGTATCGTAAGTCTTGGTTGTGTATTTGTAGGTCTCTATGATGACACGATCGAGACAAGAGGGATCGGAGCTTTGCTTGTGCATTTTGGAGTTGCAGGCAAGTATACCTTGCCTCGTATTGTTGTTTTACATATACTTCATTATACTCTTGTTATTATAGACTTATTTATATGAGCCCGGGAATTGCCTCAGGTGTAGTCGATGATGGCATCAATAATTAGAGATATATATTTGACTTAGCTCTAGGCGATGTACCTCAATTACAGAGTTTTTATTATAACTCCCTTGACCATGACACGTGTTACGATACGGCATCGAGTGAGATCAAGTCATGGCACGTGCTGACGCTCTCGACTGGCCAATAGTACGAGTGACACGTGTGATGGCACATATATAGTAGTGATAGTTCTAGATAGCTGACTTTGCATTGAGAGTAGATGTTTGGGTCGTGGATACGACTTGTACATTTTTGGGCGAGAAAGACAACCAGTAGGCGTGTGGGACAGACAATTACATTATTCTAGCCTAAGTGGATACCCGGTTATGGGCATGGATACCCGATTATGGGCCATACATACACTAGGGGATACGTCCGGCAGTGGCCACTAGCTGTGCGCTAGGTATGGTTGGGAGGTGTACTAGTGTTGTATGTTTACATCGGTCGTAATATATATATATATATATATATATATATATATATATATATAGTGATAATATATATATATATATATATATATATATATTATATATATATATATATATATATATATATATATATATATATTATCACTATATATAGATATATATATATATATATATATATATATATATATATATATATATATATAGTGATAAATATATATATATATATTATCACTATATATATATATATATATATATATATATATATATATATATATATATATATATATATAGTGATAATATATATATATATATATATATATATATATATAGTGATAAAATATATATATATATATATTTTATCACTATATATATATATATATATATATATATATATATATTAATATATATATATATATATATATATATATATATATATATATATATATATATATATATATATATATATATATATATATATAGTGATAGCTTGAGTACGTACATGGGAAAAAAAAAAATATATTAATATATATATATATATATATATAGTGATAGCTTGAGTACGTACATGGGATTCCATGTGACGTACACACGCTCGTACTCAATCCTCATTTAAAAATATTTATTTAATTAGCTTATAGAGCTTCATGATCAAGTCTTGATCATGAAGGTTTCTTAGCGTATCATAAGCCTTGGTTCTGTATTTGTAGGTCTCTATGACGACACGATCGAGATAAGAGGGATCGGAGCTTTGCTTGTGCATTTTAGAGTTGTAGGCAAGTAAACCTTGCCTCGTATTGTTGTTTTACATATACTTCATTATACTCTTGTTATTATAGACTTATTTATATGAGTCCGGGAATTGTCTCAGGTGTAGTCGATGATGGCATCAATACTTAGAGATATATATTTGACTTAGCTCTCGGCGATGTACCTCAGTTGTGCAGTTGTTATTATAACTCCCTAGACCATGACACGTGTTACGACACGGTACCGAGTGAGATCAAGTCATGGCACGCACTGACGCTCTCGACTGGCCAACAGTACGAGTGGCACGTGTGATGGCACATATATAGTAGTGATAGTTCTAGATAGCTGACTTTGCATTGAGAGTAGATGTTTGGGTCGTGGATACGACTTGTATATTTTTGGGCGAGAAAGACAACCAGTAGGCGTGTGGGACAGACAATTACATTAATTATTCTAGCCTAAGTGGATACCCGGTTATGGGCATGGATACCCGATTATGGGCCATACATACACTAGGGGATACGTCCGGTAGCGGCCACTATCTGCACGCTAGGTATGGTTGGGAGGTGTACTAGTGTTGTATGTTTACATCGGTCGTGATCTGACATTGGCCCGTGACTCGATGCCATTCCCTTATCTACCCACCGATACATTCCAAAGTTATTTTCATATGCTTTCACTTAGACTGGTTAGCTCACCCCTTTATGTTTATATCAGTATTTACTTTATGGCATGTTCTTATTTGTATCTTGCTATGTCCCCAAAGGACTTGGTTCATTTTCAGATCCCGACGAGCATCTGTACTTGATGATATACGGTTCTGGAGTTGAGGCTGGATACTTTGCAGAGGACTGCGAGGTGTTCCCTGAAGAGTTCCCTTGATTCAGGGTATGCTGCTACTTTGGCTGAGAGTTTCATTATCTAGTTAGTCGTTGCTCTTGGCTAGTTATCTTCCATTTCTAGTATTTTCATTCTGTTGTACTGTGGGATTATTTCTACCCGACTTTGTATTCCATTTTATTGTACTTTGGATATTCAGACTATTCTGCATTTATTTCAGTACTTTCGTTTACTATTTCTGTGGATGAGATTTAGATGTTTGCCTGTTGATTAGTTAGTTACATTTATAGCGTAGTACACCTAAGTGAGTTCATTAAATTGGGCAGCTCACTCTAGGTTGTATCAGCTGGCCAAGTTATGCCCCAATCCCATATATTTGGGAGTAGGGCATGACATAAATATGATGATGCATGTAAAATCTCTAAAATTTAGAGATTAGGTTAGAAAAGTAGGTAATACCTACTACCCAATCAAAGATCTGTCCTATGACACATCACACACATGATAGGACACGATCAAAGAAAGCACGCAAACCAAATGCTACACATCATTATGCTTTCTGTTACAAGTATCCAAGCACATCATATCACACCACTGTACGTTCTTATACTACTGCACATAGCACTAATATTAATACTTTGTCATTATTGTGGTATGAAAGGACACATTTCTAGTCAATGCCAGACTAGAATACTTGTTGAAATAAACTTGTGCGAATGGGTTTCAAAGCTAACCAATATGGATCCAAGTTTTGGATACCAAAGTCTTCGTCTCTTGGTGCAGGTGAAGCTTCCTATATCAAGTAGAACCATGGAATACGTTGGTGGTTGCAAAATCACAAAGGTCATCTTTCAAGCAATTGTACCAACATAAGTGTGGTTACTAGAACCACTTTAGTAACATACTAAACAATTCTTTTTAAATGGCTAAATTATAGAATCTAGCATGTTTTGAAATATGTAGCAATTTCTAGTTTTTATTATCTTGATCTTGATAATTTTTTGGGTATTTGCTATCTTATATTTATTGTTACCCAATAATTTTGTAGCACCTATGGATATATGTAATTGATATATCTTATACTGTATGCTATATTGTTTTATTTTTTGAGTCCATATAATATAATTGATTTCATATTGCATAAATTCTTCTTAAGTTCTCGGTTATTAAAGAAGAGATTTGTTTTAGGTACAAACCGAAAGGGTTCTTCTGTCATACATGTATAAATAGCCTGAAGCGACATGGTATACTAGTCTTCGGACTACCGCTAGCTGGGAACCGTGTAACGTCCTAGTCCCAATATACGTAGGACTAGGCATACGGAACATGCCAACTGCATGCATATGAAGAATATTCCAACATATGGAACTCTCCGTACACACACATAAGCTGTAAATAACTAAACTACATGTAGCCACATATAATTTATATCTCATCCACAGAATACAAGAGTAAAGCAATATTCTAGATAAATAAAAGTGTCAAAAGATATATAGCCGGGTGGAGATTAATCCACTACCAAACAGCTATAAAAAATTGTCTGAGATAACTGGAGTCCGACCTCCTAAAATAAAATATAAAAAATAATAGAAAAGATGTTCACTACAAATGTAGCAAGTCATGGCTACTAGACAAAACCACTAAATCTCGGTAGTTAAGACCTCATCAACTGAAAATAAAGGATCCTGTAGAGAGCCGTACTCCTGAGAGAAATCTTGGTCGTCTAAGCTGGAAGAGATCACTAGGTCCTCAGAGGGATTTAATAAGATATAGAAAAAACATGCTATATAAACTGTATAATAAAGGGTAAAGTGCATTTAAACCCTCCTTAGATGTCACAAAAATGCAAATAAAGATTCGTTGATCCGAAAAAGACTGTCAGTTACGAAAATGCTCAAATCACCCCCCATCGCTGTTAAAATCTGTTTAAAATCGTCTTAAAAGATGATTTTGCCCCTCCCCTCT
Organism: Iris pallida; assembly: GCA_029216955.1. Taxonomy (NCBI): domain Eukaryota; kingdom Viridiplantae; phylum Streptophyta; class Magnoliopsida; order Asparagales; family Iridaceae; genus Iris; species Iris pallida. Next base: position 14,904,509 of record JANAVB010007596.1, read on the forward strand.
CCCCCTCTCTCCGGTGGTGGGGGCGGGTCGGGGGGGGTCGATGATGGCCGGCGGAGGAGGGAGGAGGAGGCGGGTCGCCGGCGGAGGGAGGAGGGAGGAGATCAGGGATGACCGGCGGAGGGAGAAGGGGAGAGGGGGTCAGTGGGCGGGTCGCCGGCCGAGGAAGGAGGGGGGATGTGGACGGGTCGCCGGCGGAGGGAGGAGGGGGGAGGGGGATGACGAGCGGAGGGAGGAGGGGGTGAGGAGGTCAGGGGGGCGGGTCGCCGGCGGAGGGAGAAGGGGGAGGGGAGGGGGTCGAGGGGCGGGTCGCCGACGGAGGGGGGTCGGGGTTGGGTCGCCGACGGAGAGGGGGCGGGTCGCCGGCGGAGGGGGGAGGGTGGGTAGGGAAGGGAGGGGCTGGTATGGAAGGGTGGTAGGGTAGTTTAGGTAGTTTTTATTTTTTTTAAGTCCTAACGGCCATTTAACGGATAAGGGCCACTCTAAACAAAACAGGTTTTTTTGGAGGTGCAAACTGTTTAAGTTT